>CM061349.1:325293842-325563842 GCA_030867105.1 Liasis olivaceus | reverse complement strand
TTGCTGAACTACATTTCCCAGAAGCTATTGGTGAGAAGTATTTTGTTCTATAGCTGTGTTTCTCAACCTTGGCAGCTTGAAGATGTGTGGACTTCAACTCCCAGAATTCCCCAGCCAGCATGGCTGGCTGGGGAATTCTGGGAGTTGAAGTCCACACATCTTCAAGCTGCCAAGGTTGAGAAACACTGTTCTATAACATCTGAAGGATTACAGATTCCTGGTCCCCATAGTAGTGCTTGCTTCTGATTCATAGGTTCAGTGTAGGCTCTAACTGCAGATCTTCAGCCAGCTGAAATGGAACCTTTAGCTCTGAAAGGGTAGTACAACCAGTTTTGCAAAGCTGGCTTATTGTTTCAATTGCTACAGAGAGGTAGGAATGTCACCAAAGGACAGGAGGTAAGTATCCCACCTCTGTCTTAATCATTTTCTCACTTTCTAATGCCCTCTGTGCCAACTGTGCAATTATGAAACTGGAAAGATTTGGGTCACCTCCTTCAACTGCTAGAACAAGGTAGGTCTATCAGTGATCCTACCACTCCATTAAAAAAACATCATCCTAATCCGGTAAGGACTAATTCAGAAGGGAGGTAAAACCATGATCCACTCCACTTTTTAAAAAAATCATTTTCAGTGAAGACCTCCCCCCCCCTCCCCTCCCAATTTTAATGCTGCTGAAGATGCTCCTCCAGCCACATCTCTCCATTTTCCCACTGTATTTCCTAAGACTTTTCTGTCTTGGAAAAATCCCATGTTTCATTGATAGGCAATGGATATTCTCTACTTCCCAAACTACCTTTTCCAAAATACCTCCCAGCCAATCGGGGAACACAGCTGAAATGCAAGGAGGTCACCAGGTGATCTAACCAATCCGTTTTTGACAAGTAGTGAGCCAAAAACTCTTGGAACTGTTTGATATTCCCAGGCTATTTTTTTCCTGCTGATATTGGAAAATGCCAGACTGCTATCTATATATTACAGCAAAGACTTCTATTTTTCTTTTCTCATGGCATGTGAGATGGGAGAGTAGAAGAGGGGGGCAGAAAAAGAGATGTATGCATGATTCATACTGCAAAGTGGGGCTGCGTTTGCTCAAAAATATCTTAATATTTATGAGGCTCTTGCACACTCTTACACGACCCCTGACTCTTAAGGCAAAATCAAATATCATTTAATTATTTCCCTAAAAGATGCTGTTGGATTTTAATATGGGCGTGATGAATATTTAATATTCAGAGCACGGTTTACATAATTCCAATAGAATGTCGGCCAGCCCAGCTGATCTTCTTACAAAGATCATCATCGTATTCAACAAGGGGGGAATGGCTTGCCATTTTCTTAACATCGTGGAATAATTCCATTAAAGAGAGCTAGTTAAGGCGCTGGACCAGGAGCAGGAAGACCCAGATTCGAGTCCATCCTTATCCACAGAGGCACTGGGTGATTCTGGGCCAAGCATGCTCTCCCAGCCCAACCTACCTCACAGGATTGTTGTGGGAAAACCTGAAGGAGGGAGTGTTTCACAGACCACCTTAAGCTCCTGAAGGAAAGGTTGGATATATGTCTAGCAAATAAAAATAACATGCATTTTGTTCTCCTTGTTCAGAACTGCCTCTTGACATGATATAGGAATATGGTTATTCTGCACCCTTCCTCCTTTCCTTTTTCTTCTTCTCACTTTTTAAAAATCCTGCCTATTAAATGAGAAGACATTCATAAATATTGCTTACCCATTTAATCTCACATGTTTCATCAATGTGCTAAAGCAGTGTTTCTCAACCTTGGCCACTTGCAGATGTGTGGACTTCAACTCCCAGAATTCCCCAGCCAGCCATGCTGGCTGGGGAATTCTGGGAGTTGAAGTCCATACATCTTCAAGTGGCCAAGGTTGAGAAACATTGTGCTAAAGTAACATCCAGCTATATTCACCAATACCTACTTATGTTTGACAGATGTCACCTCACTCAGAAAAAGATTTTTTTTCCATCTCCTTCTTCCTCATCCCTTCCAAAATATTTTTATACTGACTATTTCCACTGTTGCAATTTTATATATATATTTTTTTTAAATGAACGCCGGACCCAAGGAGCAGAGCAGTATCGTGTGGATTAAAATAATAAATAGAATGAGACTCAAAACACTGCCAACATGCCTCAGTGAGGCTCAAAATGTTTTTTTAAGGAAAATTTGCAAAATGAGGCACCTGCCTTATCTTTTCTGATGAGACCTTCCCGGTATTGCCACTTTACCTTGGAGCCTCCCTTGTGCACTGCTTTATTGTAGGATCATAGGGTGAGTTCACACAAC
The DNA here is from genome assembly GCA_030867105.1 of Liasis olivaceus. Classification (NCBI taxonomy): domain Eukaryota; kingdom Metazoa; phylum Chordata; class Lepidosauria; order Squamata; family Pythonidae; genus Liasis; species Liasis olivaceus. The sequence continues at coordinate 325,561,538 of CM061349.1, read as the reverse complement.
ACACCAGTTTCAGCTAAACGGGGCTGAGTAGTTGCTAATAGTGCATATTGTAGGAACCCAACTATTTTCTAGGCAGGTTCTGTGTACGAGACCATTATATTAAACCATCCTGTGGTTTGTTTCTTGGCCATGGCGTGCTAGTAAACCCATTTGTCTTCTGTTGACTAGGTTTCAGGTTAAGAATGTTGCGTGAACTCAGCTGTATAGAAAACTTGGAGGACTTCAAGTCCAACCCTGTCCTCATTTCAGAAATGTTCTTTTCAATTCCATCAGCCTGGGCTGCTTCTGCTGAAAAGCCTCCATTGAAAGGAATCCCACCAACTCCAGAAGCAGATAGGTTCCCACATCTCTTCCAGTTGAGTTCCACCCATCTCTTGACGTTCAGCTGAAGTCTGTTTCCTTCAAATGTCTACCTAGTCTTGCCCTCTGAAGCAATGGAGAAGAAAGCTGACTCCATTTATCACAGTTTGCTCTGTCAATTCTGAAAAGTTGCTTACAAAGGCTGCAGTATCAACAGGTTTCCCTAGTTATTGAACATCCTCCATGTAGTTATGGTGCTTCCGTGAAAGATATTAAGTGAAGCTTCCATATGGTCTTGTGGTTCCACATAAAAAAGCCACTGTAACATTTGCATCAAGTGAGTCTATCTTGGTTACTGCTAGTAAGTCTACAGTGCTTTTGTAACTTTCAGGCTGTTTGTAGAAACAAATGTCTCTGACGGTAGAAAGATTGATACCTACTGTTTAGGAATTAACCTTTTTTTGAACTACGTTCGTATTTTCATTGACACAATTGTTCTCAAACTGTGCCCCAGATCTTTCTCTTCATCTCCTGTTCATCAACAGAAATATCTTTCATGGTAGATAAGTTTGGTAGATGAATGGTAGATAAGAGAAGGAGTTGCTTTCCACCACAAACCATTTACTGAAATATTTAGGAAAGAGTTGAGGGTATATATTCTCCTGTATGAACTGAATCTGAAATTAGGTAGATATGGTGGGTGAAGGATAGTATAGTGTTTAAGGCATTAGATTAGACTCAGGAAAATCCAGATTTGAGTTCTCCTACAGCTATGGGATTTGGCTGGGTGATATTGGCCCAGTCACTCTCTTTTAGCTTCTTGCAGGATTGTTGAGGTAAGGAAACTTGGAGAAGGAAATGCTGTAGACTCCAAGTTGAGCACCTGGAGGAAAGGCTGGTTCCAAATCTAATAAATAAATAAATGTGTGTCCTCCAGATATGTTTGGATAACATCTCCCAGAATTTCCTAGAAGTTGTCATTCAGAGGGTTTAGAAGGCTCCAGGTGGGAGAATATTAGTGTAAGAACATCACAACTGCCCTGGTGGCCTATCTTGATCCAGAATTTTGTTCTTCACAGTAGAACAAAACAGTTCTTTACCTTCCAAAGGTAACAAAGTCAAGACTAACAGATCTTAGTAGACCTGTCCTCTATGAACAGTATCAGAATAGTAAAATCTAAGCAATCTAGTTAGTTCCCTTCAGGATGATCAGACACAGTGAAGCACCTCTGAGTTTCTTCTGCAATATACATGGCTTCCAGCTGAAATTTAGCAAAGGCAGATCCTTAAATGGAGAAATTATGAAAACAACAGCACTAGAATCTGTAAAGTTCTTGTCCATTCTGAAACTATTATGTTACTCCTGTCACTCAGATTTATCCAGTTTGATTATGTTCCTGCTTTCTTAAAAGAGAGAGAGCCAGAGAGAGATAAACTAACATCAATCCGCTGGAGAGAAATCCCAGGCCTTTCTATTTAAATGGGTTAATCGTTAGTTAGCAAAATTATCTCTTGGAATGTTAATTGGTCCAGTCAAGAGGAACATTCATTATGGTTTATTTGATCAATCTTAGTTTCATCCTCCTCCTGTTCCCTTGCTTTGGCTGTCATATGGACAGAAGAATGAATTTGAATATTTCAAGGAGCTGAAGGTTTTGTGAAGATGGTGAGCTTTGCAGAAAGAGTCTTTTTTTCCTCCAGAAAAATGCTCCAGCTGCAAAAATCAACCAAATCTTGGGGGGGGAAACATACATTGGGGCTGCATTTGTACAATGTGCTTAACCTAATTACCCAATTTACCAGTGTTCTGGGTCCCCACATTACACTGAACCATGCACTAATCAAACAGGTGGGTCTGCAGAAACCACTTAGCCACAATAGAAGGGGCCAAGATTAACACTATCAAACTTAAGATGCTCCATGAATGGAGCCCATATGTTTTCACCAAACTTGGTAGTGAATTCAGCCACTATGCATGTATGTGCATGCATTTACACACAAATAATATTTGCTGTTGGGAAATGTTAGGATGTTGTTTTCCATGCTATTGTTCTATGCTTTCCACTGAGGATCTATCATCATTCCATGATCATGACTATGAGCAATTTTGGGGTTCCCTCTTCTTGGATCCCTCCCCACAAAAATTTTTGTCCTCTCTTGCCTGCTAATCTTCCCCTCTTCTGCTGTTCTGTCTGTATCATTCACTTCTGACCATCAGAACTAATTACAGATATAATCCCATACCTTTGCTAATGTCCAACGTTCAATCAGGTTCTTCACACATCCCAGAAGTATCATCTAGATCAGTGTTTCTCAACCTCAACAATGTTAAGATGGGTGGACTTCAGCTCCCAGAATTCCCCAGCCAGCATGCTTTAAGATGGGTGGATTTCAGCTCCCAAAGTCCACCCATCTTAAAGCATGCTGGCTGGGGAATTCTGGGAGTTGAAGTCCACACATCTTAAAGTTGCTGAGGTTGAGAAACACTAATATAGAACAGGGTGCAGCTGGGGGAAAAAAGGCATACTGTGTTTACAGCACTCGGAGCCTCCAGGAAAATGAGGAGGAATTTGGAAGGTCTCCATGGGCCATGCTTAGGGTGTTGGGGAGAGGCACGTAAGTTCCTGGAGTTTTATGTTGCACACCTGGGCTTTCAAGGGGAGGTGGAATGTAGAATTGGGGACCTCAACCTCCCCCCATCCATGAAGTGACTCTACAGTACACCAATACATATAATAGCACACAACGGCACCACCAGAAGCGTCCCCCCCCCGGCCCATTGATGAAGCCCTTGGTGCAAGTCCTTGTGTAACTAAGTCATTGTAGCAAAACACAAGTGCACCTCCATCTTATAAATGGAATCTCTTTCCTCACCCAAGTCTATATCTTTGCTCATTAATATTTCCTAGTTTTGCTGGAGATATTGTGATTTACAGAAGCCATATAAATGCCCAGCGTTAGGCATTTTATGGCCCTGTTTTCTTTGTTTATTATAATTTGGCTTTTAGTTATTACCACTCTACAAGAGTCTTCCTTGCTCCCTTTCAGCCTGCCCTTGTTATGTCACCCACATGACACCTACAGATTTATACCATTTAATTCTTTCCTGGGGTTTCCTGTAATTTTGATCTAGCAAGAGGCACGTTCAAACTCTTTGGTACGTGCTGAAGCTGAGAGAAATGATGATGCAGCTTTCCCACCAGGTCGGAACGAAGCCTAGCATTCAAGAATTTCAAAAGCATTCAGCCAACAGATGTATGCATCCTAGGGTGAGAAATTGCAAAAAAAAAAAAAAAAAGGAAAGGAAAGGAAAACGTATGTCTCTGTGCTTTCTGCACACAATGTACATCAGGTGAAGCTTTCATCAGGTGAAGCTTTCATCAGGTGAAGCTTTCAACTCTCACCATCTTGCTGTTTTTCACTATCCCCTGTGGACATCGCTGGCTCTCTGAACAGGAATGGAGGTTTCAGCCTTCTTCATATTCACCAGTAGAGTCCCACCAATTCACAAATAGTTCCTTGTCTACAGAGGTTGCTCACAAATTCTGCAATTATCCCCTGTTCTGAATCACTGAACTGAACCCTAAGACAGGACGTTTGAATTTCCCTTTTTCAAATGGAGGCGGACAAGTATACATGACTCAGACATTGGATGATCTTTCTATTGAGAAGAGCCCCCATCTCACATACTTGAGAAATTACATGATAAGTTCTGGGAGTTTTGTTGGGTGCCCACTTGCCACTCTATGTCCACTATACAGTCAGTTCTTGTTATTTGCAGTACTTACGTTCCATAAAGTCACCACAAGCACTGAATTAGCAAATACTGAAACCTCAGCTGGGAAAATGCCTGTTGGGAGACTCAAATTTTTTGCAAACGCATCGCAGGTATTGATCAGGGGATTACCAATAAATTTTAGCAAGCCGGTGAATTTGCAAATGCGGAACCTGCAAATCATGAGGATGGCCTGCATTGGGTACTTAAGCTGTCCTGTGCTAATAAAGTACAACTGACTCAGTGAATTCTGTCAGGCCAGAAAAACAAAAATTTTCTTCTTCAGAAGACTTGCTCACATCGGTAGCAACCATTGGAAAACCTTCTCCAGAATTTCAAAACACAAACTTGCTAACAATAATTTTCTTAGCTGCCGAGGCTGAGTTCAAAATTTGTCCAAGTGAAGGAAGAAGAAAAAGTAAGTATGAAGTGTGTTGGGGGGACACAGCCCCCGCCTATTCAATAATTGCCCCTTTTGTCTGATTTAAGTTACAGTTTGGTGGCAATTCTCGAGAGCTTCTGGAAGCCTCATGCAAAGCTTCTAAGGAGGGGAGCAGGCGATCCTGGAGAATGAAGCTGTGCATTCTTGATTTAATTCTATTTTTTAAAATTGTTAATAATAATAATGTTATTATTTAGTAAATTTGTACACCACCCAACTCCCAATGACTCTGGGTGGCATACAAATTTAATAAATAATAATCTGGCCATTAGAAAGATACCTGAATACCTTGAATACCATCAGTGACTTAGCAGGGCATAGAAATCTACCCTCTTCTGCATTTCACATGGATGGGCCTTATTTTGTCTGTTGTTGTTGCTGTTTTGGCAAACGCTTCTCTGCCCAAACCCCTTCCATCTTTCCTTTTTTTAAAAACACACACACACACACAAACATGGACATGTTTCATCACCTAGCAGCACGAGGAGGATTCCTGAGATTAATGCAACCTTTGTAAAGAAAAACATTAGTGTTTAAAGTCCTTTATTTGTTTGTAGGTTGGCTGGTTTAGTGAATTCTTTTATTAATTTGTCAAAGATCATGCTGTTCCTCTCCCCTCCATTTTTTTTTTTAAACGACAGTATCATTATATCCCTGGGATTCTGTACAGAAATATTTTCAGTTCAGGCCAAGCGATCTACTTCACATCCCCACCCACTACATTAGCCTCTGAATATTCTCATTATGCCATTACTAATTAGAAAGTCTCTCAATTTGGCAGCTGCATGGGAGAAGGAGAGGGAGCGAGGGGGGGGGGGGAGACAGCGTTAAGCATATGGTGTAATATCCTATTAATGAACATTCTAAATTCAAAAAGCAGGTCAGCTGTTACATTCCATCCTCCCGTCTCTCAGACAGGGGGAGAAAGCGGAGAAGGGACCTCCACTGTATAGCTTTGGCTGGAAAGTCCTCCCCCTTCAGGATACAGAAGGCCCAGCCCAAAACCCCATGGGTAACTTTTTCTATATGCTTAAAATTTTTTTTAAAAAAGTTGGAATTGATGAAAAGGTTGCACATAGATTTTGACTTACGGGTTAAAAAGATGATCTGCATTCGCTGCCCCAGCTCAATTTCCAGATTACCAGCTAAGCCTGGAAAGGATTTTTCTGAGGCTTTGCTGCTTGGGGTCTAGTAGATGTTCCTCCTCCTGCCCCCCTGAAAGGTTTGGAAATTGCAAAAAGTTATGAAAAAGCTCCCTTGTAAAGGACAAAAATTCTCCCCGAATCATGTTGCCTGAGCTCTTGAACCAAAGAGCCTGGGTGGGGTTGAAGGAGTGGAACGAGAATGTCAGGTCTTGGCAAGAGTCAAGATCAAAGCAATTCGGATCCAACGCACAAGAGAGCACATCACCAGTTCAACGGAGGGGTTAGAAACTCGAAATCGATAAGCCCAAGTCCGACTCCAAGCAGAAGATTAAGGAGCATCGCACATCAGGTGCAAGTTGCTCAAGCTGGCTTTTAGGAATCATCTGGTAGAAGGTTCCAGCAGGCTGGTCTTGCCCCTTAAATGGTGGCTTCAAAGCACCAAGGTAGTCTTCCAGGCTCTCACTGGTAGAAGAACTTGGCTGATGAGAATTAATCTCTACAAGGATCTAAAGCAGAGTTGGCTGGGGAATTCTGGGAGTTGAAGTCCACACATCTTCAAGCTGCCAAGGTTGAGAAACTTTGATCTAAAGAGTGGCAAATCAAGGAATGGCTTCTGTTACTATGAATCATATTCTAATGGTTTGTGATCAGGAGAAAGTAGAAGAGCAGACCTTACAGAGCAGTGGCAGAAATAACTGTGATGGTTGCCCAGAGGGACATCCCAATTAGAGAAGTAAGGAGATGTTAGCAAAAGCTCTTGGAACAAGCAAAAATGACACACACACACCTCAAAATCTCTAATTTAGATCTCATTCTGAATTCTGTTCTTCACAAAGTTGAGGTGGATGTGAAGGAGAAATGTGGAATTTTTAGACAAAGAAGTCTCAACACTCTAACCCACAAAGCTTGACCACACCTGGAACAAAAAACAGTAATACATCATCTGCTTGATGTTTTCCTCCATTTTCCTCCAGAAAGTTTGGATCCGTCTAGCATTTTTCTTACAATAAAAACTCTAAGTTTATGTTATCCCACTCATGGAAGACAGACACAGAAGAAGTGTGCTGAGACATACATTTGGATGGAAGTCTCTTAGCCCATCTAATACCCCAAAATATGAACATCCCAGAACACTATGCTCCCAAATCTGGGCTACAGACTGAATACAAGATAGATCCAGCAGAACAAGAAGACTGTTCTTCTGCCATCACCTCCTAGTGCAAGTCAACTATCAGATGGACCATGGTTTCTGTAGTTTCAAAGCTGCTTTTGAATGCAGAACAAACTGAATGTCAGTGTTCATTTTCCTTCCAAACTACATGAAGAAACTGCACCCTCTCTAACCCTTGTCCAAGAAGTAAAGATTAGAAATTGAACTGTAGTTGTTGAAATTCAAAGAATCTGCACTTATTTTGAGTATAGATAACCAAGAACAGTGTTTCTCAACTTCAGCAACTTTAAGATGTGTGGACTTCAACTCCCAGAATTCCCCAACCAGCATTGGTTGAGAAACACTGATGTAGAATCTTAGGTTCAAATAAACTTTCAACCATGGAAGCTAATTAGATAATGATTTGGAGCTCGTCAATGTCTCAGCCCAATCTATACCACAGGGTTGCTGTTAGGGGGAAAAATATGGAGGGAATACTATGTATGCTAATTTAAGATGCTACAGCAGTGCTAATTTAAGGTGCTACAGCAGTGTTTCTCAACCTTGGGAACTTTAAGATGTGTGGACTTCAACACCCAGAATTCCCCAGCCAGAATTGAAGTCCACACATCTTAAACTTCCCAAGGTTGAGAATCCCTGTGTTAGAGGAATGGAGGGATAGAAAGTTAACAAACCAAGTTCATAGTTTTGTTACTTTTAGAGCAGTAGAGATGAAATAACTCCTGAAATAACTCAAGGTGTTATTCATTGCTTTCAGCCCCTCAGTTTTCAAACTCTTTGGAAACTTTTAAGAAATGTTGAGGGATGAGGCCAAGAAATTGAGTGATGGGCCCCATAATTCCAAACAACTTCCTACATCTCCAGATGGATTTTTTTTTTTTGGTTGTTGTTAGAAAGGTATCCTTACAAATTGACCAGATGGTTTTCTAGCCATACAACCCTCTTCTGAACTCTGTTACGATGATTATGTCCAACTGAGTGGAAATACAAGCAGCGTGCCTGTAAAATTCACTGCAAAGTGGTTTCCATCAGCTTTTGAAATCTGCTTTGCAAGCTTCCTTCCAAGTCATGGTTTTTACCATCTCAAACAAGGTGGAAAACATGTGTTTGTTTATCTATCAGTAGTGCTGCTCAGGTTGCCGCAAATGAGGTTCTGGTCCTGGGATATCTTCAGGACCACCTTCTTCCAGTGGCCTTTGCCCATCTGATAAGTTCTAAGAGGCTGGGCTCCCTACAGGTCCCCACCCTAAGGATACATCATCCCCATCCATCAAACTGGTTCTTCATGGTGCAGAATGAAGGATCGCTGGGTGTCCTACTGCCTGTGTCTTTTTTGCTGCCCATATGTGCACGGGATGGCTAAAGCTGGGACAACTACAAGCCACTCCCCTTGGGACTGTCCATGCTAATCACCCGCAAGATTGCTTCAAATGGCTCTAGAAAATTTGGTGCCCTTTGAGAGAGAGAGAGAGAGAGAGAGGATGGATGGATGGATGGATGGATGGATGGATGGATGGATGGATGGATGGATAATGATAGATGGTAGAGATGAGAGGGATAGGATGGACAGACAGATAGATGATAGACAGAGCTCGTAGAGGTAGAGAGATGATAGATAGATGATAGATAGGTAGAGAAAGATGAAAGAGAGATAACAGATGTTAGAGAAAGAGAAAGATAATAGGTAGGTAGGTAGGTAGATAATGTAAATGCTTACCAGTTGTTCAGGTCTCTCCCTCCCTGCCTCCCCTTGCCTGCCTTTTATCCTGTTTTGCCAGGTAGCTGTTTTTCATGTTTAAGAAATAACCATCACGCTATATTTTTGCTAGCTGGACCGAGTGGCTCGCTTGCTTGCTCTGATCTGGATGTCAGGATTGATGGGGAGGGTGCTGAGTACTAACTCAACTGGAAATTGCCCAGAGTCATTTTCCAAGAAAGGGGACGCTATCTACGGTGACCTTAGGGATAGGCCTTCTCCGCTGCAGTCCCCTTCTCTGAAGTAGCCCCCCCCCACTCTGCCCCCAGAGATCAAACTGTCCCTTACACTTTCTTAAGATCTGCTTTGTCAGGAAGCCTTTGGGGCCCGAAAGATGGGTAAGGCCATGTTTGTTTATCATGGGATTTACTGGCAATTGGGGGGGGGGGGGGGGATTAATTATTGCTGTGATTGAGCAGATGGCCATGCCTGTTTGACCATATGTGCACCCAGAAGTGAAGCAAGGTCAGGCATGTTTAATACTCGGATGGGAGGCCACCAGGATATACCAAGATGGAGGGCTTTCTTAAGAAATGGGTGGAAGCTTTATAGAGGAAGATCCCAACTTCCGCCTTTCAAGGAGGAATTTCCTGACTGTGAGAGCTATTAGGCAATGAAACAGCCTCCCTCCTGAAATCACGGGGGCTCCATCACCAGACATTTTCAAGAATCACGTCTCTGTTGCTGCCAGGAAAATTCTCAGGCCTGTCCACAAAGTCAACAGGAGTCAAGCTTGATTTGAGCAAGACTTTATTACTCACTTTATCAGGACTTTAAAAGATAACAACGTCCCTTTGATTTGAGCCCAGAAAAGAATTGGTAGAGATTGAACCATGATCCCACTTGAGTCAAGCACTGAATTTCTCCCAACCTTTTCCTCCCAGTTCTCATTCAATTTACCAAAAGAGAATTCGCTTTTGAAATTCCTCCCAAGAAGAAGATCATGTGGGAGAAATTTGCCTGCGGGAAGCGAGGACATATTCCTGCAGTGATCTTAATGATGAGGAAGGACATTGACATGCGCATGTGCACACAGACACACAAACTCAGACACACACACACACACACAGTCCCTGGTCACTTCATGACAACGTAAGGGCAGAATATCTCAATCCTCCTGTTACAAGGTCACTACAATTCTCTTTTCCTTTGAAAGGCATTTTGAAATCAAATCCTCTTTCATCAAACCAAGTGAGACTAGATAGGGGAAAAGTGCAGGTGAACCCTTCTGCACAGCCCTGGAAAAAATGGCACCCCGTTCCCCTGTTTTGCACAACCAAATGTCACAGGGGACAAATAAATCTGTGCTTTGGGTCGTTTTTGTGCATCAGTTACAATATCTAGCATCAGATTTCCCCCAGCTTTCAGGGCAGTTTTTCCCAATCAGGGTCCTCCAGAGGCATTGGGATTACCACACCCAGAATTCCACTCCTGCATTCTGGGCATTGTAGTCCCAACCAATCTGGATAGCACCAGAGAAAGTTGCCGTGCAGAGGACCTTCCCTTTTGGAGACTCCAGCACAGGAAGAGCTGAAATCTCTGAACTATAACATTTGCAGCTCATACGGAGCAATATAATTTTTAAACCAGGCACCCACAACAACCTCTTTATGAAAAGGCAAAAGGGCAGGTGGCAGAAAACCATGACTGTCCCTGGCACAAAGAGACAATGGGAGCATGGAGAGAGCTAGAGGAAAAACGAGAGCAGGCCACACAGTCCAGAAAGTTTTCATCCGAAGTTTTCTGTCACCTGAGATTGACTTTGTCAGAGGATTGGCTCAAACCCATCTCTTGCTGGGAATCAAAATACAAGTTCCTTGGAATAAATTATGTCTTTCACAAAGTACTAATAGAAATCACAACAGGAGCAGTGCCTAAACTGTGAGTGAGGGGACCGATAAGTGGAATCCAACAGGATTTCTAATACTTGATAGGGAGAGGGAAGAAATAATTTTAGCAACCTGAGATTTTTACTTAGATGGGTCTTGCATGTTGATTCCACTGAAATAGTTTCAATTCTCTTTCTTTCTCTTTTTCTCTTCTCTTCTCTCTTCCCTTCCCATCTCCTTCCCTTCCCTTCCCTCCCCTTCCCTTTCTCCTTCCCTTCTTTTTCCTTTCCCTTCCCCTACCATGAGGCAGAGAATTTCACAACCTCTTCAACATTTGACGTGAAAAAGGATGTAGTTTTTCTGTCATGGATCACTCTGACCCCAATTTACAAACTGCTGAAACTTCATACGTTGAAAAATGAGGACAGAACATAGGCTTTGCTTTTTATGCATGTTGGTTAGTTTAACATGACCAGACTTTGTATTCAATTTGACTTGGATAAAGAGTGCTTGTGGGGATGTCAGAAGTGTGCTTGTTGAAGACAGAAGCATATGCATAGTTTTGAAGAGAGATGATGCCATGTCCTTAGCTGAATTGCTTGCTTCTTCTAGTCCATGAACTTCAATTTCCCATCGTCAATCCATGACCATCTGGAAGATGCCAGGATTGAGAAAGAAGAGGGTTAGACTTCATCTTTCCCAGCAGTGGTTAAAATAAAAGCTGGTGGAAGAATATGAGTGACATTGTTGGGCCGGAACTGGAAAACAAGAACTTTATAACTAACCCTTTCTATTAGAACTAATTCAGAACCCACCTGTAAAACAGGAGGCCAAGTGAGCTGTCTTCAAAAGCGACACTTTCATGGAAGCTGGGGTTAATCAATGGCTTTTAGTTAAATATGGTTATATTACCACCACTATGAGAGTTAATATGTTGGGGATCACAAAAAGAAGAATTGTGTATTTCGGTCATGTTCGTGCTCTTCCCAAGGGCATCAGGTGACAGCTGATAGGTGCAGAATGCTAAGCTAGATAGATCTAATCCAGTAGAAATTCCCTCTGTTCTTATGCAATGAGGTTTCTTTATGACAAGAGATCCATAGTCAGGTGGTAAGGCAGAAATTCTCAGGGTCTAACCCCCATCCCCCAAATCTCTGGGTTGGGCTGGGAACAATTCCAGTCCTAAGCTTTGAGGGAGTTCCTGTTAATACAGTATAGACCAGTGTTTCTCAATCTTGTCAACTTTAAGATGTGTGGACTTCAGCTCCCAGAATTTCCTAGCCATACTGATATAGACATTATGGAGCTAGATGAACCAAAGATCTAACTTAGTATAAAGTGGTTCCAGTGAGCTTGTAAGAAGATCCAGAAGTCAGGACCAGATGGGAATTCAGGATGCAAGGATAAATCTAACAAAAGGTCATTGGTTAGTGGCCAAGTGTACCAAACAGTTGGTCCCAGCTATGGCTACAACTGTCTCTTCAGTACATCTGTTAGTGGGTGGTGTACAGTCTTTAACTGGGAGTAATTGCTTGTTGAAAGAAGCAAAAAGGGCTGAAGATAATGTATAAAGAATGTTTGTGGTGATGTTTAAGGTATATTGGCTGACATGAACGTACATGTACTTTCAAATACGGATGATGTCATGTTGTTGACCGAATTATTTTTAACAACTGCAAAATAGATTGTATGATGCAACATGGATCTGAAAAATTAATGGATCAACCCAGGCAGTATGTTTGATGGGGAAAATGGAGTGAATGATTGCAAGTTATCAAAAATGACAAGAAATTAGAGCAAGTAGATGAATTTGTGTACCCTGATAACAATGCTTGCTCAAGATGGGGAAATAGATGGAGAAATCTAGATGTGCAAAAGTAGTGGGCGGTATGGGGTCTATGTCAAGGAATGAATGTCTATTGAAAGAGGTGAAAATGGCTGTGTTCCTGCCTACGTTGTATGAATTGGGTACATCAGGAGAAACATGAGAGCAAGTTGAATGCAGTGAGAATATGCGCTAAAGTGTGTTGTAAAACAAAGAGCGATTGGGTCAAGAATGTATAGGTGCCAAAATGATGGGGGACTGAGTACAGAAGCGGGTGACCTGTACCATATTAAGAGAATGAATGAGGATTGAATCACAAAATGAATATATGAAGGAACAGTTGATGGGTTCAGAGGAACAGAAAGACCAAGAAAGGCAGGGCTGGATGGAGATTGTGCTTATCAAAAAGGCAGATGTGAGAAGCTTAAAGAATAAAAGGCAACCTATAGCATATGGACATGTTAGAACCAAGGATGGCTTGCAAGAATAGAAAGCTATGGAGAAAGAAAGGGAATGGTATTGGTTGAAAGTCATTATAACTGCTTCCTTTTCTTACTTCTTATCCCAGGCCTTTAATTTCTTTGCCTTATTGTTTCTAACTCCTTCTCTGCACTCTGCATAACGTTACTCACCCCAAAGGGAGCACTGTAGTGTAATGATGTTTGTATCTACATCAACAGCAAAGAAGGTCTGTCTTTCACTGATGCAGAGAAAACCATAGTGCTTGGACACTGAATCGTGTGTGGTCTCTGGGCCAACGATCCTTTCTGTTTTTACTATGTTGATTAAAATGAACTTCAAAGCCCTGCCGGGAACTGCTTATGTCCTTCTCAGAAACCCAGAAAAGAAGTAGAGAACTGATAAACTGGGTTAATTGCCAAGTGCTGTCTGGGACTTTTGACCCAAAGGAATAATGCTGGGAGATGAAGCAAAGTTGCTGGTAAGTTTGGCTTGTGTCACCAAAAGTAGACATTGAAACTGTCTAGAGAATTCATCCCTGAAGAACAGCAGATGACCTTGGACCACTGACACTCCTTGCTTTTTCTCCCTCTTGTGAGGTTTCAGGCACAGGTGTGTAACTTGAGGTCTTGGGGTCCATGAAAGGTTCTACGGTCTCCATGAAAGCCTTGCTTTGACTCTTAAAGCCCTCTCCAGATATTGGGTCCGAACTGTAATGTGAAGGAAGAGAGAAATGAAATACACATGGAGGAGGAGGAATCATATAATTTTATTTAGCTGGCTTTATTTAATTTTAAAGACAATCACTTTGTTTTGAGCTGCATCCAATTGAGTTATTCTCCTGGCCCCACCCACTTTTTTTAAAGTAGAGCCTTCCGCAAGCCATCCACAGACCAACTAGGTAGCAAGCCATCCACAGACCAACCCCTGAGATCAGGGGAAAGAAGGCAAAATACAAATGTCATCCCTCTAGATCTGTGTGAAAATGACCTCCTTGAGCTTGTCAGCCCTGGGAAAATAGAGGGGGTGAACCATTTTAAGTGAATGTAACCAGAGGGATGAAGAATTCTCCAACAAATTGGGGGGTAGGGTGGTTGCTTCTCCCTTAGCAGTAGTAGCAGCATCAAGGGTGCCTGCAGGGGGTCAAAAAAGTGAAGATGGTACCCACAAACTTTCGATTAAAGTACTCTTTTTTTTACATCCTTTTGTTACTGTTTCAGGAGGAAATTTTCAAATTTTCTGCAGTGAAGGAACAGGAAACTAACAGTACTAAGGGGATTGAGAAGCCAAGTTTGGAGCATTTGTTTCAATGGGCCAGCCAAGCTACCACTGACAGCTTGACCAATAACTTCTTCAGCCCACAAGCATTCTTGAGGATGAGCTGCTAAACCTCAGTGCTCCAGTGCCTTACAGCAGTAGCCATCATTACAGCTGTGAGCTAGATGAAGAGATTTCCTTCTATTTAACTATCCAGAACTTCCTACTCAAACATATTGACTGACTGACATAGGGTTGAGCCAGAGGACCATATAACTTTGTGACCCTACTAATGTAAATGAAGCCGAGTATGATGGTCCACCAGAGAACAGTCCCCCCCCCCCCCCCCCCACACACCTTTTTTGGCCCTGGTATCTACCAGGAACTATTAAAATAGAAGAAAAGGGAGGATGTTGTTATTTAGATTTATATATTGCCTTTCCTCCAGGAGCTTAAGAAGATACACAGCTATTCTCTTCTCCAAACTCCTATCTATATCAATATGTGGGTGACCTTACTATGGGATGACCTGCACTTCTATATCCTACTCATCTAAAGAGGCTCCAGGCCCACCCTTTCTACTAACACCTAACATAAACAATGCCCTTTATCATACCCATATATTGAATCCCTTCACACCACGGAAAAGGCACCAACTTAGTTTTTCTGATGTGTCTCCTTCCCTTCCAACATCAGGTAGCTTCAGTTTGCTTGCTCTGCCTAATATGCACTTCAGCATCATGTATGTAAGGAGAATATCAGTTGTCCCCCACACCTTCTATACCCATAGCTTTAACTTGGTGTGACCTTCCAGCTGAGCCCACTCAATTTCTACTCTGCTGTCATGGATGCTACATATTGGTTCTTCAGGCCTGAGTGGGCATCACTTATTTTAAGGACTCTAGAATTTTTAGAACGATGGGAGAGAACTATGCACGTTCATTGTCATTCACTCTGGGGAAAAACAACATGATAGCAAATTGGATAGTTAGGAAAACAAAGGGTAGACTGGGGGCCAAGTAGGGAATGATAAGAAGGAAAATGGTAAGAGGGTTGGAGTATTGTTTTTATTTATCTAGAGGGGTTGCCTAAAATCTCTCTAGTCATTGAAATACTTTGCTGATGGCTTCTTTGTTTTTTCAGTGACTCTTTCTTATCTATATCTTGGATTTCTTGGGAGCTGAAGCTTGACCACAATTTCCTGGATGGTGATGAGACCAGTTGGGCTTTCACCAGATGCTAACCTTCTTTTGATTCAAAGATGGCAGCCCCTCGGTCACCCTCTCCGGGCTCAGAAGCTAAGCAGGGTTGGCCTGGTTAGTACGTAGCTAGGAGTTGTAGGATAGTTGTAGAGCAGACTAGAAAGTCTGACAACTTCTGTACTATGGTCAAGAAAACTGTACGGTTGGGTCCAGGAAGTTTCCACAAGTCAGACTCAACTGTGGTATTTTCCATTGATTTGAACTTTTTGTAAGGCGCCTAGTGTCACTAAGCTGAGATGGGCAGCTATATAATTGGTTTCAGTCGTTCTATCAAAGAAAAACTCCAAGGAGACTTTATGTTTGACCCCCTTGGGGTAGATCTTAAATGTCATATTTGTGTTGGTTCATAGTCTCAAGTCTTTTCGTTACACCGGTCTTGGCCTAAGCATTGGTCATGCTCAGCTCTGGCTTCTGCTGGTTACCCTGAATTGCATGATTCCAGAAGTCACCTTCACTGCCTCTCCCTTCAGGGTATGCTACGAAGCATCACATGAAGTAACCATATGACCAAGAAGGAATGGCTTCATGGCTCAGGAAACCTGGAAGAAGCAGGGGTGGGGGTGGTCAGGAAGGCCTTTCAACCATCAGGGCCCATTTCTCCTCTTCCTTCGCCTCTGATTATCTTAAGGAACATCTCCATGCCTCCTGATGGTCCTTTTCCGAAGGCTGGGATCTAGAATTGTCCCTTTTGTTAGCAGAAACGCATGCCTATTTGTGGGTGTACATTATGAATGGTATGTTCCTATCCTCAGGCATTTTACATTGAAATTCTGTACACTGCAACCCTATTACACGTTCGCTAACTATAAACCATTTGATTTATATTCATTAACTAGTTCCAGACATCACCAGTGGCATAACTTTAGCACCGGACACGCCACGGTCGACGGGAGAACCGAAATTCCAGTTAATTAAGGGACTGTAATTGTTGTCCAGTACAAGTATCTTCAGGGCATGGGGTTTGGCAAATAATTTTTCATCACCCCCTCCCTCTCTTCCTCCTTCCCCACTTCTGCTGGCTTGTGAGCCTGCAACTTTATCCAAGTCATAAATTGTGAAAAACTCTATTTTCCAGAAACATGGCTTGTAGGTGGTACAAACGAAGAAATCCTGATTGTGTGTGGTTGGCAAGGTGGGCATTCATATTGGCTGGCAATATGCCATTCAAATCCCAGGGGTATGGGGAGGGAGGGGAGTTTGCAGAAATAGAGACTTCGCTCTGCTCCAAAAATGTGGCTTTAATGATAAGGATGGGGACTTTGGGAATGGACCTCAAATCATTGGATGGGGTCTGCTTCTCACCAAGATGGACACAGTAGTCATTCTGGCATGCTCGGGATGACCCGGTCAGTAGCTTTTGCAAATAACCATCCCATCCAGAAATTCAGTGAACCATTTAGGTCTTTCTTTTTAAAAGTTTCCAAAGAGGTTAATCATCCTTTTGCAGTAGCAAAAGAAAGCAGGGGGTGGGGTGGGGGGTAGAAGGGTTTCGTGGCACTTTAAAGGCTAACCAATTTCATTTTATTATCACATCAGGTTTTGTGAGTTCCAATTCAGTTCCTTAGATGTATGAATATCTCCAACCTCCAAAATTATTCTGTCTCTTTATCCCTGACCTCTCTCTCCCCCTTGTTCCACCTTTTCCCTCTTCCTTCCAATAGCTGAACATACATAAAAGGTTCCTCTCTCAGGAGCAGAATCCATGAAATCTGATATCGGATGATAAACTAAAATGGGTTAGTCTTACAGAAGCCACAAGACTTCCAAAATGCTGTGCCAAAATGCTAGCATGACAGTCAGGGGTGTGCAACTCTTTGGGGAGGGGGGTTGTTTTAAGAAAGGTTTGAGCCACACACCTACTGTACTCAAGCTGCTCTTTTGTGAAGTTGTGCAATGCTTTCCTTCCCCACCGTCTTCCCGCTGCAAGAATGAGGGTTGCCTGACTTTGCTCAACCCTCCCCCCCTTGCTGTTCTCTGGGGGTTTGCAATACCACCAAAAGAACCTTCTGCATTTGCCCAATGCCCTCCTTGGAAAGGGAGAAGAGATTACCCTGTTTGGAAGACCCTTACCCATCTTTTGAACAGGTTTATAAAAACCGATCAGCTGTTTTTCCAAATTCGGGTATTTAAAACAAATCTGGAAAAAAACCCATTTGTAAGACACAAATGGGAGGGCTGTTGTTAGGGCTCACTGCTAAGATGAGACCATTGTCCAGACATGGTCTCTCACCTGCCATGTCTGTACTGCAGGGCTTGGATGTGTTGGAATTCTGACTTGTAATTCCGCACATCTGGAGAAGGGCCTTAGCCACCCACGTTGTGTGGATCAGCTTTTGAAAACATGCTAGAGCAGTGTTTGTCAACCTTGGCAACTTTAAGATGGGTGGACATCAACTCCCAGAATTCCCTAGCCAGCCGGATTTAAGATATATGGACTTCAACTCCCAGAATTCCCTAGCCAGCCTGCTTTAAGATGGGTGGACTTCAACTGCCAGAATCCCCCAGCCAGCCTGCTGGCTTGGGAATTCTGGGGTTTGAAGTCCACCCATCTTAAAGTTGCCAAGTTTGAAAAACACTACTAGAGTTTGATGCGTGAACAAGACCAGCTTCTCCTTCCCCTGCTATTTTTTTTTAGTTAAAAGATGCACATCACTGGATTTTCCCCGCACTGACATACAAGAGCTGCCAGCTACGGTCAGTGACGGGTGGCATCCAAAAGTTTTAGGAGTCCTAGTTTTCAAACATTTGACCTTTTAGCTATCTTTTGCTGAAACCCCAAGTTCTTCTCTGCAAAGCAGACAGGGTATATGAGAAGCACATGGGCCTTGCTCGTCACTAAAGGATGATGGTCTCAGCAGGTTGCAGTGCACACGTGATCTTGTCTCAGCATGGAAACTCAGCTGGGTCAGGCCTAGTTACTACTTGGGTGGGAATCCTAGAGCTCAAGGCTAAACTGGGAGGCTGACACAACATCACAGAAACACACAGTGGCAAACCACATCTGCCTTTTTGCAATTCTTCTTCTACTTCGAGCCAGTTTGGTGTAGTGGTTAAGGCAGCAGGCTAGAAACCAGGAGACTGTGAGTTCTAGTCCTGCCTAGGCACCAAGCCAGCTGGGTGATCTTGGGCCAGTCACTCTCTCTCAACCCTAGGAAGGAGGCAATGGCAAACCACCACCTAAATCTTGCCAAGAAAACTGCAGGGACTGGTCCAGGCAGTTGCCAGGAGTCAACAGTGACTCAAAGTCACCCCCCCCAATTATTATTTTTATTTATCTATTAAATTTATATGCCGCCCAACTTCCAGCGACTCTGGGCAGGTTACCAATTAAAAAAAAACATTTAAAAACAAATAAAAATAGAAAAACAGCACAAAACAAAGGAACAGAGATGCCAGAGAAAACAAACCCAGATGGGAACCAGGGACAGGGAGAAAAGGGGCATCCATTGTCCCCACCAAAGGCCTGAAAACAACAGGGATATATTCATGGTGTATTCATGAAGTCAGCAGAAATCAAGCTCAGCAAATAAATTTGCTCCATTTTAACAAATGGAGATTGCAGCATGCCAGAACCTTTCTGTTTCAGATCTCTTCAGGCATCTGCTGTCTTCCAGAAAGTATCTAAAGATAGTTCCAAGAAACAAGCCATCTAAAAAATCAAACGCTTTCTCCTATATCCCAATGAAGTGGGTTACTTCCATTTCATTGATGGTCCTCCAGGATCCTAAAACCATGTTGGCTGGGAGTAGTGAAGATGAAGTCCCATCATATTTGGAAGTTTCCAGTATGGAAGAGGCAAAATTTAAAATACTGTAAAATGGAGGTAGTGCAGTTTTAATTCTGGAGCATATTCCAGGAAGAGGCCTTTGATGTTCCTACAACTAAAACCTCTCTGAGTTTGGTGGTTTCATTCCCCAACTAGGTTATGTCATCAGTGCGAGAGTCTGTAGGGTAATGAAATGTCTGCAAGCAAATCAATCTTGAGTTTCTTTCTCACCTTTTCCTCTTCCTCGGGACCATGTCATCTTTTCTGCAAGTCCCCCCTTAACAGCTCATTCCTTCCTTCCCTATCACCAAGGTCAGCTCTTCATGCCTTAACACCCAGAGAGCTTCACTGGTGGGGGGGGGGGGAGACTCCGACCTGGCTCTCCCCAGTGCTGACCCAACACCTTCCCCACTACACTAATCTGGCTGTCTTTTGCCATACATTCCGTCCCCAATTGAGAAGGAGCTGTAGGAAGTTTGTTCATTCATTCATTCATTCATTCATTCATTCATTCATTCATTCATTCAATGTGCCGCCCATCTCCCCCAGAGGGTGACTGATCTTTCTATCCTTCTGGAGGAGAAAAACGATCTAGGTGCTCTCTAAGAGTCAACAATAATTCGATGGCACCTAATCAATCCATCCATCCATCGTGGGCTAGAGCAGCTTCTCTCTACCTGTGCCCTCCAGATGTTTGGGGTCTGCAACAGCCAAGGAATGTCCATCCTTTGGGCCACGCCAGCTAGGAATTCTGAGTCTTGCCACCCCAACACATCTAGGAGGGTGCTGCTTTATGGATCCCCCTGCGTCTCGGCTGCTCAGCGCCGTGTAAAATATACAAGAATCAAAAAGGAACCAATTTCAAGAGGCAGCCCCCCGGACATAAAGGGAGAAAGACAAGGCTTCACACCATTTGGCGTCCCTCTTCTCCCTTACAGGATGCGCAGGCACAAATGAAGTAGAGGGAGGCGGGAGACCCAGCATGGTTAATAAGCCCACAACTCATGGGTGAGTAATGAGCAAAGAGGAGCTGCGATCATTTGGAGCCAAAGACAGCATCCTGCTGGTGTGGAGTCAGCCTGTGCCAACGGCAGGGTGGTAATGGGGGAGGAGGCCTGATATGGCCTTGGAAGTGTAATTATGAAAAAGCGCCAGGCCTTGCCGTAATGTCGTCTGCAGTGCCTTTGCATTCTTGCCTTCCTCCCGTTTTCTCCTGCAGGCCTCCCCAGCTTCTCCTCTTCCTCTTGGATTCATCACCACCTTTTCCAGCAGTTCCAGACAGAAGGTTGGGGGGGGGGGGTAGCAGAACGAGACAAATCCATCAGAATTAGCCAGGATGCCTCGACTCCATTTTTGTTGTAACGCAGAATCCGGACCTACGTTTCGCAGCAGGCTGGGGCGAAGGGTTTTGTCGTGTGGGATGGAAGTTGAAAGAGAGAGGGAGGCATGCAAAAGTTATTTGCAATCATATGTAGGTCAGCGTGGATGAGGTGAAATTCAAATAGTCAATTCGATAGTAGAAAGAGCTTCTTTACATCTTCTCGTTGGGAAAGAAATGAGAATTTGCTGGGCGATTCTGTTCTCAGCCCAAAGTGGCAAGAGATGTGAAATAAATCCACAGCGGATCACCACGGGGGCCAGTTGGTACCAGGGGTGCCCACAGGATCTGTGTCAAAAAAGTCAAGATGGCAGCCGCAAATGCATGATTGAAGCCCCAGGGCACTCTTTCCAGTTCCTCAGCATTATATTGTGGTATATTCGGGTGCAGCCTGACCCCTGAACCATAGAGTGGAACTATCACTTCCTATGATCTGAACATGATATCTTTATTGGTGCAAGCCAGGATTGCATTGGCTCTTTTAGCAGCTGCAGCACACTGCTGGCTCATGTTGAATTTGCAGTCTTAACAGGATGCCCAGATTCAGTGCTCTTGCTTGCACTTTGTGAGATTTCGGCCCAGCGCATAAAAATTTCATACGAGTTGGAGATTTTGCAGGATTTCAGCCAAATCCAGTCACACAACGACCCTCATGCCTGAAAAAGATCATTGGCCTTACCGAACAGACTCCCAGACAATCCAGGGGATGCTAACGTGAATAAACATTTCAAGCAAGGGGACAGATTCATCAGCAACTTGCTTTAATCCAAACCTCTGGGTTCAGAATTAAAATGAAAAATCTCACTTCCAGCAGAAGCCTTTCAAAATCATGGAGTCATATAGTTGGAAGGGACCATAGAGACCATCTAGTTCAGTGTTGTCCAAACTTGGCCACTTTAAGATGAGTGGACTTCAACTCCCAGAATTCCCCAGCCAGCCATGCTGGCTGGGGAATTCTGGGAGTTGAAGTCCACTCATCTTAAAGTGGCCAAGTTTGGACAACACTGATCTAGTTGAACCCTGGTCCGTGCAGGAACCACCACAGCTTCTCAGACAGATGACTGCCCAACCTCTGTTTGAAAATCTCCAGCAAATGACAACTCCCCATTGCGTGCAGTGGGGAGTTCTGAAGTCAATGCAGTGTAAAGGGGGCAATAAATCAACAGGTGATTGCCTTCAGAAAAGTCATAAAAATAATTGATTAGATTGCAGGGACTTCACTACTTCAGCTGGTTCAGGGTTCAGGCCACGATTCTTCCAGGCTAAAGTTCAACAGAAGCAGCAATAAAACTTTTCTTGATGGCATGGTGGCTCCATAGGGACAATTCAACCCTTCTGGATCCTGTGTCCCCTTACTCCAATGTAAGTCCCCTTATGCTCTGTGGGGCTTACTGCTCAATTAGAAAACAGAAAGATGCTAGAGAATTTCACCGGGTCTGCATTTTATAATGAACCACCTAATTCACACTTCCTGGATGAATATCCAAATTAGGACATAGTTATTTTTTTAGAGTATGTGGGTTTTTTTCCCCCCAAATGCATCCAAATATACACATTTTACATATAAAATCTCAAGGATGAATATTTTATAGACCAATGTGTACAGTTTAAATGCATCCGTTCATGAAATTTTCCTTTGGAAAAAAATGGAGAGAATCCGACAGAAACTAACACGAGCCAGGCGTAAGCCATGCACCCCTCCTTCACTATAGCCTTCTTTGTTTCAAATAAACGTATAATCCCATTGCACTGGATGAGACCTGAGGCTCTCCAAAACTGGGGGCGGGGAGGGGGGCTCACTTCCTGATAGAACCACAGCATATACTTAAGCCAAGCAATTTCCCTTGCTGGTTCAAACCGGTTTTGCCCCTTGATCAAGCAGCCTTATCCCTGCTGGTGGTAAAAGACCCTTGTTAATATTGGACATACTGTCTTGTGCTGGAGTGGAAGACAGAGATTGCTTCTTGCAATCGCTGGGTTAACTTTGTTTACCTTCTCCCAGTCTCTCTTGCTCTCCTTCAGTTCCTACTGCTGGAAGTTGTCATGTGATGGAGGAAATAGAGCTAACAAACAAAATGGAGGCTGCCCCCCCCCCCCCCGTTCCTTTGAACGTGACCAGGGTCAAACCCAGTTCCTCTCTTTGCCTAATCCTATCCAATCCAGATTGACCCTCCCTGCCCCAGATAAAGCCCCCTAAAATCCCATCTGGACCACAGAATAGAAGCCCCCCTCACTGGCTCACCCGAGGGCAGCTCTAATAAGGGAGTTGCAACATAGTAACAAGGTGAGAAACCTCAACGTTCCATCCTCAGTCAGGGACACGCCCCCCATTATCTCAACATTCCATCCGCTTAACAATGAATTTCCCCATTCATTCATTCTGCCCTCCTGAAAGGACAATTTTGTCTAATAATACACATAACCCCGGGTATATGGATAAAGACCTGTCTAGCCCCTCACCCCCACCCCCCAAACTGGCCAGCTAAATCCAATCCCTAGATTTCCCTGCAAATTTCTATGCTTCTCCACTGTTTGGAGTCCCTCTTTCTCATAAAATGGGGACCCAACAATCATTGCCATACACTTAGTTCCTTCTCCTCAGCGTTGGGCTCTCTACTTCTGAATTTCCCAGGACTGTTAATCATTATACCCTGAGAGGAGTTGCTTCTCCAAGCTGTATGCATGAGTTTCTTTCTAAAGGGTTATACAAAATAGTCCCCAGCTGCTAAATAAACTTGGAGCTGAAAGCTTGCACCATGCATCTCTCCTCTGTCTGCAAACTGTGAAGCCTTAAAGGAATTAAAACTGAGCAATACAGTATAACTTCCAATTTCACCTTCCCTTTATAGAAAGGTGCCACTTTGTGCTCACCGAGTGAAACCCAGCCTGTTTGTGACCGTTCCTGTGCTGTTAGGTAGTAGAGCTTCATCTGACATGGGAATCTTGACTGGCCTTCTAGCTTTTTCCAATTTTTCACTACATCGGTCATGAATAAATCACCCAAACTTATCAGATAGTTGCAAATGGGAAGACCAGTGTGAGGTATCAGTTCAGTGGTCAAAGAGCAGCCTTTCTGTAAAGCAGAGAGCAGAGCTACAATGGGGCTTTGCAGTTACCTCGATGGACGTTTGCAAATGGAAAGCTTTTCGTGTTCATTAGGTCCGACATCCCTCTTGGAAATCTCTCCATTTAGATCCAGGGAGAACTTCTCACTCTTCAGCTAAAACTCTTCTGACTTGGTGATAACCTTTCAAGTCTGCCATCAAAACGAAGGCATTTAAAGGCCTTGTGGATTGTATTCTAGCTTTCTGCCCACCTGATGACATTTCACTGCAATGGAAGTAGCTGATGAGCTTCAGATGATTGGAAAAGGCAAGGATGTTGGCTTAGACTAGTGTTTCTCAACCTTGGCAGCTTGGAGATGGGTGGACTTCAACTCCCAGAATTCCCTAGCCAGTAGGCCAGCTGGGGAATTCTGGGAGTTGAAGTCCACACATCTCCAAGCTGCCAAAGTTGAAAAACACTGGCTTAGACAGTCTGAGTGGACCTGCTTCCTTCTTAATGTATTTTCTTTATTTGCATTCCTTCTTCCTGCAGAGGTTAAAATCTGCAGTTCTCCCCTCCAATTTTAGCTCACAACACCCCTATAGGGTAGGTGAGGCTGAGAAAGACAGACAGACAGACAGACAGTGGGGGACCCAAAGCTATCGAAACAACTTGGTGGATTTGAACCTGTATCTGCCCTAGATTCCAGAATGTAGATGCAGGGCATCAACCTGGGGTCAAAAAAGTCAAGATGGTTTCTGCAACCATGCAATCAAAATCCTACTTCTCTTTTATGCGTCTTGCACCAACAAGACATGTAAAAAAGGGGCAGGCAGGCATATGATTGTAGTTGTTGCTACCCCGTGTATCCCCCTGATGGTATGGCCTAGATCAGTGTTTTTCAAACTTGACAACTTTAAGATGTGTGGACTTTAACTCCCAGAATTCCCCAGCCAGCCATGCTGGCTGGGGAATTCTGGGAGTTGAAGTCCACATATCTTAAAGTTGCCAAGTTTGAAAAACACTGGTCTAGATTAAGGAATAAATCTAGAAGGAATAAAAAATAGAAGGTTATATGGTCTGTTATGTGTCATCTTGAGCTGGAAGGTGTTGGGGTAGTGTAGGGCTTAAAGTGTTTCGCCCTAGGAATGGGGAGACGTTCAACTCTAGTGTAAGCCACTTGCACTCCCGAGAACAAGATATAAAAATAACAAATGCATACATTAGGACAATCGATCCTACAAAGCTTTAAAATCTTTGACAATTCCACACCCTACCTCAGCCTTCCCAAAGGCCTCGAACAGAGGCATTCTTAGGGAAGGTCAAAAAAGTCAAGATGGCAACCACAGTCATGCCATCAAAGCCCCATCTGTGTTTATATGTGTTGCGCGTGGGACACCCATTAAAAACGAACAGATTTTTCATTATACAATTGTGGATTCCATTTTGACTTTTTTGTGGATGTCCTTGACCTAGAACTGTTCAGACTAGACCAGACTTGGACGTAGTCTTAGAATTGGGCTAGGACTAGGGAGCCCCAGGTTCAAGTCCAATGTCAGCCATGGAACTCTGTGTACTGGGCTGATCACTATGTCCCAAATTGTAGTGAAGATAACACTGAAGATGAAAGTGCTGAAACATATATACAGGGTATGGTGCCTTGGACCTCTAGAGCAAAAATGGATTATACATCTAGTAATGATAACAATTCTCCTCATTCTCCACTGGCAGGCTAGCTGAGGTGATGGGGTTTGGAGTCAACACATGTGACAGTCACCAGTGCTCAGCTGATAAATGTGCTATATTATATCAGGGTTCCATTTCTGGAACTGCAAAACTCCACCCAACCACTAAATGTCAGCAGAGTTAGCTCTCTGTATCCCTCTGCTGCCATCTAGTGGTCATCTGGAACGTTGCGGCTCAGATTATATAGCAAAAGCAGAGAGCTTTTGTTAGGCTGGTCCGAAGGCAACCTCAGCTGAGTTTGATGTAGCCCTTGGGCTCCTTCCAAGCCTGATGCCCATTGCAAATGTTGTCTTGCCCTTTCCTACTTGACTCTAGCCCTCAGTGCCCACATTGGACTCTAGCCATGAGTTTCCTACGAGAAGCAACAATTGCATTCCCTGTCCTATCAAATCTGCAAATATTTGGGAGAACATTGATCAAGAAATGCTCCAATTAGGAAGTCAGCCTAGCGATCCTCATCTATGGAGATGAGATGCTCACGTTCAACACTGTGGATCCTTTTCAAAGCACCTTTAGATGTTGCCTCCGGCCCCCAGTATTAATTTTACAGGGAAAAGCAACTGGGGGGTGGGGGGACAAGAGAAGCTAGCCTCTCGCCTTCCTTCTGTTCATCCCAAATCAGTTATGTCCTTGACCCATCCTTTCCAGCACATCACCTAATTCTCAGACAGCCAAAGCAAACTCCTCGCCTCTAAACAAGCATTAAGTAGATTTGGATCTCATGGTGGATCTGGGGGACTTCACAGTCAATTGGCAAGGAATCCTGGCCAACCATTATTTAACTGCTACCAAAATTTTCCCTCCAACAATCTGGAATTATATTGCTGAAATTAAAAAAAAAGTTGGTTTAATCCAACAAGAGTTTTGTGTGCTTTGTTTGTAATGACTGTGAATTCTACCCAGCACAGATTCTTGGGCTCAGCATCTTTTGATTTCAAGAGTACATTTTCCATATATTTACATTTCTATTCAAGCAATCTGGGGTTATGTCTTGGGAGCAAACTTGAAACTTTTTCTACCTTGCCATGTATTAAAAACATTCAAACTGAAATCAAATTGGTCTTGGAGAACTTTGTTGCATTAAAAATAATAATACACGTGCCCCCACCCTCAAACAATTTTTTCATAAGAAATGTAAAATGTGCTTGTCGATAACGTAATTCCCCAGCTATAAGGGAAAATTAATTGTGTGAACATCAACTGATCAAATCCACTTAAGGCATGGGGCATATTAAAAAAAACCCTAGAATGTAATTTCATTAGCAATCTGTTGTATCCTAATGAAATTTTCTAATAACACTCTAATTCTGATTTCTGTTCAGGAGGTGATCACGGGTGTTTTTCCTTTTCCCCCCCTCATATTACTGCCTAATTTATTATTCTCATTCTAGTGGCTTTCTATCCGAAGAATATTTTCCTTTTGCTTTCTCTCCTGAATTAACGTTTTGTTAGGAATAGTTTTCTCATAACAACTCTGATAAAATCTTGTTCTTAAGGTTAAAAATAGGAAAACATATTTATAAAAAATTCCCGGTCACACATTCTGATCTCTGGATTTTATTTTATTTTTTTAGTTTTTCTATAGATAAATACCAAAATTTGGATGCATGTTCCAAAACAGGTTGGAAAAAGGAATATGGAAAAAGGGGTGGGGTGGGGGGAATGACAAATTTATTTCCCCAGGCAATAATACCTCTCTGGGTTGAATCCCTCTGCATTCAGCTGTGTTCATGATGGCCAATTTGGATCACCAACCCTTTTTTCTTGACAGCCTCTTCATCTTTAACTAGCGCCTGTCAGAGAAATTCTCCTGCCCATTTTTCCTAGCAATTCTCATTCAGACTGATACAAAACAAGCTGTTGAAATTGATTTCAAAGGAGGAGAGAATTTCCATGAACTTACTATGGATGGAACGTGGATTTTGGACCAGGATGGTTGCGTTGTTCCCACCACATACTTAGTTACAACCTAGTTAGTGAATTAACAGTCCCCCCCCCCCCCCCATTTGCACAGAACATTGAACCTTAAGCTAACCAAATAGGGGTTCGTGCAACATGCTAGCTCACTCTTAATGAACCAGGATTAACACTAAGTAGGGTTCTGAATGCATCTACGAACCCTTTAGCTATTCTTAGGCTATTCATAAGCATTTTGTGTGAACACAACCACATAGTCGCCAGAAGGTATATGTGAATGTCCTCTCTTTTATTCAATTCTCCAATGTGCTGGAACTCGCTGGACAGGGGCAGATATCAAAAGAGGTTTCTGAGGACCCACTCCTGCCTACAGCCACGAGGGTCTGGAAGGGGGCAAGGAGGAATAAATGACCCCACAGGCATGGCGCAACTGGTGCAAATTACATCATTCGTGTCATCTGCACAATGGTGGCATCATCTTGGTGGCATCTTCATCACTTCTCCCAGATGCCTATGCCTCCAGCTGCCAGTTCAGAGGCCCCAGTTCTAGAAGCAGAGGGCATCGTTTTCCTGCCAAGGAAACTCCCATCCCTACCTCCCCCCCCCACATCTGGCCCACTTGCTCCTTTCCTATTCATTACTGGATCGGCCCCACCCAAGATGGCCCTGCCAGAATTCATTAGCAAGCGCCCCCCCCCCTTCAACCCTGGGCTTTTCGGATGGCAGAGGACACGCAACCCAAAACCGGTATGCCATGTCTTTCCTGAATACGCTCCCTTTCCTTTCTTAAAAATAATAAAAATAAAAAAAATACAGCTGCCTTCCCCCTGCCAAGAAAAAAGCTAGGGCCAAGACTTTCCGACCCACCTTTTCAAGTAACCCTGCTTTGCTACTGCTGTTGCGCACACGTAGAATAAAATAAACACACACAGGTATAATATGAGTCTGAGAGCAAACGTGCGCTCAGAGACAGAGGCCAGACATCACTCAGTAGCACAGCAGACAACAGAGCTTGCTAAAGGAACAAGAAACCGTTCCAGAAGCCAGTCCACAGGCTTTTCGTCTCTGGATTGGCAATGAATTTCCTATCCTTTGGCAACACGTAAAGGCTAGCTCCCCCACGCATTCACACAACACATTTAACCCAGATCACTTTATTCATCTCTTTATTTAATACATGTATATGCCCACCCATCTCATTTACATGACTGGGTGGCAAACCAGTCAAAACAGAATAAAAACAACCAAAATTAAAAGACGGCACCTGATGGCCTCATTCCCACTTGCTTCTTCGGTTTAAGTTTGGCTTGCTTTGCGGGGAGGGGAAGGGCTTCTCCTGTTTGCTCTGGGGAAGGTCCAGTAGATTGTGCAACATCACGAAAAGGGTGAAGTCAGGAACCAAACTCAGTGTGTCCTTTGAATGCAACCAGAGAATCATCTACCCTAAGAGGGACAGAGTGGACGACGGGATGTTTCAAAGGCTCCTTTCCCACAATGCTTCACTTTGGGACTCACATTAAATGACTCCGTCCTCTCTTCTTCAGAAAAGAGACCCCGATTTTCCTTTATCCATCAATCAGCAGATAAAAGCTGCTGAGCTGGCGTATCCCAGGACATTGGTAGGCACAGGGTCAAGGCATCACATTAAAGCCCTGCCCCTTTTCAATGCACGTAAAAAGGAGGGGGGGCTTTTATTGAGACCCTGCACCCACCTTCTTGCAGAATTCAACACTCCCCCCCCCACGCACACACACATGGAATTTCTTTGGGAGCAGAAAAGTCATAATGTTATGTTGATGGTTGCAGCTGATTTAAGGTTTGTTTCCTCAAAAAGTGAGATATCTGCCTCTCCAGCAGAGGGCAAAAACTTCTAGCCTACGAAGGTGCCTAAATTATTATTCTTTTTAAAGCTGCCTTGAGGATCATTTGATCAAGAGGGAGAAGACACTTCTGCTGGTTAAAGCAGGGTTCCTCAACCTCAGCAACTTTAAGATGGGTGGACTTCAACTCCCAGAATTCCCCAGCCAGCATGAAGTCCACCCATCTTAAAGTTGCTGAGGTTGAGGAACCCTGGGCTAAAGGAACACATTGCTCTTCCTATATGGTTCCCCCCAACCACCCATTTGCAATCCCTGGTGGATGTTTGTTGACCTCTCTCTGCGGTTGCCCCAGTGTTTTGGAGTGTACTCCTAAAGATGGAGAGCCCACACTTTGAAACCGTCAATTATCCATTTGAATTGCCTTCCATAACATCCTCTCATGTAAGAGATTGTGGGAAGGGAAAGGAAGGGAGGATAAATACAAACAGTCAAGAGATGGAAGACAAGGTTGTGGCAGCTTATCTCATAAACAGCAACTCAGCCCAGGTGGAGAGAAGCTGGGAAGAAGCGTTTCAAATCATCCAGAGAAATTCCACCTTATCTGCTAAACAGCAACTTAGCCCAGGTGGAGAGAAAGCTGGGAAGAAGCGTTTCCAAGCTTTCCAAGAGACTCTGCCTTAATGAACTCCCTAGAAAGGAAGGTGGGAAATCCTTCTTGCAATTTCCAAACTTCCAATTTCCAAAACTGCATTTATCCCAAGACTAGCATTGAAGAGACCTGACCAAAATGGGCGTAGATCTTGCTTCTTTGCTCTTGCCCAGCGGTGTGAGCCTTGACAGAGGGCTGGGTTGAACTTTGATTTCTCTGCTTGATTGTCAGCCACAAGTTCCTGACAGTCAGCAAGATAATAACTTTTATAAACAATTAAAGTCTGCTGGAAACAGGAGCATCAAAGCTGCAGGAGTTGTCATTGTCAGCCCAGAGGGGATAAAATTCAGGTATGCTGGTGGTGAGTAAGAGAGCTAATTAATAATACAACTGATTCTAGGGAGATGGGGCGGGGAGGAATGACATGAGCTGAAACAGGTTCATACGGATGACCTTGTCCAGACCCATATTATATTCTTCACCTGCCTTCTAAGTGCTGACACATATAAGTTTGATGGGGGGGGGGGGGTAGGCGTCAGTAGGGCACCTTTGCTTTCAAAGCAGATGTGCTGATGTGAACAAAAAAAGTGAGAATGGGTATCCGAACACCAGCAGCCTCCCCTAGTTCTATGCGATGACTGGCAGCTTGCCTACTTTCGCTATCTTCACATGGTAGCTCTTCAGAGGAGTGCTATGAAAGCCCTTTCCCCCCTCTTCAAAAATGCAATCCCAGCAATATAAAAAAAGAAAACCCAGAAGCACCTTCTCGTTTTAATGGTCCTTCTGAATTCTGGAAACTGGTTATGAACAAGTGCAGCACGATGCAGCTTAAGAAAGGGACTCCACGCTCAAGTGGGAATGAAAATGCCCAACGCCGCCCATATAAGATGCTCCTGGTCTATCCAAGCATCACAGCGCAAATATTCATGGTCTACGTTCTGTTCTGACTCAGTAAGGAGTAACACTTTGCTCCCCTTGTTAGAGTTTGAAAGTTTAAGCAGGTTGGACCTTGTTTAGTATTTGGATGGGAGACCACAAGGAAATCCTAGGGCTGTGGGTTAGAAATGGGAAGTAGAAAACATCCTGGAAGAAAGCAAAGGTGAAGCACTTGTGCCAAGAAAATTAAACAAAACAAAACAATATAAAAATAAAAGGTTCTGTACTACACCTCAAAAATGTTCCCCACCAATATTCTAGGGTGAAGTATTTGCCACAAATATGACTATATTGCCAGCCATTTTTCTCTAGAATGCCCCTCCAAATGGGACACTGGAGTGGAGTGTTAAGCAGCAACCTCTCAGTGCAAATGTTCCCCACAGGCAGTGACTTCCCCTGCTTCCTCATATTGTGGTCTGCAAAAAAGTTCCAAAACTGGACATGATCATTTCATGCCCATCCTACCTTTTGCCTCAACACAGAGGAAGTGGAAACTGAGTTTGCTTTAGCCCTTATTCTAAAAAAAGTTGACATCCAAAGCATTTATAACGTAGTACTGTATGATCATTAATACAGTATGGGGGCTAAGAGAGTGAAGCGTAACTCAGGTGTCCTCAATTTGATCTCACCTCTGCAGGGCATGCCTGAAATGCTTTAGGGAAGACAGTCTCTCCTGGCCTCTGCTTTCTCATCTGCAACATCCTGATCATTGTTGCTGAAAAAATTGAGATATGGTTTTGCACTATTATGAGGTGGGAAACACTTGGAAAAATGTAGGCTGAGCTCTAGAATCAGCTGAGTATGATTTTAAAATGAAGTCCTTCCCATTCCACTACCCAAACAAGAAAATAATGGAATATCAGGATTCTGTCCATGCATGTGAAATAATCCTGCCCACTTTTCATCATCTTGTCTTCATCTTCTCCAAGAATAAAGTCCCTGGCCTGGAAAAGATTGCCCTTCCCTACTGGGGCATCCATCAAAAAAGTCAAGATGGCAGCCATAATCACATAGTTGTGGTGCCATCTTGACGTTAGTGGTCCGTCCCAGCAAACACCCCTGCATCCTTTTCCTAGGAATTGCAACCAAGTAGAATGTAGTGTGTAAAATCCTTCTATATTATCATTATCGCTACTGATTTGTGTTTGCAACTGAGCTTTGCAAAACTGAACACAAGGAATTTATTAAACTAGAGAGAAGTCAAGAGTACCCCTAACAATAAATCCAGAAATTATTATTTGTGCGTTTCAAACCCACAAGATCAGATAGGATTCGCTCGACTTTTAGGATAGTCTCTTTCACTTTGGGCAAAACCACTGAAAAATATTTTGAAAAGCAGCCCCCCTCCCTGCTGCACTGACTGTAGCTAAGAGTCTGAATTGGTGCTAATTTCTGCTTGTGCCAACTGTTCTAATCCATTAGGCCCCCAAAGTGTCGAGACAGAAAATCAGGGGTATCATGTTAGCCCCCAAAACAAACAATCCTTCCACGAGGGTCTCCAAAGGGGCAAAGTTCAACTCCTTTTAAGATCATCTAAAACTTCTCGGAGTCTACGAGCTTAAAGGGGTGGGGGGAGACAGCATACCTGGGTTAGGGAAACCTCAATGCTATTAATCTCCTGAACTGTAACCAAATGTGTTTTTTGTAGCAGAGTTTCTCGCAGGAGGAGAGATGCAGGAGTTTGGGAAGCTTAAGTGTGTTTTCGAACCAGTGGGGAATTTCTACTTTCTGAAGTTATTTGTCCTTATGTGTGAGTCAAGCTGAGGCAGGTCTAAAGGTCACCAGCCATTAAGTGTTTGGACTTCTATTCTTGCACATGGATCTGTGATTCCAAACATGGGGGTCTGTAAAGCTTGCTTAGAACAGGATAGAAAAAGTATTGATGCTTTTGAACTTTGGTGTTGGAGGAGACTCCTGAGATTCCCATGGACAGCCAAGAAAACAAACCAATGGATCCTTGAACAAATCAACCCAGAGTTCTCACTCCAGGCACTAATGACCAGGCTCCAATTATCCTGCTTCAGATACATTATGGGAAGACCCAACTCTCTGGAGAAGGCTCTGATGCTGGGAAAGGTGGAAGGAAAGAGAAGACGAGGAGGACCAGCAGAAGGTGGAGGGACTCAGTTACAGTGGTGATGGGGGCATTGGAAGACCTGAAGGACCAGGTTGGGGATGGATCATCCTGGAGAAGGACTATCTATGTGATCACTAAGAGTCAACATTGACTTGATGGCACTTAATCAGTCATCAACCAATCTGGCTTAGTATTTTTTTTTTTTTTTTATTTAGTAGACTTGTCCCCACCCATCTCCCCACAACGGGGGACTCTGGGCGGTTTACATCAAACTAAAACCATAAATACATAATTAAAAGTTATAAAAAGAGAACCACACTTACACAGATAGAAAAAAGATAAAAAATCCAAGAGGCCGATGGAGGCCACACCAGGCCACTAAGGGGCTAGCCAACCCCATTTCTGACAACCTCCCTCCCCGCCCCGGGCCAGATGGCAGAGCCTGGTCTTCAAATCCCTCCGAAAGGCCGGGAGTGAGGGGGCCTGTCTCACCTCCGGGGGCAGGATGTTCCAAAGAGCGTGGGCCACCACAGAGAAGGTCCACCTTCTGGACCCCGCTAGTTGGAGTTCTTTTGCCGAGGGGGTCCAGAGCATGCCCCCTCTGTGAGATCGGGTGGGATGGGTTGAAATCATGGGGGCGAGGTGGTCCCTCAAGTAGCCTGGCCCCATGCCATGTAGGGCTTTAAAGGTGATAACCAACACCTTGAATTGGGTGTAACATAGCATTGAGTATGCTATGTTAGCCAGCCACGCACACCATAGCTGTGTGTAACGTAGGAACTTAGTTCATGCAAATAGCTGGGATGAACAAATCTTACAGTTGATTTTATTTTTGACAGAATCCACAAGAATTGGGTGCAAGCTAGCAAATCAAGGAGGCCATTGAAGATTCGCAAAAGGGTGCTTCTAAGCAGATGTTAGCCTAAAGGAAATATGGGTTCTTTTCCACAGCTGGGGCTCCCTCCAAATCCTTTTGCATGCAAATCTGGCTGGGGAATTCTGGGAGTTGAAGTCCACACATTTTAAAGTGGCTGCGATTGAGAAACACTGCACTAAGGGATGGATGAAGTTCCATCACAGCACTTTACATAGTTTAGAAATGTATGCATCTATCTTCAAAGACATTTCTCCTCAAATCTGCATGTTTTTAATCCAGTTTTTCATAATTGATCTTTTTGCAAGCAATTTTGCCTCCCTTCAACAAATGCTTTTCAGTGCATGGTTGACACAAGCAGATGCATTTCTCTTCCTTGATCCTGATGTGTGCCATTTTTAGTGTTTGGTTTTATTTTCTATTAAAGAATTGAAGCCCCCAAAATGGACACGTACAGCTATTGAAAGAAAGATGTATTTTGGCTCATGCGCTGGAAAAGGAAGTATGGATTACGTTGTTCATTAGAACAGGAGAGCCAGAGGGATCGTATTAATCTGAGCTAAAGATTCAACTCTACATGTGTTTACCAGAGAATGGGGGTGTCCACAGGGTATGGTCAAAAAAGTCAAGGTGGCGGCCTCAATGGTGCAATGTAAGACTTTGATTGTACTATCACAGCCTCCATCTTCACTTTTTGGACCCTCCTGCCAGAGAATAACCCCAACTGAAAGCAATGGGGCTCATTTCTGAGTAGACATTTCACCAAATTTGTTCTTGAATTGAAAGTTTAACCTAGAGGCACAGGATTTCACCTGTGGAGGTATCTCCAAATCTCTGTTGCTTTTTTCTTAATTTAAATTAATAAAAATATAATTAATTTTTTAAAGCCAGAATGCAACAAGAATCCTCTACAGGAAGAATGGCAATCTTGGAGTAGACTTATTCTGCACGACTCTGGAGGGCAGGACTGGAACCACTGGATTAAAACTGCAAAGAAGGAGGTTCAGGATAGACATCGGGAGGAGATCCTTACTGTACAAATTGCCACGTGCAGCTGGAGGCCTTCAAAGACAGGCTGGATGGCTATCTGTTAGAGACGCTTTAGTGACTCCAAAATCTTTTTCAACTCTATGATTCAGTGATGGGAAAGCAGTGGCCTATAGGCTAGTGTGGCCTCCAAAGCTAGTTTAGATCAGTGTTGTTCAACCCCTGCAACTCTAAGACGTGTGAACTTCAACTCCCAGAATTCCCCAGCCAGCCATGCTGGCTGGGGAATTCTGGGAGTTGAAGTTCACTCATCTTAAAGTTGAAGTCCGTACATATTGCTGGGATTGAGCAACACTGGTTTAGATGGCTCACAGGTCCTCAAGCACAGGTCCTCTTCTTTCCAGAGCTCATCTTCCTTTATGGCTGTTGATGCTTTCTTCTAATCCTGCTGTATGCCTTCCCTCCAGTCATGCTTGATAAAGGGATCCATGCAGAGTGAATCAGGGATCATAGTTTTCCCATGGATCCCCCCTGGACCTCTTCTCTGATCAGGAAAAACACAGGGAGCAATGACTGAACATAGAGATAGATGAGAACAAATGTATCCTACCAGAAGAGATTCAATTCCATACTGCTGCCTTAGCTTTAAAAATCTACAGGAAGCGACAGTAAAGAGAAGTTGCATCTCATACCTCAGCATTGGGCTAACCTTAACTAGATGTTCTTATTTCCCCCTCCTTTTCAGTCCCTCTTGCATTCCTTTAAATCCACCAACCCAGAAACCCAAATTGCCTTCTGATGTTGCTATTGATCAAAACAATTGGGACTGTGATGACTAGGAAATCTTTGACTTCCTGCTGTTTTGGGACCCCCACCTTCCATCAACATGGACAAGAACCTGTGTTGTTGGGAACTGGTCTGATTACATCTGCTTGACCATAGGTTTCTCACATCTGCAGGGTCAAGGAAGATAAAATATACTCCTTGGAGCTGAAAGCCCCTCCTGATGACTCCATGCATACATCCATGTAGTTTTGGTGACCACAATATGCAAGTGATTTCTCATTGCCTTCTTCCAGGCTAATCTATCATCCTGGGATTTCCAGGTAGTCTCCCATCTAAGTACAAACCAGGTGTGACCCTACTTAGCTTCCATAATCAGCCATGATCAGCTAGATGCTGCCACCTACTGCAAATGCAGTGATGTTGTTTAGCCTTAATAATTCTAAGATTATGGGTTTAGCGCTAATAAGGTCTTTGATACCCACAGTCCCTCCTGAGCTGAGCCATAAATAGTGGCAACATATGTAGGAGGCTTGGTATAAAAGTGAACCGTGAGAGTTAAACAGAATGTTTATGTTCAGAAACAGCCTTCTACCAAGAGGAATAAATGAAGGAGAAGATGGTCATCTTGATGCCTGCTTGTAGGCTTTCTGGAGACCTCTGCTTAGCAATTGTAGGGCAGAAGATATATGAAGTAAGACTGATCCCATGAAGTTAACCCTTCAGTCCTTCATGCATGAACTTTAATGTCCCACTGGAAAGTCTTCTTCTCTCTCTTGGTCTTGCTCACGTCAACACAGATTGGAGTGTTTGACCTTGCCTACCCATCAGACATTGGAAAGTGCCAAATTAATTGCAGTAAAGTAATACCCTAATCAAGGAACTACCAAGGAGAAAACCACACCCCCACCAACACTGTCAGAGCAAGCTACTATATATAAACAGGCAGTAAACCCCACTCCCTTCTAGCACTGATGATGTTACCTAGTCAGGTGATGAAATGTCCACAATCAAACCACCAAGCCCAGAAAGTACCAAGGACTCCACAGTTCATCCCTGAGCTACAGATATTCTCTCCTATTGGAACCACACATAGGCGTCAAATGCTTCAGGAAGCACACAAATGGGAGAAATTTACATATAGGCAAACCTCCACCAAGGATATAAACAGGGAGCAAACCCCACAGTCACTTGCACTGATGATGTTACTTAACTGGGTGATGAAACGTCTGCAGACAACCAAGCTCAGAGAGCACCAAGGACCCCACAATGTCTTCTCGGTTGTATTTCTAACTGAACAGCTGTTCTCTAAGGCTTGTCAAGAACATTACAAAGCAGGAGGGCAGGGCGTCAATTTAATAAAAATGTAAAATAAGAGGTATCCCCACATTGAAGATAACTTTGGGGAATTTTTGATACAAGGGAGGGATTCACTGTTACAATGGAGTGAGAGAAATAAAAACACCGGTAATCTATAGCCCTGTTACTTTAGTCCTTTTGGGACACGCACACTTATTCATACACAGAGATACATATAAAATGTGAGTGCTGAAAGACCAAAATAACCATATCTGAACATAGAAAAGGAAGAACTTTTAATAGATGACTCCTACCTCCAATCTTTCACACTATAGTACAGTGTTATAGGACTCCGCATGCTGGCTGGAGAATTCTGGGAGTTGAAGTCCACGTATCTTAAAGTTGCCAAGTTTGAGAAACACTGCTATACTGTATTTGTAACATGCATGTATTGGCACTAAGAGAAGGAACAATTATTTGCTTTTTTGTTGTTTCTTTTCAGGAAGATAAAATAAATTAGCATTTTGCCTGTCTTCAAAGGCCCTGGCTTTATTCAATTGGCTTTGTTTATTTTTCTGCAAAATGCAATTGGTTTCCTACCCTCCTTTTCCTCCATACAGTATTCATTTCCCCTCATTTTGCACAAGTAACTCGTTCAGGATGTTCTCAGGTTGGCTCACCATTCACATTCCACACCCTTCATCTCAACTCCTAATTTCAGGGAGAGGGTCAACCACTCAGACCTCAGAAATTCTGGATTAGAGTTGACCAATTGTCCATTTTGGTTTCTCATCTTTTGGAGGTCTGTCAAGCTCACTTAAAGTTCACAACAAAAGCGTATGTCCTTTAGAGCGGTCTTTTTCAAACTCAGCAACTTTAAGAGGCACGGACTTCAACTCCCAGAATTCCCCAGCCAGCCTGCTTTAGAGGCCCAATCTCCAAGCAGAGGAATGTTTGTTTCTAATCTGGCTTAATATACTGACGTTTTGCAAAATAATTTCCTCTGATACAGTGCATCCTTGTGTAATGTTATTTACAGGAATATCCACATTTGTGCACAGACTTCCCCCAGACACACATTTTCTTTTCTTAGAGAACTACATTGCAAATTTCAAATAATAAATAAGTTGTGGTCTGTGTATTGGTTAAAAAAAATGTGAAAGTAGACACATTGGCATGCAAACGAAAGAAATTTATCCCAGAACCCTAATTTAGTTTACCCGGATTCTTAGCCAAAGATCCCCCCAGCAAAAGAAAGTGATCATTATGCACACAAATACACAGACACACACATTCCCAAGGGAGAGATCCATTTTTTTTGAGAGAGAGAGAGAGAACGAGAGAGAGAGAGAGAGAAGAGGATGCATGGAGTGGTGAACTGCTCCAGTGTGGCTTCCTGCCATACCATGGGGAGAATATTTTTCACTCCTTCTAACAGCAAATTCAGGTGGTGAGTGCTGAGCGCGCTGGTAACAAAAACAAGGTCACCAAGACAAGAAAGGGAGAGATTCAGAATGGGAAGGGTTTGTACCATGCAAATAAATAGCTTGGTGTAAAGAAATGGACAAAAAATCAACAAAAAGGACTAAGCTTTTAAAAGGCGTGGATGTGGCCCTCTTCTCACCGGCTAGTGAGGGAGGGAGGGAGGGAGAGAGAGGGAGTGTGTTAGGGAAGGTGGAGTTGGGGTGGCTGAGCCCCTGTTGGCGCTGAGAGCGGATTGCTGAAGTGCCACAGGGGACCATTCCCCCCCCCCCATATTCCCCTCACCCTGTATGGTTTGTGGTATGGCAGGCCCCTTAGGTTGAAGGCCAGGAGGGTGGGTGGAGGATCACCTTGGGTATTCAGGTGATGACAGGCATGGGACGTTATGATTGGAGCCAGAGGGCAGCCCATTCCCGGGGAAGACACCCCTGATGTGTTATACGGGTGGCGTGTTCAGACCCTCGGGACTCAAGCCCAGGCCCTGGCCAGCAGGCCTACAGAGGCCCAGGCTTTCGGCTGCTGCTGATGAATGCCAGGTCAATAATAAGGGCCCCTTATTCACAACCTTATTGGGGAGGAGCAAGCTGACCTGTCATGCTTTACCGAGACCTGGCTGACACCAGAAGGGAGTGTTGCCCTTTCGGAATTGCGTCTAGCCGGGTTTAGGGTTTGGCACCAGCCGAGACCCCAGGGCAGGGGAAGGGGTGTGGCAGTGGTCATCCAGGAATCTCTGCGGGCCTTCAGGGGCTCTGCTCCACAAGTGCTGGATGTGAGACCCTGTTCCGGAGGTTGGGCACACGGGATCAGTTGGGAGAGTTGCTTCTATACCAGCCTCCCTGCTGCGTAGCAACCCCCCTGCCTGAGCTGCTGGAGGCCATCTCGGGGTTGGCAGAGGAGTTCCCCAGGCGTATGGTCTTGGGGGACTTTAATCTGCCGTCCCTGGGGTTGGCCTCGGAGGCGGCTCAGGAGCTCATGGCTACCATGGCGGCCATGGGCCTATCCCAGGTCATCCATGGCCCGACTTGGGACAGTGGCCACAGCCCAGATGTGGTTTTCTTGTCGGGGCAGTGGCAGCATGATCTGGTGGGGGATTTGTTATTGTCCCCTCTGTCATGGTCAGACCACTCCCTGGGGGCTGTCAGATTCTCCTATGCTGCCCCCCTGTGCAGGGAGGCGGGGCCTATTGGAATGGTCCACCCCCGGCGACTGATGGACCCACAAGGGGTCCAAAGGGAGCTGGCGGTTGTTCCTGAGGCTTTGCTGTACGGTCCAGCGGAGGCTCTGGGCACAGCCTGGAATAAGGAGGCAGCCGGGGCCTTGGACAGGATCGTGCCTGTGCGGCCTCTCTTGGCCCACCGTCCCCGGCACTCCCAGTGGTTTACGGAGGAGTTAAGGGAGCTGAAAAGGGCCAAGAGACGTCTTGAGCGCCGCTGGCAGAAAACTAAAGACGAGTCCGACCGAACACGGGTTAGAGCCGCTATTAAGGCCTACCTCGTGGCGGTAAGGGCAGCGAAACGTCATTATTTCTCCGCTCTTATTGCATCCTCAGAGTGTCACCCGGCAGCCCTGTTCAGGGTCACTCAATCGCTCCTGGGTAAGGAGGGCTTGGAGGACCATTTACAGAGCCGTGCAGAGGAATTTGCTGAACACCTGACGGATAAAATCGCTCAGATCCGTTCTCAGTTGGAGGCCAAGCGTGAGGCAGGTCCAGTGGAGATGCCCAGGGAGTGGTCTTACCCAGTTATCTGGGAACGGTTGGATCTTGTTGGCCGTGAGGAAGTAGACAGGGTCCTCAGGGCTGTTAGCACGGCTACCTGTCTTTTGGATCCTTGTCCCTCCTGGTTGGTTAAAGCCACCAAGGAGGTGACTTTAGGGTGGGTACTGGTGGTGGTCAATTCATCCTTGCAGAAGGGGGTGTTCCCAAAGCCTTTTAAGGAGGCTTTGGTCCACCCCCTCCTCAAGAAACCATGGCTAGATCCCCCCCTTCTGGACAATTTTCGTCCAGTTTCCCACCTTCCCTTTGTAGGAAAGGCTGTGGAAAAGGTGGTCACGCGGCAGCTTCAGAGGATCCTGGAGGAAACGGATTATCTGGACCCCTATCAGTCAGGTTTCAGGCCCAGTTATGGGACAGAAACAGCATTGGTCGTATGTGTGGACGATCTCTGATGAGAGCGGGATGGGGGTAGTGTATCCATCCTTGCTCTTCTTGACCTCTCGGCGGCTTTTGATACCATCGACCATGGTGTCCTTTTGGATCGGCTGCAAGAGTTGGGGCTGGGTGGCACAATTCTGTGTTGGTTCAGCTCCTTTCTCCAAGGCCGAACCCAGTCAGTGTTGATAGGGAGTGAGAGGTCCAACCCATGGCCCCTACTTTGTGGGGTGCCTCAGGGTTTGGTGCTCTCGCCACCCCTATTTAACATCTACACGAAACCGTTGGGTGAGATCATCTGGCACCATGGGATGAGGTATCATCAGTATGCTTTTTACGTATAGGGTTTGTTTTATAGTTTGACTTTTTAATTAATTAATTAATTTTAATTAATTAATGTGGTATTTATTTTTAATTGTTTGTGGGTTTTGTTTTAATTGTGAGCCGCCCAGAGTCACCCATTGGGGGAGATGGGCGGCATACAAATTTAATAAATAAATAAATAAATAAATAAATAAGCTATTGAATCAGTCATTGGCGATCAAGAGCCATGGAAGGGAAAAGTGGGAAAACAGAGTCTAAGGGGAAGACATGGAATAACTTCCTTGAGTTTCTTCTTGCTCATAGTTTCTTGGAGAAGGACATTGTTTTGAATTCTCTCTATTATTTTTTTTTAATCCCCATTGAGAAAACTAGCAAAACAAGGTGGAAAGTTCCAGTAGGTTCATGTTCTATTCCCAGAAGGTTTAATGTTTGGAATAATGAAACGTGGTGGTGGGGCCAAGTTCTCAATCATTCCAAAGCTGGACCACTTCCTTCTGCTATATACATTCAGTTATGGAAGTACTTGGTTGTTTAGTTTGTACTTTACATGCACACATTCAATTCCTGGCCTTCTCTGGTGAAAAGAGCGAGGGACAACTACCTGATTCACTACCAAGCATCAACTGAGGCACCAAAATGATTGTCCATTCCTGAAATGAATTATTCTTCTACCAGCCTTCTGAACATGGAGCACCCAAAGCATGATCAAGTATGGGGTAGCATAGAAGGCCCAGGCATTCCTTGATTTTCCCTGCTTGGGTGGGCTACATAATCTCTTCTCAAGCAGTTGCTGACAGCCAACTAGAAGGATATCTAATTTATGGATTTCCACCATCAACCAAGAGGTTAGACTTGTCTTGGGCAGCTCTCACGTTCTTTCCTTCCTGCCTTCACCTCCAGCCTGGCCTTCCCTTCCTGCAGCTTCCAAAGAGAGGTGGCGGGGGTGGGGGTGGGGGTGCATTGGGGGTGGTGGATGGGAAGAGCAGATTTCGAAAAATTTCCACAACCAGCCAAGTGGAACCTATTTTCTCTCCCAGCGCAATTAACGGCACCAACATTTACAAAAAAAATATACGATTACCAGTGCTTTCGGTTAAGTAGAGGCAAGTATATTAGATAGCAGCAAGGGGTTGATCTTAATGTGCTTTTTTTTTCAATCCAAGAGGAGAGAGACTAGCATTTTCTTTGTGCAAACAGAGAAGCCCTAAATCCTGCGTAGGCAGTAAAATCAATGCTGTGGAACCATTGATAACAAACCAAGGCGCTGCCTCTCGCTCTTGTTCTTAGACTCGTAGTCTTCCACTCTCCCTTTCTCCCTTTTTTGCTACATCCCCCCAATTAATTAAGCCTTTCACAGGCCTGTAATTAGGAACATTAGCAAGTCATAAAATTGCCGCGAGTCTCTAAATTATGTCCTGGCCCAAAGCAATTTGTTTTTAATTCCTTTTGAAGACAATAGCACTGCAGGGCCCGATATATCTTCATAGCAGTCTACTGTTTACTTCTTTATGACTCTATGAAGATCTAAATGCTTCTACTGCTCCCAGATGTACCCAAATGGGTCCCTCCCCTTCTCTTCACCATCCTTGTGCATTTTCAGTGCCAGAGCTTGATTTCCAGAGAAAGGGGTGCTCTCAAAATATTGACAAGGGATCCCTTCAGTCACCCACCATGCTCCGTTCCCCCCTTGTACCAAGTCATGTCTCAGAAGGGTTAACTATGGGTGGGGTCATGTCACAATGGACCAGCCATTGTTTGCAACTAGCTAGGCAAATCGTTCCTTTGCAAATCACAGTTTAGGCTGATTGTCTGAACTGTCTTGTTTGGATTGTCGCTTTTCCTCTTAAGGTATTTGAGCTAGACAGCTGGGAGTGAACTTTTCAACTTGAATATTGGAAGGATGAGAATCAGATACAGGTAAACACAGCTCAAAAGCTGGATTGCCTATTGAACAGGTACTATGTTCTATGGGTTCTGTGGATAATGCAAGCCTCGATTTGGTGTGATATCAGTGGATGAGACGTTATGGGGCTGCATGAAAGGAGGTAAGTGCCCAGGTCATGGGGAGAAACCTTTGGAGGAGAAGTGATGAATCCCACCACTTCCCTGAACATATTTCCAGATTCAGTCTCTGTTATCATCAGTTGAAAAGGATCAGGTTGAAATAACCTGAAAATGCCAGCCTGGCTATATTACGCCAGTGTTTCTCAACCTTGGGAACTTTAAGATGTGTGGACTTCAACTCCTAGAATTCCCTAGCCACCCATGCTGGCTGGGGAATGCTGGGAGTTGAAGTCCATACATCTTAAAGTTGCCAAAGTTGAGAAACACTGCCTTATGCTAATGATTTCTTAGAAAAACAATCCAAGAAATTGCCAGGTTGTTTTGCTCTTTAAAAAAAGTGAAAAAATAATTCAGCTACATGCATAGTCCTCAAGCAATATAGCCCAAGGAGGATTACACCACATGATGATTCTGCACTTTTATTTTAGGCAGCCTTCAGGAACCTGAGCAGGCAGTTAAAATTTTCTAAACCAGGGTTCCTCAACCTCAGCAACTTTAAGAAGGGTGGACTTCAACTCCTAGAATTCCCCAGCCAGCATGGGTGGCTAGGGAATTCTGGGAGTTGAAGTCCACACATCTTAAAGTTGCTGAGGTTGAGGAACCCTGTTCTAAACCATTCTAAATTAACTCCACTTTTGATTTTGTTCTGCGCTCACCCCGATCAGCCAAATTTCCTGAGTTTGCCAAACTATATCAGTCATGAGCTTCACCAAGAAAGCAATATTCTTGAAATCTGAACATTACCTATCTTTCAAACTGCAGTTGGCATGTTGACCTGTCTTCCAGTTCCAGGTCCTTCTAATTTAGTGGTTCTACAAAGTAGACTCAAAAGCAGTCCAGGGCCAAGTCATCAAAACATTAATAAAGTCTTTAAAATGTAATTGTATCCTTATGATATCAATTGATTGCAACGTTTCTATACCTGCTCACAAATTAATAAAATTAGTATTGTTGTTATTAATTTACATATTCATGGAAAAAATAGATTTTTTTTGTTTGTTTTGTACTCAGAGTTACGGTTACGGTTTGTTTTGTTCTGATAAAGAGATTGATGGAAGTTCAGATACAAACAGCTAAAACATTTTGAAAATGTGTCCTTGGCATCTTCAAGAGAGGGGCAAAAGGGAAAAGATGTTTTACTTGAAGAAAGGGATCAAAAAATTGGGGTATTGTAATTTATTATTTATTTTCCTGGGAGACCACTTTCAGTCAAATTAATCCCAAGGAGACTGCTCTGTACAACCCAGCAGCTCTTAACCCATAGGTTAATGGATGGAGCCAAATGTCACTTCCCCAGTCTACATCTCAGTTGGAAAATGGAGCTGAGTGTTCTTTCAGGGGGAAACCTAGGAGAACAATGTGCTTCCTACAGCTGTTTCTTCTGGTGGACATAGTAAGTTGGTCTTTCCTTTATCACAATACGCTTCCTAGGATTCAGGGAAGTGCAGCTTCCTAAGAGCCTTTGATTCTGTAGATGAAGACCTTGGCCAAAGTATGTTCTTCTTCATTTCAACATCTTCATGACAACAAAAATACAAGTATTATTTCTGGTGGAGGACAAAATAACAAGTTGCACCTTTCTGGCCAATGGATGCAAGGAGATGGATCTCTACAGCACCAGTATGTTCTTCCATGGTTTCCAACTGGGGATAGTCATCAGAATATTCTCCCATAAGAATATCTTAGCAAATTAATCCTGCTGAGGATCCTGCTTGTGGATTTCAGATGCAGCACAATTGGGTCTTCAGGGCTCTTTTAAGCAGCAATTAGCTGCCACAAGATTGTAGAGATTTCTCATATGTAGAGTTTTGTGGATATAGGGAGGAGATGAAAATAAACAAGCCAAGGATGGAGGGAAAGCACCCTTTCCAGCAGAAGCTTTATTTGCCTCTTAGGATGAATTATTCGCTCTTGATAAGAATGGCTCTTTTGCAGTGAAACATTGTACCAGCTTGGGGTCAGCAGTGGGAGAGTGGAATAAATAAAGAGCCAAAATAAATTCTGAATTTTTTACATGCACTTCTCAGCAAATAGTCTATCATGGTTACATTAGAAAAGAGAGGGGTCCTTATAAAAGATTATATTTCCTGATTTGAAATGTATATGTCATATT
Organism: Liasis olivaceus; assembly: GCA_030867105.1. Taxonomy (NCBI): domain Eukaryota; kingdom Metazoa; phylum Chordata; class Lepidosauria; order Squamata; family Pythonidae; genus Liasis; species Liasis olivaceus. The sequence continues at coordinate 325,516,908 of CM061349.1, read as the reverse complement.
GATTCTTCTTTTCCTACTTATGTAAAACCTGAGTTATAATGTTCTGGAGAGAGTAAAGAAGATGATCTTGATGGAGATATTCAAGCACCATTGGCGATGTGACGAAAGTTTGAAGCATTTTTAAAGTCCACAACAGACAAATAATATTCAGAGAAGGCTCAGACAGACACCTCCCTAATCCACTGAACTATAAGGAGAAGGAGGAGGTCCAGCACACTGAGACTTGCAAGATTCTGTTCTTATAGCCCATCTCAAGATAGGCTATAAGAGCTGGAGTATCACAAAGATTCTTTACAAAGTCCCCACCTTGAACCTCATGAGCTGCTCACACATCTCAGGAGGGGAGTTTCACTGGAGCAGCACATCTCTTCTTCTGAGATAGTCGGTCCACTTCCGGAGCTGAAAGACTCCAAAGCGAAACAGGTTTTGTCTGAAGGTTGAAATCTGGCCTGTTAATTCAAACAAGGCATTTAACTCTTTCTTCCTTCCTCTTTCTCCTCTTCTCTTCTTTCTTTGGCCAAATATTTATTTATTCATACTTAGAACCCACCCCAATCCCAAAGGAGTCCAAGTGGCAGACAGCATCAAACCCAAAGAAAAACATACAGGAGTTCAAACTGATATCAAAACCCCCAAAAACCATGAAAAAACCAAAACAAAATCCACAATTACATCCACAGCTGGGACCAAAAGCTGAAATACAATAGCTTTATCTTGCTTATGGAATTGCAGCAAGGTGGAGACTGCACGTCATACTGGGGGGAGAATATTCTATAGGTGAGTCAGTTTGGTGCAGTGGTGAAGGTGCTGGCCTAGAAATCAGGAGATCGTGGGTCCTAGTCCCACCTTAGCCATGAAAGCTGGCTGGGTGACGTTGCGCTGGTCCCTCTCTCTCAGCCCAACTCGTCTCATAGGGTTGTTGTGGGGAAAATAGGAGGAGGAAGGAATATTAGGTATGTTCTCTCCCTTGAGTTATAATATTAAAAAATCAGGAGGAGGAGGAGGAGAAGGCCTGTCATCTCATCCATGTCCTGCAGACCTGATAAGGGGAGAAATCTTTCAGTAGGATCTCCCTTGATGAATGGACCACACAGGCAGATGATATTATTATTATTATTATTATTATTATTATTATTATTCACAATTACCAAAGTTCTCTGAACAAATTCCAATTTTTCAAAAAAAGATCAACCACCATAAAAACAATAAAGCAAAAATGTTGTAATATATAAATAGCTAGAGGGAGTTTTAAAAAGTCAACTGCATTACTGCAGAGGGAATTTGGAAATACTGTTTTGAATTTCCTCCAAATGCTTCTTAAACTGAAAATGGCAGGCAGGCAGGCAGGCAGGCAGGCAGGAAGGGAATGGTCAGATTATGCTTTGTTGCTCATTGTGATGGAGCCAGATGCCCTCTTCCACCTGTAAGACTGTTCCTCTAAGGGGTATTCACAGGGAGAAGAGGTAAAAAAGTCAAGATGGTGGTGTGGCCATGTGTTCAAAGGCCACCCCTTTTTTTAATGCTTCTTATAGATGTATACTATTAACATAAGCCATCTTGCAAGATGTCTACTTATGCACTGGAGAAAAAGAAAGATATGAGAAAAAGAAAGAGAGAGAGAAAGAGGGAGGGAGGGAGGGAGGGGAAGGAAGGAAGGAAGGAAGGAAAGAAGGAAGGAAGGAAGGAAGGAAGGAAGGAAGGAAGGAAGGAAGGAAGGAAGGAAGGAAGGAAGGAAGGAGGGAAGATTAAAGACACTAAAAATTAGTAACTTCTGTGGAGAGATACAAAGATAGAAATAATATCTATCGTTTCAAATAGGAACATGTAACATCTTGCCCTAGTTGGGAAAATGGAAGTTGTCTGTTCTCTGATCAGCTTGTTGTGAAGTGTCAACTTCCAGAACCTGGTTGCTCTCCATCTTTACTGGTCGTTCTCTTTAAACCAAATTTGGATTGAACAGCCCTTCAAACAGCAGACTGTCTTTTGTCAGCTTTGAGATACAACGGGCTTCCACAGAAGTGTTCAACGAAGTCAAAATGGCAGCCACAACCATGCAATCGAATCCCCCAACACATGTAAAAAAGAAGCTGTAGTTGTAGTTGCCATTTTGACTTTTTCTACTCTCCCCATGGATGCCCTGAAATAGCGATGTCCACTAGAACATGTAGTCATTAGGCACTGCAATCCTAAATCTGCTCATTCCGATCTCACGGAGGGATGCCGAGGGTGGGGGGAAGAGGGATGAAATGTGCATCAGGCCTCCAGGCTGCAAAGCCACAACTTAGTTGCTTATATCTGTCATTGGCATGCAAGCATGCAAAGGCAAGATTTGCTTCAAGATCTCATTGTGCATGACATTTTGAAATAATCTCAGTTTGTCATGTCTGATGTAAGTCCATAAGGAGTACACTTACAGAGAAACATAGAAGGAAGAGTAGATTCATGAGTCAAAGCATACCTTACATGCAAAATGTCCTATGTTTAACCTTCAGCATCTCCATGAAGGACTATGAGGGGGCCACTTCTCTGAAGAACTGTAATAGCATGTGGGAAAGACCTTGAAAGATGGGGCAAAGAGATGCTGCCTAGGGAATGGTCAGATAAGAGAGGGCATAGCCCGCAACTGGATAATGGCCTGAGCAAGAGGCTCAGAAGAGACCCTCCCTAGTTTCTCAGGCTGTAAAGGAGATGGCTGGAGGTTTGTACTTTCAGACTTGCAAGATTCTGTTAATGTAGCTTTACATTAAAATAGAATTAGCTTATCTGATCGTGTTTCCTGCCTGGTCTACCTGGGAAGGCTGACAAGAACATAGGGTTTGATTTGCCATAGAACAGCTTCCTGGGTCCATGGACATCCAAGGAAATCTGTATACCATAATGGCTATAAACTTGATGTTTGTTTTAAAATTAAATATGGAGCCAACATCACTGAAATGAGGATACCTCAGTGATAAAGGTTCTATTTTGTTCCCTAATTCTACTTCTAGCATCTTCTGGGAAAGTTGAGTTTGAAGACATTGTCTATCAGCTATTGAGTAACACAGACCAATGATCCAACTCAGGATAAGGCAGCTTCCATAATTTCCATCAAGACATTTGAAAGTGTCTCATTTTCCCCTCAGATACAGGTTGTGAGAAAGGCCAGATTGGCAGAAGGACCTGACTGATCCTGATTCAACTTCTTCCAAATTTGGGGATTTAATTCCCAACTCCTGTTGTCCATCTGTATATAACTTGTACAGATGTGTGCACCTTCTCCACATAAGCTTGGAGACCTCCTCAGTCTTGCACTCAAGTGGAAGTCTGGCACGTATCTTATGGATTAACATTGCCCCAAAGAGCCCATATCAACCTCACTGAAACAATAGCATCTCAGAAAGAATGGTCAAGCTGTCTTCCTTTCCTTTCCTTTCTCTTCCTTCACTCTATTTTAAATCCACATGAGCTCAGACTCATTTCTATGTTGGGTGATTTGCCTGAAATGATTCCCCCAAATTAAGCAAACATTTTTGAACATGTCCACAGATATTGCCAATGGCCAGCAATGGTTCAGGAGGCCCCATGGTAACTGCTGCTGCCTGCAAGCATTGGAAAGACAGAGGGGATATGTGGGTGAATCCTTCCTTCCCCCCACTTTTTTCCACAGGGCAGGGAGAGTGTATGTGATAACAAAAAGGAAATACAACTGTCTTCAGAACCACTCTTCAAATGCTGAGTACAGAACATAGCTCATCTGCTTCCATGCAGTGGATTTATTTTCTGGTCTGATATAGGAGAAAGGATGCTTTGCCTAACCATGCAAAATTGCAGGTTGAGAAGAAGATAGTAGGGAGAAAAAATACCAGATCAGCGGTCACTGGTATCCATCACTTTAAAAGGAGAGAACATGAAAAGGAAGAGTGCGCATGGTGATTCAATAGAACATCCATCCTCAGTGGCAAACAGACTCATTCTCTCTGTGACGAGCATTTCTTCTTCAGGAGCAAAAATCACAGCACTTATGCATGAGGCAGGCAGATTAACAGGTTAGGGGAGTGTTTCTCAACCTTGGTGGCTTTAAGATGTGTGGACTTCAACTCCCAGAACTCCCCAGCGAGCATGCTGGCTGGGGAATTCTGGGGGTTGAAGTCCACACACCTTATAGCCACCAAGACTGAGAAACACTGGGTTAGGGGGACATCAAGGTGTGCAGAGTTATTGAAATTCTTAAGGGGAGGGACCTAGGTAAGTGTCAATCCTTTGAGGATGGCCAGGTTAGGAAATATATTTATATATAGGCTATATATACCTTGAAAGCTTGACAGCATTTCTCCTTCCCTCCCTCTTATACCAAAGACAGTCAAAGCAGAGCAGTCTTGAGTTTCTTCCTCACCCTCTCCTGTCTTTCCAGCTCATGTTTTGCAAATGGTCTCCACATCCGTTCTCCAAGGTCATCTCTGGGCTCCTCTGCAGCAGGACAACCTCCCAGCAGAGGCCGTGAGGATCAAAGACGCTCAAGGCACAAAGAGTTTGCAGTGACTGGAAAATCAGGCAGTGGGAGATGAAAGGAGCATGGCTGGCTAATGAGAACCCTGAACAAGTGTACTGCATGCTCCAGCTTTTACTCAGGAGTCAAATGCTAGCTGTTGTATAAGGGACTGCCACTGCCTTCAGGCCTCCCTGGCTCTTGAGAAATTAATACTGGTAGAAGCAAATGTTGTAGCTTCATCCTATGAAGTGGTTCTTATTTACTATGGCAGCATGGGTGAAGTCTCTATGGCTAGGATCACTCTACCAGGATGGTAGGGACCAACCATTGGGGAAAAGCAGTGTACAATTTCTGACATTCTTCAACAGCACATTCCAGTATGTGCAATGAAAAAAACATGGCATTTCAGAAGACTCTGAAAGTAGGAAGCCAGAATGGGAAACAGAGATGAAGGATCCAGCAGCTTCCTTGAGTAACAATAGCTCAGACTGAGAGAACCCAATGGACCTGTGAATATTTATACCTTTCCTTCAAATGTGATTGGCCCTCCTGGATCACCTGGTTTCCAGAGGATTCTGGGCCACCACCTGATGTTGTTCCCTTGTCTAATCAGCATAGAATGAATGGCCACAGCTGATTCTGGTCCAACTCCTGGGCAATTTTCAACTTTAATTGCTGAAAAATCTATTTCAGAATCCTTTCCAATTAGTGAAGGCAGGGTTCCAAGAATTTCTGGGTAGCAGGTCCAGCCGAATCCAATTTCCCTCCTCCAGAATAGTCAAAACCCTTGGTCTCTAAGAAGTCCAAGATATCTCAAATTCGTATTGCTTCCTCCCATCCCTGAAATAAAATCATTTTTATTTGAAGACGGTGGGGAGGGGGGAGAGGCTCAGTAGGCAGAAGTGTCTTAGCTTGAATAAGTGTTTTTCTGTTGTCATCTTCAGATCTTGAGCGAAAATCTGGGGAGAATACGTAACAGAGACATACATTACACCCTCTGCTTTTTATCTCGCTCACGTGATACTTTCCCATCATGAACGGCATATTTTTATTCTCACTGGTGGGGATAGAACTATATCCCGTAGCACCATATATCAAAAAGAGGAACACCGGGTCTCCTTTGCATTAATATAAATAGCTGTTTAGGGCCGATTCCTGGGTCAGATATTCCCACCTCACCTGTCCTTCATCAACATGACTTGGCATCAAACTCTAACTGGCTTACTTAGAACAGGAATCTGCAGCTTTTATATATTCAAGGTATAGTTGCTGTTGCTTTTTTAGAAAACAGCAACAACAGAAAAGAATAGCAATGAAACCAATGAAGCGAAAAGAACATGGTTGTTGTTGTTATTGCCATTCTAATTTGGGGAAAGGGATAGACCCGTTTAGGATTTTTTTTCCAAGTGTAGCAAATGATGTCCATCAAATTGGCAGTCCCTCCCTCCTCCCTTCAAAAATCAGCACTGCTAAATCGGCATGCTTGGATTTGAGGATGTAAATAACGGGAGATGGATGCATTTTTAAAAGATCCATCCTCTCTTTTTCTCTGATGAAGCAGCTTGGGAAAGATTGAGGCAGGGGGTGGAAAAAGGAGGCCATAGATCATTTTTACAGGTGTGAAATCAATCTGCAAGGACAATGTATGTGACTTTTTTTTTTCAAACCAAACTGCTTCCCCCATACGGACAGACACACGCGCATTCATGCACCACCTTCCTTGTTTGGGCTAATATTTGACAACTGGGTACTAGGCTAAGAAAAGCATTTCATTTCACTTTCAAATGGGCCTCATCAGGCTGTGTCTTTCCCCCAGACCTCCTTCTGTTGAATGGCTCTCACAAACCCAGCTAACAGGGAGACGAGGCAAAACGGGGAAGCTTCCCTGAATTGTGTCAAACGTGCCAGCAATTTCAGCCCAGAAACCTGGAGGAGATTTAAGCAGAATTGCAGTACAAGGTCAGGTCAGTTTAGATGTTAATTGCATGAACCGTGGTGGAAGCTATTTCCAGGGTAGCATACAGTACACTGAGTAACTTAGCAGTACAGTTTGTGCACTTCTACAGAGAACCAGTCTGAGTTTGCAGGAGTTCCTGCCAACGAAGTACTGACAGCAGGGTAACCCATGATCCTAGACCTGGCTAGTTAGGAAAACAAAATGTGCACAGTTGTTCAACCTTACTTTGATTAATGAACACATTTTCAAAGTATCAGGATACAGTTTCTTTAATCAATCATACAGGGATGCATGCAAAGATACACACATTCTCATCGTGCTATTCCCTTTCAGGATAATCAACCTTATGCAGAATGCAGAGAAGGAATAAGAAACAGCCAGAGAATCACTTTACCTCCCCACACCAACATACACATGGTCCTATCCAAGTTTTCAGAGGGCTTAATCATCCCCATTGCCCTTCTCTGAACTTCTTCTAGTGTCTCTGAATCCTTCTTCAATTGCAATGTCCAGAACTTGACACAGTCTTCAACCAAGCTTGACCAAAGCAGAATAAAGTAGAACTATTATGAGGTGGCAGGATACAAATGGAAAATTATTTGTAACTAAATGGAAAATTATTTGTAACTTCATTCTAATCTTTACACTACATTTTACACTACATTTCTATATTTTGGGTTATGTAGTCCTATCCTATATTTTTGGGTTATGTAGTCCTCACTAGTAACCAAGTAGTGAACCTCTTCTCTGGAAGTGTTTTTTTTTAGCTAGAGGCTTTGCAGTGATAAGTCTCGGAAGCAAATATGAGAAGAAGTCTTTTGTTAGATCCTATATTTTGTATGAAACTGGTATTTTGTGAAGTTTTACATTTTAAATGTAACTCTCTGTAACTTTCCTTTCTGCTGGTGCTGAGTGCTCTTATCTCCCTCCCTCCTCAGATAGCAATGCTCTAGACAACAAGGCCGAAATGTACCCAAAACAAGGTACAACCGGTGAAGACAAGGACTTGTGGTTTAGCTACCAGCAATTGACCAAATTTGGAGTACGGAAGGCATGGGGAGGGCACTGAGGGGGGGATTGGGGAGAAACGGCTCTTGTAATGATAAAAAGGCTTGCTGAACTCCTTTTCGGGGTTCAGTTCTTTGCAGGGACCTGCGAGTCCAAACTGAACCTTTGCGCAAATAAAGCTTCTCCCTGAATGACCCAGTGAGAGTCTCGTCATCAATAAATGTTGCGTTGCTCCCACCCGTAACATTTCTGGCGACCCAGATGGGACTCTCCCGGCCCTTTGAGCAGGACCAGTGGAACTCCTGAGACTCAGCGACGCCCGGCGGCTCGACGCAACCAGCGCTGGCAGGACCCTTGACTCCTGTGCCTCGGGACCAGCGGACGCCGCGGAGAGCAGGGAGCCTTCCCCTGGATCCAAGGACCCATTCACGGTGACGAGCAGAGGAGTGAGTGGACGGCCGGAACAGAGGAGTGAGTGGGCCGACTAGCGACCAGACCAGGCGAGTATACTCAGTGGGGAATACCCGTCATAACCGGTGAGGCGGAAGAGGAGGAAAAGCGCATCCTCCTGGGGGTGAAGGGCCCAAGAGTGGGTGCCTTCTAGGATTGTGTGGGTGGTTAAACAGTCGCAGTTCCTATTGGTGACCGTTGAGTGTCCGGCACCGTAGGTCGGCTGTAGTGTATAGGCAAGTGGGTTGGGAACATCCCTTCTCCTAAAGGAGTAAGGGATTGGAAATCTGGCACGCTCCGTAGCAGGGATTGGTCTTTAAAAGGAAGAGCCAGCGTTTGCTGGGAGACCAAGGCAGGAGGGGACAGGTCCTTTAAAAGGAAGAGCCAGCGAGTGCTGGGAGGACTGTCTCGCCGTTTCCCTGAGCCGGACCGAGGCCTGACAGGAGAACCCCTTGCCAAAGTCTAACATCAGGTACACGTTAGGAGACCCACACCATGGGGAACACAGGAAGCAAAATTACCCCTCTGTCGTGCATGCTGAAAAACTTTAAAGCTGCCTTCAGTGGCGACTATGGGGATCCCAGGTGCGACCCGGGTACCCTGAAGATTTTCTGTAAACAAGAATGGCCAACGTTTGGAGTCAACTGGCCTGAAGAAGGGACATTTGATTGGCTAATAGTAAATGCAGTATACAACAAAGTCTGCCAAGACGGCCATTGGGATCAGTATCCCTACATTGACCAGTGGCGATGGGCCGTGAAGACCCGCCCCGGATGGTTGATTAAATGCGCCTGTGAGGCCGGCGCTGGGCCAGTTAAAGTTTGCCTGGCCGGAGTGGGACCAGTTCCAAAGCCCACAGCAAAAGAAGTCTTTGAGAAATTGAAAGCCAAGGATAAACAACAGCCACTCTACCCTATTTTGATGGACTCCAGTCCAATTGAAGATGAGATGCCCCCTCCCTATCAGGGCCCCCGAGGACAGCCCAGGATGAAGGAGGAAGAGGTCATGGAAGAAGTAGGAGGACCTTCGGCTCCCCCTCCAGAACCCCCTGTGGCTTCCCGTACTCGGAGCCATGATCCCCCCTCATTGATGGCACCCTTGCGTGCAGTCCAGACAAGGGAGGCCGGGGAGGAAGGAGGCCAGTCAGTCATCACCTCTATCTTCCAGTATACTCCTTTCACCACAACTGATTTATTAAACTGGAGGCAACACTATGGCCCCTTCTCTGAGAAACCACGAGAGGTTTGCGACCTTCTCGAAACTGTTATGCATACCCACCTCCCTACATGGGAAGATATCCAACAGCTCCTGAATACCCTCCTCACTCCTGAGGATCGGGAAAAAGTCAGGTCCGCAAAAGAGAATCTATTAAAAGAAATGTACCCTCTGGATACCCCCGACCAGAGAGATCAGAGGCAGCGAAGAAAGGCAGATGAAAACCCAGGGTGGGATCCAAACAACCCGGAGGGACAGACACACCTCCATGACTACCGCACCCTCATAATGAGAGCCTTGCGGGTGGCAGGAAAGCCCCCTGTCAACTTTGCAAAAGCTGCCTCCATAACCCAGGGTCCCGACGAAAGCCCAGAGGCATTCTTGGACCGACTAGTGACTGCGTATGAACAGTATGCTAGCATTAACCTGCGTGCTGCAGACCATAGGATGATGCTAAATGAGAAGTTTATCTCACAAAGCACCCCAGACATTCGCTTAAAACTCCAGCGTCTGGATGGTGCCCTAGGAAAAAACATCGGGGAGTTGGTGGAGATAGCCAAGCGGGTGTTTGTTAACCGACCCCAATTGGCAGAAAAGCAGAAACAGGAAGATATGTCCCGTCAGGCGAACCTCTTGGCAGCTGCTCTGCAGGTTCATCCCCGTGGGGCAGGGCGGCTTCGTAATCCCAAGCAAGGTGCTTGCTTTCAGTGTGGCAATCCAGACCACTGGAAGGCTGAGTGTCCCCAGGGAAGGGGATGTGCCAATTGTGGCGAAAAGGGACATTGGAAGAGGGAGTGTCCACACCCACTCAAGCACTTTGAAAGAAGACCCCGTGCAGCACCCCGGCCACCACGCAGCCGAGTAGCCATGAGCCAGGAACAATGAAGAGGACCGGGTTGCAGGGACCCACCCCCCGAACCCATCGTTACCCTCAGGGTGGGCGAGACGACCGTCCCGTTCCTGGTAGACACAGGAGCCGGTGTCTCGGTACTGAACCAGAAAATGGGACCCCTTGGATCTGAAACCATGATAGTGCAGGGAATCCAAGGAAGGAGCACTGAACTTCCATTTACCAAGCCCCTTGAATGTGCCCTAAAAGGAGGAATGGTCCAACTGCATGAGTTTCTATACATGCCCCAATGCCCAGTATCCCTCATGGGAAGAGACCTCCTAATGAAGATGGGAGCTACCATCTCCCTCACGCCTGAAGGGACCAAGGTTGAAATCCGCAGTAGACCCCAGGAAGCATGGCGTGTTTTTCTTGCCAGACCCACAGAACCTCCCAACGATGACTGGCGACAATTCAAAGTTCCCGGACTGTGGGCCGAGGACAACCCTCCTGGGTTTGCCGCCCACCAAGCCCCTATTATAGTCAAGCCTAAGCCCTTTGCTACCCCAGTTCGGGTGAAGCAACGGCACTACCCTCCAGAAGTGGTGCGTTCAATCCAAAAGCTGCTAGAGAAGTTCTTAGATGCCGGAATTGTGGTCCCAGTAAGTTCCCCATGGAACACAGCAATACTTCCCATCAAGAAGCCTGATGGGTCCTACCGGCCGGTTCAAGACCTGCGCCCGGTGAACGATGCCATAGAGACATTGCACCCAGTAGTACCAAATCCATACACTTTGTTGAGTGGCATCCCCAAGACGGCCACCCACTTCAGCGTTATAGATCTCAAAGATGCCTTCTTTACTATTCCTTTGCATAAAGACAGTCAGCCACTGTTTGCCTTTGAATGGGAAGACCCAAAGGCTGGGCGGCGCCATCAGTTCACTTGGACCCGACTTCCACAAGGGTTCAAGAACTCACCAACTTTGTTCGGCACAGCCCTGAGTGAGGATCTGAAAGAGTTCCACCCTGTACGTGTTGAGGATGTCCTCCTCCAGTATGTTGACGATGTTCTCGTCACTGGCAAAGATGCCCTGGATTGTTGGGAAAACACTCACCGGCTCTTGCAGCTGCTCTGTGCCAAGGGTTATCGAGCCTCCCGTACCAAGGCTCAGTTAGTCAAAACTGAGGTGCGCTACTTGGGCTATGTCATTTCTAATGGACAGCGGCAGCTAGGAACTGAAAGACGAGATCTGATAGCCCGCACCCCAGTCCCCAAGACCCGACCACAACTGAGAACTTTTCTAGGAATGGCTGGCTTCTGCCGCTTGTGGATCCCAAATTTCTCTGCTATTTCAGCCCCTTTGTATCAAGCAACAAAAGGGGGGAATAGGGAACCATTCATTTGGGGCCCTGAACAACAACAGGCTTTTGAAAAATTAAAGACTTTGTTACAGGAGGCACCTGCTTTGGGCCTCCCAGACCAAGACGAACCTTTCACCCTATATGTGGATGCCCGTGAAAACTGTGCAGTGGGAGTCCTGACTCAAGATGTGGGTTCCTGGCCCCGACCAGTAGCATACCTCTCTAAACAGCTTGATGGGCCGGCTAAGGGCTGGCCACATTGCTTAAAGTTGGTAGCAGCAACTGCTATGCTGGCCTTAGAGGCAACCAAATTAACTCTATCAGCCCCAGTGATGGTGAAATCCTCGCACGCTGTAACGGAGATACTACAAACAAAGGCACATAAGTGGCTCTCCACCCAGCGTTTACAGCGATATCAGGCTTTGCTACTAGAAAACCCACTCTTACAAGTGACCCGCAGTGATAATTTGAACCCAGCAACATTGCTCCCTGATCCAAACCTCCCGCCTGTCCATGACTGTGTCACAACATTGGATTTTCGCTTTGCATGCCGTCCTGATCTCAAAAGTGAACCCCTGCTTAAGGCAGATCTTAACTGGTACACCGATGGCTCGAGTTTTGTTCAAAATGGGGTTCGCCACGCCGGCTACGCGGTCACCACGACCGATGAGGTCATTTTTGCCGCTCCTTTGCCTGTAGGAACCAGTGCTCAGGCCGCTGAACTAATAGCCTTAACAAAAGCTTTACGCATGGGAGTGGGCCGTCGACTTAATGTCTGGACTGACAGCAAATATGCCTACCTAACCCTTCATGTCCATGCAGCTATTTACAAGGAGCGAGGGTACACCGATGCGTCCGGTGGCCCCATTCGCCACAGAGAGCTCATTGAAGACCTGATAGCAGCAGTGCAGGAGCCCCAGGCAGTGGCAGTGATCCACTGTAAAGGACACCAGCGTGGGCCTGGAGAAACTGCCCGTGGCAACCGGATGGCTGACGGCACGGCCCGACGGGTTGCTCTCCAAGAACCCAGTAAAATCCTGCGATGTGAACCTCAGGAGGAGCCCCATTACACTGCTGTTGAGAAAGACCGTGCTGAAAAGGACTTAGCATGCTTAAAACAAAACGGCTGGTATATCCTTCCAGATCAGAGGCCCTATGTTCCCCAGAGTTTGGCATGGCCCTTTGTCCAGAGGCTCCATGCCCGCTCTCACTTAGGAAAAACCAGTCTCACATCATTTATCCTCCAAGAATGTTACATGGAGCATGCCCATCAGTTTGCTGCCAGGATGTCCCGTCAGTGTGAAACGTGTGCCCGCTCGAACCCTCGACAGGGACCCCGCTTGTCCCCGGGGCATCAACCTCGAGCTGCTATTCCAATGGACTACCTTATGCTAGACTTTACTGATATGCCCCGTGTGGGGAGATTCAGAGCCCTGCTAGTCATTGTAGACACTTACACTGGATGGCCTGAAGCCTTTCCTACGGCTACAAAAACAGCCCAGGAAGTGGCGCGAATTTTGATGAAACACATCATTCCGTGGTTTGGCTGTCCCTCACGTATCTCTTCTGATAACGGCCCAGAGTTCACGGGAAAAATCAGTCAAGAAGTATCTAACCACTTTGGGATTAATTGGCGGTTTCATTGTGCTTTCCACCCCCAGTCGGCGGGCAAAGTGGAACGACTGAACCGCACCCTTAAGAATCTTTTAACTAAGACTTGCATTGAAACCAAACTCAAGTGGCCTGAAGCTCTCCCCCTGGTTCTTCTCAATCTACGCATGACTCCCAGGCAGGAGACAGGCCTCTCCCCCTATGAGTTGTTATTTGGGAGGCCTCCACAGATTCTTCGTCGAGAGCTGAACTTGACTGCTACCCCTCCCACGACCCACCATGCACTAGTTCGCCAAGCGCAGCTTCTCAATCAGGCAGTCATTGGCTTGCGCTCTTTCATGTTAGAACAATCACTCCCAGCACTGGAGACGGAAGTTCACCCCTTCATGCCAGGCGATCTAGTTTGGGTTAAAAAGTGGAAGTCTGAACCTTTAAAACCACGTTGGTCTGGGCCGTGCACTGTTGTCATGTCTTCTCCCCTTGCAGTGAAGGTAAAAGGTCGTAAGAGCTGGATCCATTGGACCAGACTGAAGCCTGCACACCGAGATTGGCATGCCATCCCATCGCCTGACCAGCCCCTTCGATTGACACTACGCCGAACTGCTGTCTCGGATTAGCCCCTGCTGAGGCGTTCCTGGGCAGCGGCCTCTCTACGCACGGGCCAACGTACCAATGGACATTTCAGATGTGTATCTGTTATTGTGTGTTTTGTGTGCTTTTATAGCTCTCTTGCTTGCATTGTTTTGGTTCTGGCCCCGTTGTTATGGGTACCCTAAAGAAAAAGATCCTCCACCTCCGTACCCTCTACCCCCTCCTTACACTCCTCTCCCTGAATCTAGCCCTAAAGGGGCTAGTTAAGGAGGACACTTCTTCCTTTGCCCATCCTTCCATCTGCCTGGAAAGTGCAGGGCAATGGAACATGCGCAAACTAACGGTTGCCCCAGAATCTGTCCTAGTCACATGGACACCTCCCCCATGTGAAGGACCCATCATATCTCTGACTGACCCCAGAGAGTGGGTGAGAGATCACTGTTGGAATCCCTGCTTCAATCCTCATCACTTCAGACGGCTCATTCAAACCCACTGTCAAAATAGCTTTCACACTCCAGAGCTAGGGTTATGCAGGCAGGCAGGAGATCTCCTTTTCAAAAGTATTTGTGCCGTCCCATTCTATCCCCAAAGGAGGGGCCGAATTAACTGTGGCAGGCCCCCTCCTGGTGAGAGAGACCTCTTCCCAAGTGGGGAAAGGCCCTTGACTGCTTTACCGGCAGGGTGGGCGGGAGTCTGTAAGTTAACCAAAACCAGGAACCCGGCCCGCCCTCGCCGTAGCATCGCAGCATCCAGCTCCTCCCCAATCGATTTCGGTTGTACCCCATGTATCAAACAGACTAAAACGGAGGGGAAGGTGACCAAAACCCTGGTTTTTCACAGTCATTTGAGTTGCACCAAGAAAGAACAGCAGACCTGTACTTACAATGGGACCACATACTCTCGTTGTGCGGATGGGGATCTGACAAAGTGCTATGATCCTAAAGCCCCCTCCCACAGATATAATATTAAAATCCAGGCCGGGTCCAAGGTTTTGGTTTCACACGATTTTTATAATTTGCAAGTAGCCCAAACAGTTATTTTTGATGCATGTGAGGCCATGGATGAAGGGAACAGCGAATGTGGTTCTCTAGCATGGAGACGAACTTACACTCATAATGAGAAATATATTTGTGCCAGGTCTCCAAATCCCCATAGCGATTGTGGGAAGGGCACGTTCTGTGGCGACTGGAAGTGTGTGGACTTTCAATCCCGAGGCTATACTGTTCACCCTGATACTATCCCACACTCCGATAGCCTCAAAACGTTGTATCTTACCAGGGTTAAACTTAATGCATCTCTGGAAGGTAAATGTTTTCAACATTCATGCAATCCTATTAACCTAACCTTTCCAGTCCCAACAAATTGGCTAAAAGCCCAGGCTTGGAAAGGGAAGGATGATGAATATGGCCTGGGCATTCATGGAACAGGGAATGATCCCTCTGTCAAGTTGAAAATTCAGGTTACTCAACAAACCTTGGACCCCACCACACTTTCCCTGTTTCATTCCTACTATCAGGAATTTCAGGCATTTCAGAACATGCAGTTGCCCCCCAGGGCGGTTAACATGTTCCTTGCCCTGGCTGAAACTATTGCTAAGGAATTAACTGTTAAAAATTGTTTTGTATGTGGTGGCACCAGTATGGGTGAGCAATGGCCATGGGAAGCCCAAGAAGTTAATTACGCCCACGTGGCGGCCCACGAGGCTAATTACACCTTTGTGCCAGTGGGAGAAGAAATTTGGGCCATTACCACTAATTTGGTGGGCGCTGTTTGTTATGAAAGAAATCAGACCTCTAATCGAACCTTTAATGCTGGTTCCCTTCGTTGCCTGGGAACTTGGAATTCAGGCACCTGGTGGTCTGGGGAAAATACCACTGCGCCCCCTAAATCTCTGGAAGGGATGACCTCTATGTCCTTCTTAAAATCTGACACTGACTCATCCCCTTGGAAAGCCCCAAATGGCTTGTACTGGATTTGTGGCCGCTTTGCTTATAATGTTCTGCCCCCTAACTGGTTTGGTTCTTGTGTCCTCGGAGCTATTCGCCCAGGTTTCTTTCTCTTGCCGCTCCGTCAAAGGCAGGTTTTGGGGGTTCCCGTCTATGAGGAAATAGGCAACATTCGGAGTAAAAGGTCCTTAGGGACCAGGGATGTTCATAAAGGTAATTGGAAGGATTCCGAATGGCCCCCTGAACGAATTATCCATTACTATGACCCTGCTACTTGGGCAGAGGATGGAACCTATGGTTACCGCACCCCCATTTACCTTCTTAACAGGCTTATCCGACTGCAGGCTGTAGTCGAAATAATAACTAATGAGACTATCCTAGCCATGACCCACCTGGCCAAGGAGAGTGCCAAGTCCCGAACTTACATCATGCAAAACCGTTTGGCCCTCGATTACCTCCTGGCTAAGGAAGGTGGTGTCTGTGGAAAATTCAATCTGTCAAACTGCTGCATTGAAATAGATGACAGTGGTAAAGTTATCCAGGAAATTACTGACCGGATGGTCAAAGTTGCCCATGTCCCTGTTCAGACATGGGAGGGTTTCAATATGAAAAATCTCTTTGGGTCCTGGTTTCCCAAACTCCCAGGTCTCCAAGCTATAGTTGCGCTTATAGGAATAATTGCTGCTGGCTGTGTACTTATTCCTTGCATTTTACCTATTTTTATTCGCACTATCACAAGTACCCTCTCCTTCATAGCCAAAAGAGAAGCAACAACTCAAATAATGGCTCTGTGGCATTATGACCTCATGCCCACTCTGATGAGTGAAAGCCCTTCGGCAAAGCCAAAGGACTTTCAAAGGGGGGAATGAGGTGGCAGGATACAAATGGAAAATTATTTGTAACTAAATGGAAAATTATTTGTAACTTCATTCTAATCTTTACACTACATTTTACACTACATTTCTATATTTTGGGTTATGTAGTCCTATCCTATATTTTTGGGTTATGTAGTCCTCACTAGTAACCAAGTAGTGAACCTCTTCTCTGGAAGTGTTTTTTTTTAGCTAGAGGCTTTGCAGTGATAAGTCTCGGAAGCAAATATGAGAAGAAGTCTTTTGTTAGATCCTATATTTTGTATGAAACTGGTATTTTGTGAAGTTTTACATTTTAAATGTAACTCTCTGTAACTTTCCTTTCTGCTGGTGCTGAGTGCTCTTATCTCCCTCCCTCCTCAGATAGCAATGCTCTAGACAACAAGGCCGAAATGTACCCAAAACAAGGTACAACCGGTGAAGACAAGGACTTGTGGTTTAGCTACCAGCAATTGACCAAATTTGGAGTACGGAAGGCATGGGGAGGGCACTGAGGGGGGGATTGGGGAGAAACGGCTCTTGTAATGATAAAAAGGCTTGCTGAACTCCTTTTCGGGGTTCAGTTCTTTGCAGGGACCTGCGAGTCCAAACTGAACCTTTGCGCAAATAAAGCTTCTCCCTGAATGACCCAGTGAGAGTCTCGTCATCAATAAATGTTGCGTTGCTCCCACCCGTAACAATTATTTCCTAAAATTTGGAAACAACTGCTGATGATGCAACCTAATGTTGTGGAGTTCTTGGTGCTCCCTGAGCTTGGTTGTTGTGCAACTGATGACGTTCCCTAGTTGGGTCATGAAACATCTGCAAGCAAACCGCCAAGCTCAGAGAGCACCAAGGACTCCACAGTTCAACCCTGAGCACCAGATATTCTCTTCTATGGCCACCTAAATTTGCTCTCCCCCCCCCCCTTTTCTTTTTCTTTTCTCTCTGCAGCCACATCATACTGCTGACTCATATTCATTTTGCGTTCAACTACTATTCCAAGAGCTCTTCCACACGTCTTATTTTCAAACAAGTGATCCCTCATCCCATATTGTATATTGGATTTTTATTTCTTACATGAAGAACTTTGCACCGCTATCTTAAATTCCATTCTGTTACCTGCAGCCCATTGCTCCAACCTCCCATTCAATAACCCCTCCCATCCAATTTGGGTCATCTGCAAATATAATAAGCATTCCCTTTACCTTTCTTTGCAAGCCATGAATGAAAATATTAAAAGGTAAGGGCCCTATACCCCACTGAATACCTCTTTCTCATTCAATTCAGTTTGAATCTTTAATAGTAGAATGTTGCTAGGATGGAGCAAGAAGCAACAGAGCAAGTCAGGAGTGTGAGGGATCTGAACTCGAATGCCCACGTGGGCAGGAGGTGATGGAACCGGAGTAAAAAAAGACTGCAGCTTCCTGCTTTCTTGCATACGATTGCTGAATTGTCCTCAGCTGCAGCCAGAATGCAAATGGAAAAATGTTCACTTGACAGCCACTGGAAAGAAATGAAGAAAGTGATGGCGAAAGGGGGTGGTGAAGGGAGGTGAGATATGGACAGAAAGGAAAAAAAGAGGTAAATTCTGAAGAATGCCACCTTTCCTGTCTCCAGCACCACCTTCTCCAGCATTTGCTGATAAGAAACATGTTCTCCGTGATAAATATGCCCCAGTAAACGACGTCTCTGAAAGTTTCATTCATTCCCCCTATCTAAATGAGCCTCTTCCGAGCATCACTTTTTTCTGCAACGGTTGTTTGTCCTTTCATGACTGAGGAAGATTAAAGAGTCCACCAGCCCTCTTCCTTCAGCTGGATTTGCAGGGTTTTGCAGGTCTCAAAGAAGCTGATGATCACCTTAAAAAAAAAAAATCACTCATGTAGATGAACTTAATTGTTCATGCCGATGGACCGTCAACCCTTGGATTCTGCTGGAAGCTGCTCACTCAAGGATACTGCTTGGGAATGATCTATTAGTTTGTAACCGGAGAGAAAAGGTGGAAATGGGAAAATCTGTTCAGAGTTTCATTTCCCCCAAAGATCAAAGGCCTTCCCCATTTCCTGCATCTTGGTAGGCCCTTGGTCATTTCCAGGATGAAGGGACCTTTAAACACATTCACCTTACATGCACACAATTAAGGGTAAGGAAGTTTAGGGGATAATTTAGGGTGTGTTTTTTTATTATTATTATTAAATGGTCCCTTTCTCTCTTGCAGTGAAGGATGTATCCTCTCTCTGATCCAATATCCTAAACAACCACTTTCTCCCAAATGAATTTTGATCATATTTACCATGTTGCATCTCCCTGGTTCCTTATCCAGAAGTCTACTGGATTACCAGTCGCGTCTTTCTTTAATTTGGGAAACAGCTCCTCTGCTAATCCTGAAACAGCAGTTTATTTTAGTGGAAGCTTGTGGGGAAGAAGCAGCACAGCCCTTCAACACTGTTTATTTGGTTTATTTGATAGGATTATGGATTGCATTCTCTGTCTAAAAGATGCTTGGGGTAATGTACATTAATAACAATGCAGACTACTGTAGTGGCCTTTGTGATCTTAGAAATGGAGGATAATTTATCCATTATTTTTTGTCCCTAAATGTTAATTTCCGAAAGACACTGACCTTGGATTAAAGAAATCAGGGCAATCTGTCTGGACTTTGTTTGACTTAAAAGCAAGAGTCTCATAGTTGAAATACTTGGCTTAATTTTTCCACTGTTGACTTCTTTCCCATTCTTCTGAAGAAACATTCTGGAGAAACTGAAGGAACCTTGTAAGTTCTGCGGAACCAATTCAGTTGTTCCTAGAAACTGTATGAAGAACATTAATGTTCAGTCATGAAGTATCTTCTCCAATGGGGTATTCTGCAGATGTCGTGGTTATCAGCGCCCATAATTCCCACCCAGCTGGCCAAAGCCTTGTATACCTGTGTGTATTTATACACCACTATCATTTCCTGAAAAATCCAGAATATTTTTTTAAAAAATACAGAATCTATTAAATTTTTGACAGGTGATCAACAGTTGATGATCGGAGAAGAAAACTTAGGAAAATGCCAAGACGCTTAATTAATATTTATTTGGCTGTGAAAAGACACCAGAGAGAAAGAGTGAAAGATCACCTGATCTAAAGTTATCTTTTTTCCCCTGGATATGCCCTTTTTGTTGGCCTTTAAATCTCCATCTATTGAGATGTGGTGTGGTGGTGTGGTATAATTAAAAATATCTGGGATTCTCCCAGCTTCCTAATGGTTGAAGGGCTGAGATATCTCCTGGAACAGCTCACCAACTCCACCCTCAGAGTCTACCTGGAGAACTAGCAGGACAGATTGCTCAGTGCCTGTGTCTGGATATGCCCTTCGATGGCCAAGGTGTGGCCCACATTGTGGGTGTGCACTATGGGGAGGTGTCAGCCCTCCCAGGTAGGCAAACAGGAAATATGGCAGATGAGCTAATTCTACTTTATTGTTGGGCTACATCAACAGACTCTTGCAAGTCTGAAAGTACAAATCTCCCGCCATCCATTTTTACCATCTGGTTAGGGCAGATCCTTTCTAAGTTTCTTTATCTGCCCATTACTCAGTTGCGGGCTCCTCCTCCTTTTATCTGACCATTCCCTAGGCAGCATCTTTTCCCCTAGTCTTCCAAGGTTATTCTCACTTTCCATTACAGGAGGTGGCTCAGTCATGAGTTCTGCTTGGAGGTGGGAGTCATATAATCAATTCTGGCACACTGGCTCTTGGGCTGAGAAGGAAAGACTGGCCCTGTGTGGGGTTGTGGGGAAGGTGCTGGATTAGGAGTGTGAAGACCCAGGTTCTAGTCCTCTCCCAGCCGTGGAAGCTCCCTGTAGACTTTGGTTGATCTTTTCCTCTCAGCCCAAGAACCAGGATAGTCTAGTGGTGAAGATGTTGGACCAGGAATGAGAAGACCAGCTTCAAGCCTACCTTCAGCCACGGAAGCTCACTGGGTAAGGCTGGTCATTCTCTCAGCCCAGGGTTGTTATTGTGGGGCAGATAGGAGGAGATGGGGCACTATGCAGCCCACTGTCAGGTACAGAATGAAAGGTGGGTGATGAAACAAACAAATAAATGAATGAATGTTGACTGAAGGACACCAGAGAAGAAAAGCACCTTTCTTCTAGGCTTAGAAAGATGGGGAAACTCAGGTCTCAGGAGAAACAGGACTGTACCCTCCAGCTTCCAAGAGTCTGAGATAGGACCTTATTCTTCTTAACTATCTCTACTTCTGACCCTGTCTCGTTAGAGCAGATGCTTCTTACAATGAGGCACAGCTCCACTTGCCTACACGTTGTTCCACCTCTCCAGGTCTCCTGGCCAATGGATCTGTTTGCAGATGACAGCTTCAGTCCCGAGAAAAGTGCCATCAGTGTGAAACTGAGGATACCCCAGTAAGATCGGAAATGCAAGATTCCCCCCACCCCATTTTTCTCTCACTCTTTTTAAGGCTTCCATTTTTTAAAATAAGTCTGATCTGTTTTTGCCTCCTCGTTACTTCAGTGTTGAATTTGTTATTAGGATTTTATATTTCCCCCCTTCAGGTGGTTTTCACGGTTTTATCTTTACAGTGCTCAGTTCTCATAAGTCTATGCCAAGAAGGACAATTTCATTTACAAGGTTTGATGAGAACACAGGAATTTTAATCACTCCAGTTTTTTCTCTATATTGGATCATTTTTCCCCCTTTAAAAACAACAATAGCAACAACAGGAAAACAGAGTTTCCAGATTTAATGCATCACATCACAGCCAGCCATCAAAGCAGGTTGCTTACAGCTCAGTTAAAAGTCGACCTGGATTCAACACTTAACAACTGTTCAACTGCTGTTGGTATGAGAACTAAGCCACCATTTCTTGCAAGACTTTTTTTGATAAACATTTCCTGGCTGTTTGCTTGTTTGTCATTATGGGCCCATAGAAAACCCATTTTGCTGAATGTTCTCCAAGCGATCTCCGTCTTATTGGTTTTTGCTGTTTCAGTGATGTACAACTTTTCTAAGTCCAAAGTCCAAGATCCACTAGCAAGCCAGAGCCTTCAGTTCCCCTCCAAAAATAGCAGTGGGGTGAGAACAAAAATTAATTGGGATTAATTATAAGTGCTTGATTTCCAGCCCATATGTTCAGTAAAGGATAGCTTCTTTGGGAAGATCTTGGGGGCCACACCCAAGGCTTTGGGGACACATCTGAATAGCAGGGGCCCAATGTTCTTTTACTGGCCACCATCATTCTCCCCCACCCCACCCCCAAACCCACATATACACACCTGCAAAGTTCTAGAATGACATTAACCCAGGGCATTGTAGAATATGCAAAATGGGGCACAATGGGAAGTAATATGCTGTTGCCTTATTCCTGGATGGTTTTCTGACTTTTCCATCTGTCCTACATGTCTGTCATTTCCTACTGGCTTCCCTTCCAAATTCTAACCAGGTCTGACCCTGCTTAGCTTTTCAAGATCAATAGACATTGGCTCAGTGCTGAAACCTAGCTGAACATTGACCTATATTGTTGAGAGAGAGAGAGAGATTTCTTTCAATTAACTAATCCCGGAGTTGCCCTAAGAAGCCAATAAACTGCAGATTCTTCTAGTCTCCACCCTTGACCTATAACTCTGCCAGCGATCCTATCTCTGGTTCCATCTTGGCTTTGCCATTAATCTTATGCCTGCCCTTGGTCTCACTCTTGGGCCATTGACATCACCATCATCATCCCAACCACTCTTTTTCACAAAGGTGGAATCTTGGACTTTTAAAACAACAACAACAACAATAATAATTCCATCTCATAAATAAAGACATCCATGCTGATGTTTGCTCTGGGGGCACACAGTCCTGCTTGACCTCGCCAAGAGAGACTTTTGAATGAAGGCCACTGTGTTCCTCAGATGGAAGAAGCCCAAGGGTTCTTCATTCCACCGAACCCTCGTGCGGCATACTCTGTGCGTGCGTGCGTGTGTGTGTGTGTATCTCAGAGGCCTCAATTTCACACGTGCTTACTCCTGTGTATGCCTCCACATAAAAGGATTAAGGAGAGAGGAAGCGCTGGGGAAATGAACTGTTGGACATCTTGTTAAACAGCCTGTCAAGGGTTTCTTACAGGATTCGGTTAAACTCTATTTCACTGTACATAGAGGGCATGCCATTACCAAAGAGATCAGAGATAAGGTTTTCTCGCGGTACTGGGAGCCAAGTATCAATTTAAGAAATAAAATAAATAAATAAATAAACCAAGTGGAGCCTGGGCTGGTGATAAGGATGCTTTTATGACATGCTTGCCCAAGTCCAATCTGAAGGAGAAGGATGAATATCTAAGCCGGAGACAGGGCTGGCGAGGGCTGTGGGAGACGCAGAATCCGCAAAGAAACAGAACGAGAGGACCCTCTGAAGAAACCTCAGAGTCCCATGAGGAGGGAGAGGCCTCCCTTATTTTTGTTTTGCATTATTATTTCAACAATCATATTACATAATATTTTAAAAATATTAAAAGTTTTAAGAACAATTACAAGAAGCAATGCAAACTGAACTGGAAGAGAGAACACGAAAAAGAAACATAGAAATAACATAAAAAGCTAAAAGTGCAATAAGAAAAGAAAATAGAGAGAGAGAGAGAGAGAAAGAGAAAGATATTCAAAAAGATATAAAGAAGTAGCTTCCAATATACTTCACAGCCGTTGTAAGTACAATTATATTTTAACCTCTCTCTTTAAAGGTACATTGTGACTTTCTTCTTTCTATAATCTTCCTGTGTAATCATTAAAACCATAAATCACAAGTTCATTTTTTTCACTTTAATGCAAAAGTCCATAAGGAGTTACCAGTCACCAATAAGTCCTTTTTCTAATCAAAGAAGTCAGTTTGTCCATCTCAGTAAGTTCTATCAATTTCACCAACCATTCCTCCCTTACAGGTAGTCCTCAACTTACGACCACAATATGGACCAGAAAATTTGTTGTTAAATGATGCGGTCATTAAGCGAGACACCACATAATTGCGACTTACAACCTTCCCTGCTGGCCTCCCCATTGACTTTGCCTGTCAGAAGCCAGCTGGGAAGGTCACAAACAGCAATCATGTGACCGCAGGACACTGCAACCGTCGTAAATGCGCAACAGTTGCCAAGTGCCCAAATCACAATCACGTGACTGCGGGGACACTGCAATGGTTGTAATCACTTTTTTCAGCACCGTCATAACTTTGAACGGTCACTAAGTGAATGGTTGTAAATCAAGGACTACCTACATTTTTGTTAAGTGGCATGTTCCTGCCCTGGAAACCACAGGCTGAGATCCACAGCTTACCAGTTTCAGGAATCTTCTGCATGCATGACCCAATTCTAGGCCATAACCTAGAAGGCCTTGAAATGTTTAGCACTGAAGATGTTACCTAGCCGGGTAATGAAACATTTGCAAGAAAACAACCAAGCTCAGAGAACCTCAAGGACTCCACAGTTCAACCCTGAGCTACACATATTTGCTTCTATGAGTTAGTTATAGTCCAAAGTTTAGGAGATCTTCCAACCTTTGAGATCTTTGGTGCAAATAGAAAATCAAGTAAGAACTGCTACAAGAATGCCAACATCTAGCAAGACATGAGATTGTTTTCAGGCTTGCAAGTTTCTGTTAATGTAACCTTACAATAAAGATAGAGTTATTACTCCTGGTTGTGCTTCTTATCTGGACTACCTTGCAGGGCTAACATCAGTCTTGCAAGATGGAAAGTATATCTCCCTCCTTTCTTTTTACTCTCCGGAAGACTAGGGAAGGTCCCTTCTGAAACGTTTCCTACACCTGCCCTCCTTCTGTGGGCTGAGACATCTTTTACATGCCAGTTGCCCCCCCTACAGCTCTTCCTCCTGTCTCCCAAAGCCATTCCCACATACCATTACAGGCATGAGAGGAAGAGACCCTTCTGAGCTTCTCAGTGAAATGAATAGACGAGGAAGACTATGCTTAGAACGAAGTTGTTAGAGGAAGCCTTTGGGATAAAATTTCTAGGCTTTAATTTGGATGTTAAAAACCTGCCTTCACCACCACTTCCTGACATATCCCTATGTTAATTCTGGCTCATTTTTAACCCTATGCACATCATTTCAATGCATTACAAGCTCTATCACTTTCCTGAAGCCACTTGGTTGTGTGCATTAAATATCTAGTATGGAACTGTCCGCTGCTGATACAAGGAAAGAGATTTCCCCAGGAATTGGATCTAAGAGCTTTGCAGAAACTATTGTCCCGTTCCCTCCAAACAGAGAACTCAGATTCCATTAGGGGGCTCTGGAATTGCACCCCGGGCACCCATACAAAGAAACGATGGAGGGGTAAGATCCAGGAAAGAGCGTGGAGCCCCAGGGCCGAGTTGCAACCTACGTTTTGCCATCGCCGTGGTGAGTTGCCATCATTTTATCAGACCCTGCTCCTCTGCTGTCAACCGCAGTTTGGTGCCTCCAATCTAGCAGCCGGTCAGACCAAAGCAGTGGTTCTTAAACTGGGGTAATTACCCCCAAAGGGGTAACATGGGCATATCCTGGGGGTAACTGTGATGGAATGCTTCGATGAAGGCCATGCTTGGGGAGATAAGCATTGCCTTAGTCCCCTGCAGGAGCGTGGGAAGGTTAAGAAGATGAGACTGGCACCACCCTAAGGGATTTGTGGGGTTTGCTTGCTGGCTTGGGGAGTTTAGATTCAGTCTGGCAGGATTCTGTCTGTGGTTGGAAGCTAATAAAAGCCATCGAATTAGACCCGCACTGTCTCGTGGAGTTCTTTGGGCTGAACCTGACAGTAATGGAGCCATTTGTCGTTGCTTGTTTGTGCGTTGAGGATCCAGTTTGGGAACGCCGCCGCTGAGATGCTTGTGAAAAACAGAGTTTGGGCTTTTTTCTGTGGGGGTAATGACATTATTGGAGACTGGGAAAGGGGGTAATTGGGTCAGTTTAAGAAACCCTGGACTGACGCCTGCTAGCCTCAATATATCTATCCTCCATGAAGGTGTGCAGTCCCCTTTCAAAACATCCCACTTAGGAGTTATCCCCTCCATCTTGTGGGAATGAATTCCCCAGGTTAGTCATGCACCGTGATAAGCCCCTTCTTTTACACTTTACGCAGCGTTTAGATGCCTTGTTATTTCCACCGCTTCCAAGCAGTCGACTAAACATAAGATCCACGAATGAATGAATCACCGAAGGAAGGAGGGAACGGGAAGTTACTTCAAATAAGAAAGCAAAGCCGGAAATGACAACCTATCTATGTGCCTGCTCCCTGGAAGTCATGAATTTTACAATTTCTCCTAAGACAACCAGGCTTAACAGAGTAGAAATGGAGATAAGAGGCAAACGGAAGGAAGTGTTATTCTTTCTCACCGAAATTATTTCTTTTAGCCCTCAGCTGGGCACTCTACTTCGGAGTAACTTCCCCCAGTTTGGAAGTTTGGAATAGTCCCATTTGGTGCCGGGTTTAACCTCAAATACATCTTTGTTCAGTGCAATCTTGTCTCCCCCCCCCCCCGCAAGGTAGAAACAAAGATGTTTCTTTTTCTTTTTCTTTTTCTTTTTCCCTCTCCTCTTTTTTTCTGTGGGCCAGCAAAAGTGGTTTTCAGCTCCGAATGCCTCGTTGAATTCCTGAAAGCATCTGTTTAAGGGGAAGAGATGGTATTCAAGTCAAGTTCATAAGTAATGCAGTTCTACCTCAGGTCATTTCCTATCAGTCAGAACCATTTTAAATGCACTGATGAAAGTGGGAAGGGTTTGGAAATCCACTCTATGAACATCCAAATTAAAAGCTAAATAGGATGTAGCTTTCGGTTTGGCGGCATCTTCATATGTCAAGACTCATTACCTTCATATGTCAACACACAGGTTTCCGGAGCTCTCCCCCTCTTTTCCCTTCAAGAATCTGAAACACCAGACAGGTTTTCTGCACTGAGCACTTAGCAAATGGCTGCCGCATTTCCTCCTCCTTGCCTTCCCCTCCGCCCCCCAAAATCTCTGCCATGCTGAAAAGAAGGGAAGCCAATTTCCCAGTGAATTGGCCCCGTTCACGCATAGCCTCCCTGAACAAAGGCAATTTGGGGGGGACGTTCCCTGCTCTGAGGTAGCCATTGACAAAATGGCTGCCGTTGCGTCAAGAACATTCTGGGACTTCCTCCTTTCACATGTATGGGATCCTCGGCCGACAGCATGGCAGGCAGGGCAGCGAAGATTTCCATCAGCACGGGGAACATTTCTCTGCCCCCAGGAAGGGCTGCAGGGGAGGTCAAAAAAGTCAAGATGGCAGCCACAGTGGGGCAATCAAAGCTCTGCCTATTTGCTATGTGCATTGACCATATCCTGCAGATACCCATCTCCCACATATTCCAGAATAGAGCTACCAGCTCTGAACTGCAAAGGTCCAAATGGCCATTAGACAGCAGTAGAAAGTCCATTTTCAGTCTCTTTCTGCTGCCACCTGGTGGTCATTCCGGTTATAGCAGCCCAGATCTGCTAACCCTTCTGCAGATTTTTTTTTTTAGTCTGGGGGCTACGTTTCTTATTTTAAAAAATGTGTTGGGCTCTGAGGACTTCTGGAAGCCTGGCTGGTGATGCAAAGACATTGCAGGAGGGTTAGAGTGAAATATTTGGCATGTTGGGGGAGTTTGCCCCTTATTTTTAACCATGTTCTCCTAATGGGAAAATAATGCCCACAAAAATGGTCATTTTGGCCACCAAAGTTTGGCAGCATTTTTGGGGGGGGGGGGGAATGTTACAAGCTCCAGGTTGTTCGCCCCAGACTGATACCTCATCAGTTTACTAGACCATTTTATACTTTCTGTTTTGCTCAAGCAGGATGCTGCCCAGCTACAAAATGTGTAAGCTCTGTTTCCAATCCTTAAAGAACTGCAGCCTGCTAATTCAGGTGGCAGAGATGCACAATGTTTTCTCAGGCTAAGAGATGGAGGAGGAAGAAATCTCAGTAGGATTTCGTGAGATGTGGACCCCTGTACGTAAACGGGGAGATGGCACTTACATAGCAAACGCCACCCCAATGGCTTGGGGTGATTAACAGTCCTGTAATTTCATGTACATTTCAACAAGCTTATAGTCAATGCAGCAGGGGCAAGGGAAGATAAATAATTTTTAGAGTCACCGGGCTTTTGTAAATCAAGATCAAAGAGCAGACCTCCAGGTCACACCTTCAGTTGTCATATTCCTTCATTTTATTCCTCAGTGACCCGAAGGCCCAAAGATCTCTGATTTGATGTATTGTCAAAGGCTTGTTGTTGATGTATTGTCAAAATCTCTGATTTGCTTTGTAGAGCTCCATCTCTGAGCTGCAAAGCTCCAAGCAACCACTAGGGGCCCCCCAAGAGTCCAACATTTCCAAATCGTCTTTGCTGCTCTCTAGTGGCCCTCTCGATTTATGCAGCCCCAGTCTGGTAACCCTAGCTGGGTCCTCCAGATTTGCCACAGGCTGTGCTAAGTAAGGTCATATGGGGGGATGCGGGGGGGGGGGGAGATTGGGCCAGGGGCTCCACAGTTTAAGAGCCCCTTCCAGAAACCAGCAATGGTAGGAAGTGATCCACAGCCAGCCCATAAAAAACTAAAGCTGTTTTCAAGATTTAAAAAATCTCAAAATATAAGCGACAGGCAAGTGAGCCAACTGGAGGCTGGCTTTGGGGCTCTGTGGCCAATGGGCATGCTGGAGCAGAAACTGGCCCTCCCCCTTGCCCTCCCAGTGCCTTTGTTCCCTGGGCAATTCCAAAGGCAGCATTTGATTGATTCAATGGCTGGTCCTGATATTTCTTTGAAAATGGTGAATGCAACACAAAGTAGCTAGCTGGGGTAGAATTTCTACAACACACTGGCTCCCAGGATGCTTCAATGGCGGAAGGAGGAAAGAAGCAGGGGCATCCACCAGGTGGTCAGAAAAGTCAAGATGGCAGCCATGCCCATGCCACTGAAGACCCCAACCTCTTTTTATGAGCATTATATGCCCAGTGCAGATTAAAACTGGGGTGGGTCATTGATCGTGGAGGCGCGGCCACCATCTTGACTTATTTTAACCCACCTGTGGATGCCTGTTGATCAAATTCAGCCTTTAGATTTTAATTGGCTGGTAGCATTTTGTCTGAACACAGCTAGAGATTGGCCCCAAGTCCTCCAGACAACGCCAGGGTTGAGCGTATACTTCAATGTGGGTTTCTCCTATCCAACCGAACCTAGCCACTAGACTAGTCTGGCTGGATGTTTTACCGCCATGCATTTCTGGAAAGAAAGCCTTCAAAGAACTTCCTTTCTGGACAACAATTTCCTGGCTCGGTTTGTGCTTTGCCTCTGGCAGCAAACTCCCAGCTCTGTGCTCGAGCAGAGGCACATTTGTGAAGATCGTTTCCTTGGTTTGTCTTCCTGGACAGCCTCTTTCCTTCCCTTCAGAGTTTTTCAGCTGGGGAAAAATAAAAGAAAGAATCATGTTGACAGAGGAGAGAAATGTCGGAGCAGAGGAACAGCAGTTTGTTTTCCAGATAAACAGGGTGGTTGATGACATTTTCTGGATATGTATAAGGTGGTGAATAATTTCCTTCACGTGGGCTATACATCCTTTGAGAATCCACTGAATTCTTCATACTAGGAGAAATGTGTTTTGGATCATTAATTGCACTTTGCCACAGGTCTGAACACACTGTTTTCTTTTTTCTTTTTATTATTTTATGTTATTTTATGGTCTGGGTTAAGAACAAGTTCTCCTTGGCTTACCCACTGCTTTGTTCTTTTAAAGCTGGGCTCCATTTGCATTATAAATCAGCTGGTTCAAAGTAATTCTGAGCAAATCATTAGGGAAGGAAGCTGTATGCATTGCTTTCAAACAAATCCACTCTATAATTTGTGGGCCGTTCTGTCTTGGGCAGGCTCCTCCTTGTAGCTGTGATGTGCTTAGAGATACGGCATGAAGAGAAGGGTTTCTTAGCACAGCTTGGAAGAGAGCCAGCTCCAAGTTAACTGTGCCAGCAAAGGGCCCAGTGTTGGGCCAGCCAGCCACTTAAGCAAGCTTGCTTGATGAGTTGACTTGCTTTCTGTAGCTGGTTTGGGTTCACAGCAGGCTTAAGCACATCAGTTTAAGACCGAGTGACTGCATTGATACTGAAGCTCAAGCTCAGATACTTTGGCCACCTAATGCGAAGAGAGGACTCTTTGGAGAAGACCCTGATGCTGGAAAAGATGGAAGGCCAAAGGAGAAGGGGACGGCAGAGGATGAGATGGTTAGATGGCATCACTGAAGCAATGAGCATGAAACTGGGCAAACTCAGGGAGGCAGTGAAGGACGGGAAGGCCTGGTGCGATATGGCTCATGGGGTCACGAAGAGTCGGACACGACTTGAAGACTGAACAACAACAACAGACTGCATTCGCCTGGCATTTAAAGGTTGGATCACTGAGTTTTGGCACAGGTTTCTCTTTTTTCATGGTTTATTGTCTAATGTAAAGCCACCTACTTGGCATTTGGAGAAGTCAATGCATTGTGTGAACCCAGGAAATGCAGTTAGTTCAAGCACCAAATTAAGCATGTTCTGTGAACAAAGTCCTTGAGTTCAAGAAAGTGGCCCCACAATAGCACAGAGCAACATCACCCCAGGAGCTACCTCAGGGTTCAGGACAGAGTGAGAACTTTGAGATGGTGGTTGACTTTCCAAGCTCAACTTCCTTGACTCACACACGTGCCCAGCCTGGATACCAGGGAGGTGGGTAGACCAGATATCAGCAGCTGGGTCTCCAAAGCTACTGAAGAAGTAGGGTGATCCACAAGAGTTAATATGAAGGTGGGTATGTTATGGATATGAGTATGTTACGGATTCCATCATCTAGGGAGCTATGTTTGGCAGGCCCTAGGCAGTGGGCCTTTTCTGTTGTGGCACCCACACTATGGTACCTTCTCCCCCCAGAGATGAGATCAGCCTCATCACTCCTGAGTTTTCAAAGGTCCCTCAAGACCTGGTTATGTCAGCAGGCCTGGGGACCCCAGGGGACCGGTGAACTAGTGAGGTGACTCTATTATTAACATCCCTTCGCCTGTTATTTTCCTTTTCTGTTTTAGTTCTGTTTTTATGGTCTTTAATGTTTTCAATAATGACTATATAATGGTTTTATGTAATGATTATTGTTTTATTGGATTGTGGTATGCCGCCCAGAGTCACTTTTTCTGAGATGGGCGGCCATATAAATTTGATTAATAAATATAAATAAATAAATAAAGGCGAGGCTTTGTCGCACCACTGGGAACTGATTCATATCTGAACACT
Organism: Liasis olivaceus; assembly: GCA_030867105.1. NCBI lineage: Eukaryota > Metazoa > Chordata > Lepidosauria > Squamata > Pythonidae > Liasis > Liasis olivaceus. Next base: position 325,486,339 of record CM061349.1, on the reverse strand, counting down.
CATTGGTATATAAAGAGAATCCCATAAGGGGAGACTAAGGGAACCTTAAGAAGAAGAACATGGTAGTACTTAAAGGAATGTTATCCAAGAAGGCCTGTTCCTCTATCACAGTGTTTCTCAACCTTAGCAACTTTAAGATGGGTGGACTTCAACTCCCAGAATTCCCCAGCCAGCCATGCTGGCTGGGGAATTCTGGGAGTTGAAGTCCACCCATCTTAGCGTTGTCAAGGTTGAGAAACACTGGGTTACACAGTCCCTTCTGCTATCTGTCCTTATGAACGCAAGCCACTGGCTTGCACACTCTTTTCTTCTGCCTCCACAATTCTCAGAGACTAACAAAACCAAGGCAGTTCGACACAGCCAAGGGCTGTAACTCAGTTTAAATGAGTCTTATCGCTCCCGCGCCTAAACCTTTGAAATATGCTGCAACGAGGAAACTTAATGAGTATCAAGGAAAATCCTGAGAGAGCCATAATATTCTCCATGTGTACAAATCACTGTTTAGGAGATCCTTGGGCATGAAAAGTCTCTTTCACCTTCATCATTACATAGTACGAGATGCTCGGGCAAAGAACACTGTGTATATATACACCCACGTACAGACACACGCAGTTCTATTTCATCCTTTACTAGGGATAGGATCCACTCCGACTATAAATATAGGAGGCAGGAGAAGGGTTTACGGGCTCCCCGATCTCTTAAATAACTTTCTTAAATTTTTGTTTTTATTAAGAGAGACCATCGGAGAGCACAAGAGGCTGCCTGAGTTGGAAGAAATCTCCTAGAATGGAAGGAGAGACGAGTCCGTTCCTTATGCCTTAAATCTCTGAACAGACAGATCCTCCGAGAGATTCATTTCCAGAACTAAGAAGCTGACATTGTTCCCAAGCGGGTGGGTGGGAGGGGGGAGCGCAGAACAGGTCATAGTTTCTTGTTCTGCTCTTGTAAGTCTCAGAACCCAACGAGGAAAAAAATGTGTGACTTGTGAATAAATCAAGAGATCTCCCCGAATTAAGACGTTCGCTGGAACGAAAGGCGGCCTGCTCGCCGCTCTGCGGATACAAATCCATTTTCTTCTCAGGGACAAAACGGGGAAGATAGGGTGAACGAGAAGAACAATTCCAGTTGGGTTCAGTGGGCTGCGGCTTCCAGGGAGAAAAATCTGCTGCAAAGGGCACCTTTTGGAAGGCTGGATGGAAGGCAAGCATAAGAGCTGAATGAGATGTTATTTACTGGATGGGTGGATGGATGGATGGATGGATGGATGGATGGATGGATGGATGGATGGATGGATGGACGGACGGATGGATGGATGGATAGATGGATAGATGGATAGATGGATAGATGGATAGATGGATAGATGGATAGATGGATAGATGGATGGATGGGTGCCCCATATAAATTATGAAAGGGAACTTGGACTCAGTCAAATGAATGAAGCTGTTTCCCATCACCCCCTTGAACCTCTTAAAATGCATAGCTTGGCAGGATGTACAATAACTTTCTTAAGAAAGCTCTAGGTTGCAGCCTCCCATCTTTCTGAATTTTCTGAAAACCCTTTGGAGTCCATATGGGGCCCCTTGGCAATCTGGTAAATAAAGAGGATAATCTAGAGCAGTGTTTCTCGACCTTGGCCCCTTGAAGAGGTGTGGACTTCAACTCCCAGAATTCCCCAGCCAGCCATGCTGGCTGGGGAATTCTGGGAGTTGAAGTCCACACCTCTTCAAGGGGCCAAGGTCGAGAAACACTGCTGTAGAGTGTCACAGGCCAGTATTTTTCATTTGAAAAAAAGAAATGAATAAAAACATTCTTTCCATTGAAAGAAGCATCCATGGGCTATTATTATTATTATTATTATTATTATTATCATCATCATCATCATCATCATCATCATCATCATCATCATCATCTATAGGGCTTATAGGCTACTCCAATCAGCGTTGACTCAGAGCAAGGTCCTACTTTGTCTTACCAGAAGGATGCCTGGCTGGATCCTAACCCTGAAATGGGGAACCTGCCATTCCCCAGATGTTGGATTCTAACTCCTATCAGGCTTAGCTAGCCTACTCAATGGGCTGATGGGAGTTGGGATTTGAACAAGGTCAGGAAGCCTATGACCTTTGATGGGACCATCAGCTATGGAGTCAAAACAAGAAACTGTCCAGGCAAGAACAGAGGTTTTGCTCAGCCCTACATCCCCGGGCTGCTGGATAGCTCCCTTGCCTGATGAAAAGGCCATAAGTATTTGCATGTTGCAAAACCCTGCTCTGAAAAGGGGAGACCGTTCCCCGTGTTTTCTCCCAGGCAAGACACAGGGGTGTCTGTAAGGGAGGGGGTCAAAAAAGTCAAGATGGCGGCCACACCTGCAATCAAAGCCCTGCTCTGCACATGAAAAGGGAGCAGGGCTTTGATTGCATGGCCGTGGCCACCAACTTGACTTTTTTGACACAGAGGCAACCCCACTCGCCCCCGGATACCCCTGGCAAGGCAGAGCTATGGTTTGTGGCCACCTTGCTATAATCGCCGGGGGGGAAGCAAAATTGCCAACCTAATTCTAAGAAATGGTCAGGATATTTACCATGCTCTGGTCACCTCCCAGCTGGACTACTGTAATGCACTCTACGTGGGTCTGCCCTTGAAGAGTATCCGGAAGCTTCAGCTGGTGCAAAATGCAGCGGTGCAAGCAGTTATGTGTGCTCCTAGAATGGCACATGTTACACGTCTGCTCCGTGAGCTGCATGGGTTGCCAGGTTGCTTCTGGGTCCAATTTAAGGTGCTGGTTTTGACCTTCAAAGCCCTTCATGGCATGGGCCGGGTTATCTGAGGGACCACCTCCACCCCATTACATCTGCCCGTCCCATCAGGTCCGGCAGGAGAGGTGTGCAGTGGGTCCTGTCTGCAAAGGAGTTTCATCTGGCAGGACCAGGAGATGGGCCTTTTCTGCCATGGCACCCGCCCTGTGGAACATCATCCTCCTTCCAGAAGGCCCTCAAAACAAGGCTGAGTCTGCCGGCCTGGGGAATCTTATGGAAACAGTGATCTAAAGAGGTGTCTGCCTCAATCTTCTCCACTGACTTGCTCTTAAAAATGTTGTTGATGTTTTTCATTGTACTTGTTTTAATATTTTGATTCTACGATTTATTTATTTTTATTGTGTGCTGCCTGGAGTCACTTTCCTGCAAGATGGGTGGCTGTATGAATAGGATGAATAAATAAATAAACCATAATCCAGTTGTCTACAGAAATCTACGTTAAGTCTCCTTCTGAATGTTCGATGTATTCCATCTCTTTCTGCTGGGGAGCTGAGTCTGAATCTTTGGGCCGTGAATTGCTCTGTCTTCGGGGAGGCGTTCACTGCCTCTGAAAAGATATCCTAGAACAGTTTCCGGTGTACCAAGTAGCGCGGTTATTTTTTCTTAGCATCCTTAGATCGGCATCTCTTTGGGGCAGAACCTAGATCAGTGTTTCTCAGACTTGGCCGCTTTAAGAAACACTGGTCTCGACTGTCAAACTCCCTCCTTCCCTCTTTTTATTTACACACACACACACACACTCAAATCATGCAGATTAAAAGTGCATTCAATCAGCTCAGATTCGCACCAATGGGATGGAGATTGCATGGCAATGGGGGGGGGGGTGAGATTTCTCTATACTTTTTCACCCCTAAAGGTTGATGCTCTCCCCTCTGCAGATGGGGCAGGAAGCCTCCAGAGCAGGCCTCTTCCACGTGCTTGGCTTTCCTTCTCTTCTGTGACCAATTAAACAAATTGCAGCGAAACAGCATTTTATTAGAGTTTGCCCGTAGCAGACTCTCGCTGCCATAAATTTCCTTCAGACTCACTCGGGGAAACCGGAGTGGAGGTGGGGAAATTAGCCGGTTAACTAGCGGATGGCAGAAGGGGCACACCCTGGCGTTGCCTCTGGGGCTGCTGTCAAGCAGAGGGCCTTTCTCCAGAACAACGGCTCCGTTTCGTCATCAAGGCAGTGAGTTATGCGCGCCCATTAGAATAATGAGGAGGTACAAAGGGGACGTTCCTCGGTCAGAAAAGGGAGCTCGTCTGTCCTTTCTAGAAGAGGGGAGTTTTTATCAACATGTTTTGGTGCCTTTGAGTCGCTCTTGACTCTTGGCGACAGCCTGGACGAGTCCCTGCAGTTTTCTTGGCAAGAATTCAGAGGTTTCCCCTTGCCTGCTTCCTAGGGCTGAGAGAGAGTGACTGGCCCAAGGTCACCCAGCTGGCTCTGTGCCTAAAGTAGGACTAGAACTCACCGTCTCCTGGTTTCTACCTTGGTGCCTTAACCACAACACCCAACTGGCTCTTTCTTAATTGTAAGAACTGTAAGTGTAAGAAATTGGCCTTTAATTGTATCCCATTATTATTATTAGTTAATTGTTATTAATTATTAATTGTATTAATAACTTCTTAATTATTTCCAGCCTGGTGCCTTAACCACTATACCAAACTGGCTCTCTGATCAACATGTCACATTTTTTATATTTCAAACTCTCAACCACGTCCTGCTTTCTTTTACCCCATCCGTGCTCATGTTCCGAAACAACCACTAGCAAATGCCCTTTTGCTGATGGTGATCAGCTTGCTTCCCTTAACCGCCCCCCCGGGACTGATCAAAGCTGATCGAGGCTTGAAGACAGGCTCTTTTAAACAGCACTTCAGCCCTCTGCCTCTTTTTTACACTGAGTCTGCCAGGTTTCCCGTGCTCTGCCTTGAAGAAGAACAAAAGACCGGTGGGGGGGCTGGGGGGCCTTTACACAACCATTTATTAGGATTACTATTGTTTTATTACCACATTGTTGTCTTACTACAGGTAATTAATTTCCTAAAGGCAACAAAACCACCTGTCGGGATGGGTAACTGACGGATGACACTGATGGAATCGTACGATGGATGATACATGGAACGCGTTTGAGATGGCAGCCACCTTTTCATTTAAGCACTGTTTTGATTTATACCTTATAAACATCCTTCTCAACATCGGGAGGGAGGGAGATGGAGACCAGACAGTGAAGGCAAATGAGCCTTTAACTAGGATTTAATAAATTTAATGGCTTCTTTGAAAGACCAAGAGAACGACAGGTAGTCCTCGCTTCACAACAATAACTGGGACCGGCAACTCTGTCACTAAGCAAAGTGGTCGTAAAGCACCATATCACATGGCCACATCAACTTACGACGGCAGTTGTGGCAATTCTGGTTGCGGTTGTTAAGCGGATCCCACACGGTTGTTAAGCATGACATCACGGGATCGCCATTTGTGACCTCCTGCTGACTTTGCTTGTCAGAAGCCAGCAATGAAGGTTGCAAATGGTGATCATGTGACTGTGGGATGCTGTGACATTGTAATTGCAAGCCGGTTGCTAAGGGCCCGAATCATGGTCACGGGATGTTGCAACAGCCGCAGCTACAAGGACCAGTTGTAAGTCTCCTTGTTCAGCGCCATTGTAACTTTGAACAGACTCTGAACGAATGGTCGTTAAGTGAGGACGACCTGTACAAGCGTTATTTCTCCTGCCAAGCCCAATTTGTGGGGCATGTCTACCAACAAAGGCACAGAATGGGCTATGGGAGGGGGCTCATTTGTAACAGCCTCCACCAAGCCGGTGCTTTGAAAGGCGTTGAACTACAACTCCCATCATCACCTCACATTGGCTTGGGTGATGGCAGACGTGGCAGGCAGGTCCAGAAGACCCCAGCTTGCGGGAGGCTCATTCTTAAGAAGCTGGTAATGTAGATGATCATAAATGGTAACAGGGAACCTGCAAGCTGGTTGCACTAAGTGTGAGATTCTGACACATCATCCTACAATCTGGTTTAGATTTAATTGTTTTTAATGGTTATTTAAGACTGCTTTAATAGTTGGTTTTATTGTATGCCACCCAGAGTCACACTCGTGAGATGGGCAGCTCTATAAATTTGATAAATCAATATCTCTATCAATCAATCAATCAATCAATCAATCAAAATGCAAGGTTTGCAAGAAAATTCATGTTGGTTTCCTATCCCACTTTTTATTGTTATTTAAGACGTCATTTCTTACGTCCAAGGTGAGCAACCTGGTCCCCCCACAACCCCATTTTTGCAAGCTCCAGAGTGCCCCCCCTCCCAAGATTGCCCTGCTGAATTGGCACGGTTGTTCTCTTTTCCTGGAGAATTAGAGTGCCACAATGAAGGTTGCAAAGCCTCTACTTCAGTGTTATCCAAACTTGGCCACTTTAAGATGAGTGGACTTCAACTCCCAGAATTCCCCAGCCAGCCATGCTGGCTGGGGAATTCTGGGAGTTGAAGTCCACTCATCTTAAAGTGGCTAAGTTTGGACAACACTGCTCTACTTTGTTTTGCGCACCTCGTCTGAATATTGAATTGTCCTAACATGTTGTGAATGTGCCGTGATTCTGAGGTCCTGGGAAAAGGGAAGGGGCAGCGATGCCGTTGTGGGCACCGCAGCTGCCCTTCTTTTCCTCGAAGACCACAGAATGGTGCGAACAGGAGGGCCTTTGTGGCAAAAGTTAAGAGAATTTGCTGACACCATGGGAAGACAGATGAATGAAGAGCAAGACACAAACGGGGTAGACAAAGAAAACCTTTCCACAATAATTGACATTTGGCTTTCTAAGTCTCTATTCCAATGATTACCTAATGGCAACTATTCCAACAAGTCGATTGGAGGAAGAGAAGGAAAATGGCCGTTCTGCTAGTTTGGCTGAAAATCATCCACTCTGTGCATGTGTCTTCAAGTCAGTGTTGACTCCTGGAGAACTGCCTGGACTAGTCCCTATTTTGGCCTCCTTCAATATTCACTGTGTCGTATCTATGAGTACCAGTGTTTGCTCCTTTTTTTTCCTCTGCCCTCCCCATCGTCCTCTCCTTGTATGTCATGTCTTTTCAATTCTACGGCCAAAGGAAGGACTGTTTATTTATTTAACGTACTCGGATGCAGCTGCAATCAAAAACAACTCTCAGAGGCTCACAGACAAAAATGTAATATAAAACAAACCCCACACAAAAGGTAAAACAAACCACTGCAAGGATAGAACGGAAACAAAAGATGGCAGCAACAAACTCAGAATATTTAGGCTGCTACATTTTGAACCAACTGAATATTCTTTAAGGGCAGCCCCAAGAAGCATGCATTACAGTAGCCTAGACCAGCATCTCTTAAACTTTTCGCACTCAGGACCCCTTCCCCCTTTTAAAAATTACGGAGAAGCCCCAAAGACTTTTGATTTGTATGGGTTATACTTATCGATATTTACCCTATTAAAAACGAAAATTGATGCATTCGTAGAATATTTATTGATTGACTCGTGTAAAAATAGCAATATTGAACCCATTTGATATTAACATAAATAAAATATTTTCCATGAAAAAAACCTGTTTTTAACAAATAAAAAATAATGAGAAAAGTGACGTTGGTTTAAATTTTGGCAAATATCTTCAATATCTGGCAAATAATTTTCAGTTCGCGGACCCCTGACAGGGTCTTGGGGGATCCCCAGGGGGTCCTCAGGCCACACTTTAAGAAACACTTGTCTAGACCAGTGTTCGTCAACCTCAACAACTTTAAGATATGTGGACTTCAACTCCCAGAATTCCCCAGCCAGCATGGCTGGCTGGGGAATTCTGGGAATTGAATCCACACATCTTAAAGTTGCTGAGGCTGATGAACACTGGTCTAGATAGGTAGCGATAATGGCTTGAATTACAGTTCCCAAGTCCTCCTGCCCCAGGTAAGGCCGCAATGTTGTACAAGCACATCGCTGTGGAAACACATGGCAATCGAACCAAACCGTAACCAGCAAACCTGATTGTACGTATCCACGAGGAACAAAATACCATTCCTAATGCAAGAATGATATGAATGTGCACACAGATGTGTTAAATAAACAGAATAATAATACAACATTATGGGCATTGCTCCAAAATAATCCTGGGCAGTTATACTGCCGGTGGACCCGGCTTCCCCCTTCACAGTATTCTCACAACAAGCTGGCCGTGTGCTGGGGGAGAGACACGGGTTCAGCTAATCTTGCCCAAAGAAATGAATGGCTGATTACGGCAGGATAAATTCCATAAATCACGCTAACCCTCAATTAAGAACAAGCCCAGCCCTGGTAGATCACAGTAGCACCCACTCTTACCCCTTTCCTACCATTGTCCCCCTGCAGCTGTGTTTGAAGGCACCCTGTAAATAACGTGGGCAGAGGCCTCTGCAAAGAATAGGTTAAAAAAGTCAAGATGGCAGCTACCGCCATGCGATCAAAGCCCTGCCTTGTTTTACATGCATCATGAAGCACATAAAAAGTGTGTCCCAATGCATGAAAAAAGGGGTAGGGCTCTGATCGCATGGTGGCGGCTGCCATCTTGACTTTTTTGACCTTCCTGCGGACACCCCTGGCTTTCCCTTGTCTGATTTTTTTTTTAAATCTGCAACACGCACAGGCATATACACCAGCAGACCCTGACCATCCCTTGCATATGTCAACTTTTGCAAAAATCAGAGTGCCTTTGGCCTCATGATCAGCCAGTTTTTCCACAGGTACAAAACAACATTTTATTGCATTTTCATGGCTTGTGGAAACATTTCCATAGAGTTCACAAAAATCAGGTCTTACCCTTTGGGGAGCATCTGTATAAGTACTTGGGATGTATATTCGATTTTCCACCTACACACTCACTGGTTGAGTTTACCTAGCACACTTACCTTTGTTACTGAATTAACTTATTTTGGGGCTGTTTACAATATCTTCTAAATTCTTTTGGTGTTTAGAAACACCATTAAGACTTGGCTTTTCCAGGAAAGGCTCCCCCTAAAATAAATGATGATTAATTTTTGGGGATGTTATTTTATATATATATGAGAAAAACATATATACACATGCACACACAGATTCATTTCACAGATACATATATATATCGCACATATATTCATTATATATATGCATATATGCATACAGGTAGGCCTCGTTTAGTGACTGTTCACACGACAGTGATAAAAAAGTACCTTTGCTACTAATCCTTGCATTGATGACCTTCACAGGTCTGTAAAGCCAAGGAAAGCCAAAGTGAGACCATAAGCGCAGTCGCAGTTTCACTTAGCAACCACTATGCTTAATGACCAAGTCACCGGACTCAATTGTGGTCGCTAAATGAGGACTCCCTGAATATATCTTTGTTATATCTATACTTATATGTTCATTATATGTCTGTATGTGTATATGTATATATATATATATATATATGTATTGCAATTGTGATTAAATTGCAATCGTTATTGGACGGGAACATATCGTGCTCGGAGTCTGTTTTACAACTAAAAGCAGCATAGTAGGCTGAGAAATGTCTGCATCCATTCATACGCAGATACCCCAAACCCAACATTAGCCAAATTGCAACATGCGAAGCTCTCCCCACCCCAAACTAACCCAGGCTAAAACTAACCAAGCATGACAAGTTCATCTGAGGTCTCACTGCTCTAAACGCCCTGTGCGAACTCAGCCCCGGTCCCCCTTCCCCAGTAAAGGGGGTGCCCTCCCGTGAGAAGCCAAAAATCCAGAGGGAAGTTGGCTGCTCTTCCAGGGGCCAAAAGGCTGGCTCTGCAGCTGGTGCAGCCAGCAGACGCCCTCTGCGAAATCAGTGCCACTTTCCCGGAAGAAACAGGTGGGGCCAGGCTTGGGAGCTCTTTCCAGGCGCTGCCATAGATTATGGCTAGTGGCAGAAGGACCTTAAATGTCCACGCAAGGACAAGGTTGTATAGAGATGAAACACAGGCAGCCCTCCTCCGCTTCTGCAGGCCAGACCCCAGGTGCGCGAGAGGGAGCTGTTAAATTTCATCATTACCCATTCTTGGATGGTATTTTGTTTCCATTGTTCTTCTTCTGCCCTTTATTGTTAACGGGGGCGGAGGGCGGCTGCTAAGGGTCCTGGGTGCGTTCCCGAGATCCTCAGAAACAATGCTGATGGTGTGGGTGACCCGTGCGTTATACACGCGAGCATTTCTTTCACGGCCCGAGGAAGCCCCTTCCCCATTTTGGATCCCCGTGTTCCAGCCATCTTTGTGGAAGAGCTTGGTTGGAGGGGGAGCAGGCAACGGGAGTCACCAGCCCAGCTCAGTATTTAAGGATGAAAAATTAAGTGTCTTTAAAGCACAGTAGGCTTCCGATTAACGGCGTCGCCATTTACGGCACCCGCTTCCAAGATGCGCCTCCCTTCCCGACGGAAGCGGAGAAAACCCCCAGCGTTTGGCTCCAATCACTTTGCTCCAGATTGGAAGAGGTCAGAGACGGCCACCCCTCCCTATGGGGAGGTCGACAGCTCTTGAATTAACACGTGCAAATGAGCATTTAAATGTATGCAAATTACAGCACACTCTTTGGCTAGGGTGAGCGTTAAAAGAAAGCCAGTCTGCTGAGCAAGTTGGACTAACATTTTCAGTGAGGCTCTCCTCTCTTGCAACAGCTGAAAGAAGACACAGAGACATATTTTTAGAGCATGCCCAGGGCAAATTATTTATTTTGTTCTGCAGTTTCCAGGCTGGGCCCCTTTTCGAAAAAGGCCTAAGAGTTCTGGTTTCTGTTTTTGGAGAAGAGAGAGTAGTACATCTAATCTGTTCCAAAGGTCCTGGAAGCATCTGTCTTCCTCGCCCGACGAAACTCGTGAGAGCAGATGTACATCATGACGTTATGTGCTTGTTTATACTACGATGCTAGAAACGGCTTTTGTGCGGTTTTTTTTAACCATTCCTCTTCAATTTAGTGGAAAAGGAACTGTTTTTGAAATTTCATGATAAGGAAAGAAGATTTTGGCCTTTCCTGGATAGAAGGCGAGAGTCTTACATTTCCTTTCGTCCTGAGTTCCAAACTCTGGGTGTGTGTGTGTGTGTGTGCGTGCGCGCACCACACAAAGAATCTTAGATACAGAAGCACAGAAAAATATAGCCACCCTTAGTAAGGTTGGCATGCTGAACTGGATGAGCCGTTACAAACGTACCTTCCAAATTGCCAAGGATTTAAACACATGCTGTCTTTTATTGTACAATTCTCCATTCTGTGATTTGCAGCCTCCTTGGCTTCTCATACTTCCTTTAAATCGCAAGGGAAAACATAAAGAAGAAACCCCCCCTGGGTGGCTTTGTCAGGTTAAGAAGTATGATCAGCCAGGGAAGCTTCAGTGTGATGGAAAGATGGGTAATAAAACAAAACCCAATTACGTCTGTATCTTAATGACATTGCCATGATAATGTAAGCAAAAGCCGTGGTCTCCCTGTCTCATGTCCAACTGCTTTTTGGAGAACAAGCTAAAAAGATTAGGGTCAAGAATCTTAGCTATAGAAGCACAGAAAGATACAGCCACCCTTAGTAAGGTTGGCACGCTGAACTGGATGAGCCGTTACAAAAGTACCTTCCAAATTGCCAAGGATTTAGACACAGAAATGCCCGAATACCTTAGTGCAGTATTTACTTGAGCAAGATTTGAGCAGCTGGACACAATGGTTAAATATGGAAGATTTAACCAAGTCCCTTATAATGAACGCCTAAGTATTTGTGGAGCTCCAGAGATAGAAGACATAACGGATAGTATATTAAGTGAATGTCAATTGTATAAAAGAGAGAGGGATCAGTATCTTGGACCACACATTAGATGAATGACCTATTGGGATCCTTATATTAAAACACTATATTTCATGTGTGGTCAGAATTTAAAAATTACATAAAATGCCTCCCTTTATTTGAACAAAACAGTACAGTTGAGATCTATGTGGATCCGATCGGAGTAAATTGGAAGGGCGATACAGAAATATCATTTGCATCTTCTTTCTTTCTTTTTTTTAATTTTAATTTTAATTTGTTTCTCTTATCCTATTTTTAGTAGATGGTCTTATTAATGTCTTATGTTTTATATGTTTTATATTCTGTAACCTGATGTAGCCCAATGGCTAATCAATAATAAACTGAACTAATGTAAGCTCGAAAGCACCATCAGCATTTGGGTTTGAAAGAAATTTGATAACAAATTCCTGAGAATGAGGCAAAAAAACAGAAGCCCTTTTCTCCATGACAATCTGTCTCTAAACTGGTCCTTCAGATCTTCCAACAGGTCACCCACCACCACCATAACTGAGTCCCTCCACCTTCTGCTGGTCATCCTCTTCTTCTCTTTCCTTCCACCTGTCCCAGCATCAGAGCCTTCTCCAGAGAGGTAGGCCTTCGCATAATGTGTCCGAAGTAGGATAATTTGAGCCTGGTCATTTGTGCCTCAAGTGAGAACTCTGGGTTGATTTGTTTGATGATCCATTGGTTTGTTTTCCTGGCTGTCCACGGTCTTCTCAGGAGTCTTCTTCAACACCAAAGTTCAAAGACATCAACACTCTTCCTATCCTGCTTCTTCAAAGTCCAACTTTCACTGCACAATTCTGATCCTTGTAGGTATAGACACATCATGGCATTTGAATATCTTTTCCAAGGCTTTCGATGGCTGCTGTGCCAATGATGCACCTAAAAATGGGGTGGGCTTTGATCGCATGGTTGTGGCTGCCATCTTGACCTTGCTGATCTCCCCTGAGCACATCCCTGAGAGAGACTAAAGAAAAGCTATGGCATTAGAAAGAGGGCAAATAAGAAGGGATATATTCTAGTAGCCATAAACCAGGGTCTCAATGAACCCCAGAAACCTAAAGCATGGAGACCTCCAAAAGTTGCTACAAACTGTAATTTTTAATCAGACAGGAGGCAGAGAAAGCCTATGTGTGTGACAGAAGATGATGGCTCTATTTCTGTGAAAATGTAATGAAAGCTAAATAATTTTTGCCCCAATCCCATCTTTGACTTTTGGAAATGAAACCTCCAGCGGGGGTCATTCAAAGATGCAGCTTTTAGCTGGCAAAAGTTCCATCTGCCTGGATGTGAAATTATATGTGGTGTGGAAAATGCAGACATCATTTTTCTCCCTCTCTTGCAAGGGTAGGATTTGGGGTCATTCAATGAAACCAAAGGCAGGTCAGTTCACAAATGAAGGAAACCTTTCTTTGAACAGTACATAATTTAAACTATGGAATCCGTTGCCACAATTTGGAAGATGCCCACCAATTTAGGCTGTTTTGAAAGGGACAAATTCAGGGGGGATCAGCTGCTAGTCCCAGAAGCCAAGACAGCATGGTTGCTCACCCCATGACCCAGAACTCTGGACAAGATGAATCTGTGGCTGAATCCAACCTCAGACCTCTTCCAAGGTTCTCAACTGGCTGGAAATCACCTTTGTATTGATTGATTGATTGATTGATTGATTGATTGATTTGATTTGATTTGATTTGTCCCCGCCCATCTCCCCTACAATGGGGGACTCTGGGCGGTTTACAGTCACTAAAATCACAATACATCATTAAATTATAAAAAGTTTAAAAATTATAAAAGTTATAAAAACTAGAAATTTACAAGACTAGAATAGAAATAAAAAGCTAAAATTTAGTCACTATTTGAGCTTTAAGAAGTTATTTTGTGGGAAAGGGACCCTTAAAAGCATGAAGGCTGGGGGTTGGAACTTTGCCTCGTCAAACAGCCACTCAGACAGACCTTTTATTTGTAATGCATTCTCCACCATGGCACGGTCCAACCACGTTCAGAATTAACAAGTGAAAACTAACAACAGTTAAAATTACACAGAAGCAATAAAACCAAGATCTGTCATGACATATTTACAACCACAGTAAAAATAGCACTTAGGCAACTATAGGATCCTAAACCTATAAATATGATATCCCACTGAACTTTATAAAGAGGAGAAGTGGGAAGGGAAGGGAAGGGAAGGGAAGGGAAGGGAAGGGAAGGGAAGGGAGGGGGAGGGGGAGAGAAGAGGAGAGGAGAGGAGAGGAGAGGAGAGGAGAGGAGAGGAGAGGAGAAGAGAAGAGAAGAGAAGAGAAGAGAAGAGAAGAGAAGAGAAGAGAAGAGAAGAGAAGAGAAGAGAAGAGAAGAGAAGAGAAGAAGGAGGGCAAAAGGAAGAGGAAGAAGGGGAGAGGGAAGGGGAAGGGAAGGGAAGAGGTGAAGGAAGAGGAAAAGAAAGAGGAGGAGAAGGAGCGGAAAAGAGAAGGGAAAGGAATCGAGTTTCCGAAAGTTCTCTCTCTCTGGAAAACAGATTTTCTAAGGAGCAACAGCTACTCCCTTTCCCAACATCAGAACAAACTCCCAAGAACACAACCTGCTGTCTCTGGATAGAGAAACGGCTGCATCTCTCACCAACAACAGGGCCAGCCCTATCATTAAGCAAAGCAGGAAGCTGCTAAGGCGCCAACTTTGAATTTCAAGAGGAGGCAGCAAACGCTTCGTGTTGCTTTGCTTCACTGTTTTATTTCTTTCCATATTTTTTCCTGCCGGAAACCTCAAGTTTCAAGCTTGTGCACTGAAATCGGTGACCGGGTCTTCCGGGGCTGAAGAGGAGATGCCCTCAGATTCTGGCCGTGCAGTCTCGGGGCCATCCCTCCTCTTCTATGGGTGACCATCTGAATGGCGCCGTGGGGTCTTGGCTCCGGGCTGTCATTGACATGCAAATGATTCCATGACAATTAACTCCACTCATGGGTGAAGAGAGATCAGAAGGAGCAGGGGGGGAATAATTCAAGAGGGGCACCATTCCGTCCCCCTAAATTATTCCGCCTCCTCCCCTCCTTCATCATGAAGACAAATGTCATTGAGGAGATTAGCTGCTGTGTCCCCTCACGCCGCCCATTCATTCCCAAAGACTGAGAATTCTGGAGCGAGAGTCTGTTTGGAGGGGGCCATTTTGAGAAAAATTAACGGGTTCTGTGGGTTTAAGCCGAGCAAAAGCTGGACACGAAGGAATGGAACGTCACAACGGTGGCTGTTTCACTTTTCTCTGGCATCAGTCAAAGTCATGCTGTATGAAAAGACTCTTGCATATTTTTTCCCTCTTTCCCATTCTCTCTCAGTTTAATGAACACAAAATGACTTTGGACATTTCTCCAGAAGACAAAGAAAAGGGGATTTCAAGGGGGATGTGGGGCTGCGGGGTGGTGTTTTTGCACTCAATTTGTGACAAGATGGCCAAGGACTGTGATGAATGTCCTGACTTTTATTCTGGACCAGTGTTTCTCAACCTCAGCAACTTTAAGATATGTGGACTTTAACTCCCAGACTTTAACCTTGAAGTCCACACATCTTGCAGTTGCTGAGGTTGAGAAACACTGTTCTGGAACTCCAGTGTGGTGTAGAGGTGAAGGAAAGGGGAAGTCCCCCCGAGTCACGGCACCTCCCTGGTGACTTCGGACCAATTCTCCTCTCTCATTGCTAGAGTCAACGTGGTTCAGTGTGGAAGGTGCTAGACTAGGAGTGGGGAGGCCCAGGTTCAAGTCCTCCTCCGCCATTGAAGCTCACAGGGTGACTTTGAGCTGATTACTCTCTCTTAGCCTCAGAGCCAATGTGGGGTAGTGGTGAGGGTGTTAGACTAGAAGCAGGGAGACTTAAGCATTTTCTGACCATATGGGTAAACTTCTCCCCACTCTACTGGGGAAGACCGACCTCTTTGGCCAACAGCTGTGCTGTTTCTTAAGACAGTGGATTGAGTCTTTGACCATATCACTCTTCAACAGCCGTAGTCGACGGCTAGCCTCTTCAGCATATATTTTCATATTTATGTTTTGTGCATGTTTTAACATTATGTTTTTTTTCATTTATTGTTTTTGTGTTTTTGTGATGGTGTGCTGCCCAGAATCACACAGACTGAGTTGGGCGGCTTCATAAATCTAGTAAATAAATAAATGTAGCATATATGTCATGTAAGACACCCTGTTGGCTCTTTCTGATTCTGCCTATCTATAAATACTTCCCAGTCAATTCCAACACAAAGTACAGGGAATCCTCATTTAGCAACCACAACTGGGACTGGCAACTTGGTTGTTAAGCAAAGTAGTTGCTAAGTGAAACTGCAACTGTGCTTATTATCTGACTTCAGCTTTCCTTGGTTTTACAGACCTGCAAAGGTCATAAATGCAAAGATTAGTTACAAAGTTACTTTTTCATCACTATCGTAACTGCGAACGGTCGCTGTATGAGGCAGTCGCTAAACAAGGGATACCTGTAAAAGTCTAGCTAACAATTCTCTTATTGACTTCCAACCTACTTTCTGTTCCATTGATTTGATACTCCAGCTTTGTTCCCAAGCAGCAAATGGAGCAAATTTAATCCCCATGAGCCAATTTTGCTCAGCCCCTTATTGCAGCCCCATGGCTGGATAGTTTCTAGAACTTTCTGGGAAATAGGCCCTGCAACCCTGATCCTTCATCTTTTCAAGTTCCTTTTTTTTTTTTTTTTTTTTGCTTTGGCTGTTCTCAACCCATTGCTGACTTAGTGAGAAAATGAAACCGGGCCTGCAGTCCACTTCTTCCACTGTAAGGAAAGGCCGTTGTGATGGAAAAATGAAAGTGTATCTGGAGGTAGAAAATGAATATGTCAGATAGAATCAAAATCTCTTGGACTTTGAACAACGGTGTGCCCCCTCCCTCATGGCCTTCAGGAAAGGGATCAAATCCTGGCTCTGCCAGAAGGCCTGGGGGCCGGAGGGGGGCCCGCACCTGTGGAGATGGCTGGTGGGGTGAGGGGTTGTCCCCCCCCCCCCCCCCAGCATCTTACAGGTTTTTTAGGGCTAAAATCATAGGAGGTTTTTAGGGCATTTTTAATATAGGTTTTTTAATTATTTATAGATTTTATCCATGTTTGGAGGGACCTGTGTTTTTTCTTCTTGTTTATTATTGTGAGCTGCCCAGAATCACCCGTTGGGGGAGATGGGCGGCATACAAGTCTGATAATAAATAAACAAACAAACAAACAAACAAACAATGCATCTAATTAACAATAAGGCTTCCTGGCCCCCTAAGTGCCTCCTGGATCTCCCCCTCACCCCCAATATCGAAGCTCTTTATGAATAGCCAATGGGCTGCTCCATACCCCACATTATCCTCGGTCCCTTCTTGTTTCGAAGACGCATCCTCCACCAACCCTGTAAACGCACAACAGCGTCTGCATCTCAAAAGTCTTCTTGGTTCCTTTTCCAACGGCCGGCTCAGATCTTCCACGCTATTCAGCATGCCGATTCTTGATGCTCCGTTACTGGAGAAGCGCACGGAGTCCAGACTGCATTGGAAAGGGGTAGACCGAGACACAAATCCCCAACACGTCCATCGGTGTCCCAAAAGAAACAGTTAGCCAAGCTTTTAACCATGGCCAAATCTGGGAGGTGCCTGGACTGTGCTCTATTTTTTCCTTCTTATTAATGTCCTCGGGGTGGGGTGGTCAACGGCAGTGTCTCTTTAGCACCAACATGGTAACGAAGGCCATAGCCTATTAATTGCTCTGACAGTGATAAAGGAAGACTCCAAAACAGCGATTTGTCTTCATGTAACCTCGTGCATCATCGCAAGATAAATGAAAACTCATTGTCTCTTTTGATTCAGTCTAATTTTTCAGCTCCCCCACCGCCCCCAGGCACATCATGGAAACCATCTTCGCTTGGGCCCCATAAAATGGCAGAGCCCAGGGTTCAAAGGTCGGGCGGAGGACGCGCAATCTGCAGAAGTTATGGCTGCTGCAACGTCCTGGGGGTGGAGGCCAAAAAGTGGGGGAGCCCCCACCCCATTTATCACCATGTTTTCTCAGAAAGGTAGTGACCAAATTGCGGAGAGGATATCGTATCGATCGATACGGTTGCTGGCTCTGGGTTGCTACTAACGTGGGGGGCCTTCAGCTGGACTTCCAAACGGAAAGATGGAAGCCGACTGAATCGGTGGACAATGAGAAACTTTTCTTAGCAACATAAACGCCAGCCCTTCAAGGCAGACCAGACTAGGAAGCCGGAGAGATATATGCTAATACTACTTTTATTATAAGGTTACAAAAGCAGAATCTTGCAAGTCTGAATGGGCTTCCCTCCTCCCTCCCTTTATCTTCATGAGAACCAGGGAGGGTCATGTCGGTGCCCATGAATTGGTGGGGCTCCGGGGGAACGTCCCAGTTCTGCCAGACATGAAGGGCAAAAAAATTGTTCGCTTAAAAGGCCGCCCACTTTCTATCTGTCAAGCTTTGCCCCTTGATCCGGAGTTTAAAATTTAAAAAAAAACAAGTTCCAGAGCTTGAAAAAGTTTGAAAACCTCTGCTCTACTGCATCCTTTTAGTTAAACATCTGCAAAACATCTTCCTGGGCACAAGCTGATCTACCTTTTCTCTTTCATGGGGGAACACTAACAACAGTCTTCCAATCATCAGGCACAGATGCAGACTTTACACACCTGTGAGATTTGTCACACAACTATCCCCTAAGCCAGCGTTTCTGAACCTTGCCCACTTTAAGATGTGTGGACTTCAACTCCCAGAATTCCCCAGCCAGCCATGCTGGCTGGGGAATTCTGGGAGTTGCAATCCACACATCTTAAAGTGGGCAAGGTTCAGAAATCTACTATAAGCAAATTACACCCATATTTGAACTATGTTCCAGTTATGCAAGCAACACTAGCAGCCTTATTATTTTTCAGAATTCTCACCCCACTTATGACTTCATCCATTTCGGCTGGACACCAAAAAATTCATTTCAATTGTACTGCTAAATATATCACTATCAATCCCAAACATTGTTGTTGTTATTTTTTACTTCTGTCAAAAGTGGGCCTGCGTCTTCTGGGCCTCTTTTAATCTTAACTGGTCCTTACTCTTTTTGCAACTATTATTTTCCCTCTAAACAAACTGTATGCAGGTAGTCCTCGTTTAATGACTGCAGTTGGTTCTGGAGAAATGGTCGCTAAACAGACTACCTGACTGAGGGGGGAAATGAGAGAGAGAGAGGGACGCTGCCAAGATCACTGATGGGTGCCCTCTCATTCAGATAAAGTTCTCTGGTAAGGTGTCCTGTGCCTGACCCATTTCCCCACCCCCTCCCTTTTTTTTTTTTGCCCTCCTTGCATGTGGAGAGATTGCTTAATCTCCTGAGCTGCTTTAATCTTCCTGAACTGCTTTTATCTGCAGCACAGCCAATCCCTAAAAAGTGCTAAGGGCAAGTTAACAAGTTCAGCTCTGTGACCTTAATTGATTGATTAGAACCCTCTGCCCCTGCCTGAAACTGACCAGACTTTAATCAGTTTCACATTGAAGGCTTTTGTTGTGGTAAATGCAGGCATTGATTGCAAAGTTACTTTTTCATCACCCCTGTAATTGCAAACAGTCGCTATCCGAGGCAGTCACTAAACGAGGACTACCTGCAGTATATTTCCCCCTCATTCTCAGTTTTAGTAGCAATAATTCTCTGATATGCTTTCTTTTTTCTTATCCTCATTCTCTTCATTCCAACAAGCAGCCTTTTTCAGACTTTTCATTAGTACAGACAGTCCGCTACTTACGAACAGGTGATGTTCCAAGAGGCTGTTCGTAAGTCCGTTTTGTTCGTAAGTCCAACCAAGTAAAAAGTTAAAAAGAAGAGGAGGAGGCAGGGCAGCGGTGTGGGCAGAGGAGCCCTGTCCTCTGCTGCCAATGTGTTGCCAGGTGAGGCAGGAGAGGGGGTGGGAGGAGAGGAGAGGGGAGCAAAGGACAAGCCAGTGGGGCGCAGCGCACTCCGTTGCCAGGTGAGGTAAGAGAGGTGGCGGTGGCTCCTTGGGACGAGCCAGTGTGGTCCGCTTTGTTGCCAGGCAAGGCAGGAGACCTTTGTCGCTCTCTCCTGTCCTCTGCCACTGCCCCCTCTCCTGCCCACCCAGCAGCAGAGTGCGCCATGTAAACTAACCCTTTCTGGGAACTCCAACTCCAGTGCAAACCTCCAAAGCAAACAGAAGGCGGGAGAAGGTGGGAAAAGGCTAGTTTGTGGCATGTTGCAAACTAACCCTTTCCCACCTTCTCCTGAATTCCAGCCCAACTTCTGGCCCGACTTCCAGTTCTGATTTCCAGGTCCATCTTGTTTGTATCGGTGAAAATTCGCAGTACGAAAGTTTGTAAGTAGGGGACTGTCTGTATAACTCCACACCCTTCTGGACACTTTGGAACCTAATTCTTTTCACTCTGTTCCAAAACTTTCTATTCATTTTCTTGAGAGATTCATCTATCTTCTCATACTTTTTTATACAGGATTTAAACTTGGGTTTCCTAACGTAATTCTACTTCAGTTTCTTTCACTTTTTTCCTTCTGTGTCCATTTTTCTCCAAGTTCCACTCCAGACATTACCAAAATAACAGTCTGTTCCACCTTCAGAAATTTAGATCACCTTTATCTCCTTCGCTAATTCTCAGTATTTCATCATAAACAATCAAGTCACTCATGCCTTTTCGATTTGTATTAATTTCTTTGCACTTTTATACATGTGTTGCCTGTCTCCTTCCCACCCAGCGTACCCATGCATCTGTATTTTTCATTTGCTGTAACAGAACGAAGGTGTCTTTCACTGTTTTTATATATATATATATATATACAGTTGCAAGAAAAAGTATGCGAACCTTTTGGAATTTCATGGTGTTCTCCATTAATTTGTCATAAAATGTGATCTGACCGTCATCTAAGTCAAGAGTATTGACAAATATAATGTGCCTAAAATAATAAGACAAAAACAATTCTGATCCTTCATGTCTTTATTGAACACGCTCATTCAACATTCAAAATGCTAGTGGAAAAAGTAAGTGAACCCTTGGAATCAATAACTGGTTGACACCCCCTTGGCAGCAATAACCTCAACCAGGCGCTTCCTGTAGCTGTGGATCAGACCTGCACATCGTTCAGGAGGGATTTTAGCCCATTCTTCCTGGCAGAACTGCTTTAGCTCTGTCATATTCTTTGGACGTCTCATGTGTATGGCTCTCTTCAAGTCATTCCATAGCATCTCTATTGGGTTGAGGTCTGGGCTCTGACTTGGCCATTCCAAAAGGCGGATTTTGTTTTCTGAAGCCATTCTGTTGTGGACTTGCTCCGGTGTTTTGGGTCATTGTCCTGTTGCATCACCCAACTTCTACAGAGTTTCAGCTGACGTACAGACATTCTCACATTATCCTGAAGAATTTTTTGATACATTTGGGAATTCATCTTCCCCTCAATGACTGCAAGCTGGCCAGGCCCTAATGCAGCAAAGCAAGCCCAAATCATGATGTTTCCTCCACCATACTTTATGGTTGGGATGATGTTTTCATGATGATATGCAGTGCCCTTTTTACGCCAGATGTAGTGCTGCGTGTTCTTTCCAAATAGTTCAATCTTTGTTTCATCAGTCCACAAAACATTTTGCCAATACTGCTGTGGAGTGTCAGTGTGCTCTTTCGTAAACTTCAGGCATGCAGCAATGTTCTTTGTAGTAAGCAGCGGCTTCCTTCGTGGTGTCCTGCCATAGACACCCTGCTTGTTCAATGTTTTACGTACTGTAGACTCATGAACACAGATGTTAGCCAGGTCCAATGATGCCTTCACATTTTTGGCTGTCACTCGGGGTTGTTTCTTTACCTCATTGATGAGTCTTCGTTGTGCTCTTGGGGTCATTTTGACTGGGAGCCCACTTCTTGGTAGAGTAGCCACAGTCCCAAAGTGTCTCCATTTGTAGATCGTTTGCCTAACAGTAGACTGGTGAATTTCTAAGGACTTTGAAATCACTTTGTAACCCTTTCCAGCTTTATGTAAATCAACAATTCTTGATCGTAAATCCTCTGAAAGCTTTTTTTGCCGAGGCATGGCTCACATAAGCGTATTCTTCTTGTGCGGAGCAAACTCAAAAAGTTTGAGTGGTTTTTATTAGTCAACGTAGCTCTAGTCCACACCTCCAAGGCTTAACAAGACTCCAGGTATGCTAACACCTGACTCCAATTCCTTTTTTGAGGTCAACTCAAGGGTTCACATACTTTTTCCACTAGCACTATGAGGTTTTTATGGTTGTTCTCAATAAAGACATGAAGGATCAGAATTGTTTTTGTGTTATTATTTTAGGTACATTATATTTGTCAATACTCTTGACTTAGATGACGGTCAGATCACATTTTATGACAAATTAATGCAGAACACCATGAAATTCCAAAAGGTTCACATACTTTTTCTTGCAACTGTATATATATATATGTGTGTGTGTGTGTGTGTGTGTGTGTGTATGTGTGTGTGTATATATATATATATATATATACACACACACATACACATATACATACATACATAGCGCTTCAACATAGTGAAGAGGAAGCTGCTCTCACAACTTGAGATAGACCAGCTCCACATTACAACCCGGACTCAAGCAGACCTGGAAGAACAAGCAGATGTGCAGCCAACACCTGAAGCTGGAATGTCACTGCCACCCCTTCCATTACAGAACACAGCAGCTGATATGAGGCATAAGATCATGGATAAACTAGCTACAGTCAACCCTCGAGTCCGATTACCAAGGCTCAGTGGAGAAGTACCATCAGATAGTATGCTAGAAGATGCCAACAGAGCCCTCCAGACAATCCCTACTACCACCATAACTGAAACCAATGAATTGGTATATGCTACAGCCACTGTAATCCTGGAAATGCTTGGCTACATGATCAAGAAGAACAGCAGTACATACCCACCATGGAAAATGAGATTGGAGGCTAAGATCAAGGCAACCCGGAGAGAAGTCAGTCAGCTGGTGAAACTACAGAAGCGTGTGGAGATTAGGGATAAGACTCAGCTACTGAAAAAATATATGGGCCTGACTCCATCTGAAGCCCTAGAGACTGCTAAACAAAGGCTCACAGTACTGGCTGCCAGGCTAAGGAGATACACTAGAGAAGCAGAGGCCAAGAAGATAAATGCCCTGTTCTCCAAAGAACCATCCAAAGTGTACTCCCAACTGCAGTGCAATCACAGAGTAACAGCTGAGCTACCAGCAGCAGAAACTGAACAGTACTGGAAGAACATATGGGAGAAAGAGAAAACGCATAACACCAGTGCAAAGTGGCTGCAGGACCTGAAAGCAGACCACAGCAATCTCCCAGAACAGGAACCAGTCACCATCACAGTAGCAGACATCCAACAGCGGGTGAAGAACATGAAAAGCTGGACAGCACCTGGCCCGGACATGATCCACACCTACTGACTAAAGAAACTAACAGCAGTGCATGAACGCCTAGCAGCACAGATGAACCAACTGCTAGCAGCAGGCTCCCACCCGGACTGGCTAACACAAGGAAGGACAGTGGTGATCATGAAAGACCCCACAAGGGAACAGCACCATCCAATGACCAGCCAATAACCTGCCTCCCCACAACATGGAAAGATCTATCAGGCATCCTAGCTGCCAAGCTACAAGACCATATGGGCCCGTACATGAGCACAGCTCAGAAGGGCATTGGGAACAACACCAGAGGCTCAAAACACCAGTTACTCATAGATAGAGCAGTTGGCCGAGACTCAAGGTCTAGGCAGACCAATCTGAGCACAGCCTGGATTGACTACAGGAAAGCCTATGACTCAATGCCGCACACATGGATCTGTGAATGCCTGGCACTATACAAAGTCAACAGGACACTAAGGACCTTCCTCAAGCACTCAATGGGACTGTGGAAGACAACACTGGAAGTGAACTCAAGACAGCTCGCACAAGTGGCCATCAAGTGCGGCATATACCAAGGTGATGCACTGTCCCCACTGCTGTTCTGCATAGGCTTAAACCCCCTCAGCCAGATAATCACAAGGTCTGGATATGGGTACAAGTTCAAGAGTGGAATCATCATCAGCCACCTCCTCTACATGGATGACATCAAGCTGTATGCTAAGAGTGAACGAGACATCGACTCACTGATCCACCTGACACGGATCTACAGTGAGGACATTGGGATGTCATTCGGACTGGAGAAGTGTGACAGGATGACAGTAAAGAGAGGGAAGGTAGTTAAGACCGATGGAGTGGAACTACCAGTGGGCCACATAGCAGACATAGAGACCAGCTATAAATACCTTGGTGTCCCACAGTCACATGGGAACCATGAGGAGGAGGCAAGAAAGACAGCAACATCCAAGTACCACCAAAGGATAAGACAGGTCCTGAAGAGCCAGCTTAATGGGAAGAACAAGATCCATGCCATCAACATGTATGCCCTGCCAGTCATCAGATACCCTGCTGGTATAGTGAGCTGGCCAAAGGAAGACATGGAGGCTGCTGATGTGAAGACCCGGAATCTCCTCACAATGTATGGAGGTTTCCACCCCAAGTCCAACACCCAGAGACTGTACACCAGCCGCAAAGAGGGCAGGCGGGGTCTGATGAGTGTCAAAGCCACTGAACGAAACCCGAAGTATCCAGGAGTACATCAGTAAGATGGCATCCAAAGATGAGCTGCTGAGAGAATGCCTGAGGCAGCAGCAGACAAGGCAGGAGGTTCAAGCAGAGGAAGTGCCATGGCAAGACAAGCCCCTGCATGGGATGTACCATCGACAGATAGCTGAGGTGGCTGACATTGGGAAATCCTATCAGTGGCTGGAAAGGGCCGGACTAAAAGACAGCACTGAGGCACTGATCATAGCAGCACAAGAACGGGCACTAAGCACCAGATCCATAGAAGCAGGGGTCTACCACACTAGACAGGACCCAAGGTACAGATTGTGCAAAGAGGCCTCAGAGACAAACACATAGTGGCAGGGTGTAAGATGCAGGCAGGAACAGCATACACTGAACGGCACAACCAAGTAGCTGGCATTGTGTACAGGAACATCTGCACAGCGTATGGGCTAGACCCCCCCCAAGTCCAGATGGGAGATTCCACAGAAGGTTGTGGAGAATAACAGGGCTAAGATCCTGTGGGACTTCCAGATCCAGACGGACAGGCAGGTACTGGCTAATCAACCAGACATCGTGGTAGTAGAAAAGACCAGAAGACAGCGGTAGTGATAGATGTAGCAGTGCCAAGTGACAGCAACATCAGGAAGAAGGAGCATGAGAAGCTGGAGAAGGACCAGGGCCTGAAGGAGGAAATCGAGAGGATGTGGAAAGTAAAGGCCAAAGTGGTCCCAGTGGTGGTAGGAGCACTCGGGGCCATGACTCCTAAGCTGGGAGAATGGCTCAAACAGATCCCAGGAACAGCATCAGAGCTCTCTGTGCAGAAGAGTGCAGTGCTAGGAACAGCTAAGATACTGCGCAGAACCCTCAAACTCCCAGGCCTCTGGTATAGGACCCCAGATTGAGGAAGACACAGATCACCCATAGGGGTGAGAGGGGAATCTTTTTTTAAATATATATACACACACACACACAGAGTACACACACACACACACAAATTTAATTATTTATATGATTTATATAGCCGTCCATCCCACACAAGTGACTCTGGGTGGCTTACAAGATTAAAACAAACTCCCCAGACATAACTCACCCACCCACCCCACAACACCCAAGGATAAACTATTAACTAGTAACCTTCAATTGTAGCTGTTTATTTCTGTTTATTATGGTTTGCTTATCACAAACTAGAGTTAATCCAAAGTTGCTTGATCAAAAAGGGGAGCCATATAAATTTGCAAAATGAATAAATAAATAAAACAAACTCTGCAAGAGCGGAAAACTGCATATTGCTCCAGGCCACAGCAGAACCCTGAATGTGCTGATGCGATGGGGCAAAATCTCTTCCTGCTTCCCCCCCACCCCATGCCAGATTTCCCCATTGGAGACTTGAAATCTGTGTGTGTGTGTGCACGTGTGCACGCCTGCGTGGTTCCTGTTGTATTTTGTGTTCCTTTCTTTTTTGTTCTGCCTATTCTCTGCCCATATTAAAGAAGCAAGCGCTGCAAATTTGAATACGGTAAATCCCTATCTCCGGCATGCAGGCTGAGGAAAGACGGTGGTGATTAGAAGATTCCTATCTGCCTAGCCTCATCTGCAAAGTGATGACAGGGTTCAGAGTCGAGCTGTGGAGTTGGGCGGCCTCCGGATTAGCCCCTGGTAGGCTGGATGAGGTGGCAGACAAAGGGCCTTTTCCCTTGGATAGATATTAATATTAATTAAGAGCATTTGTTTGTAAACTGCCTTTCGACATGTGTTGGAAAGGCAAGAGTGCAAGATAGTACAGAAGTCGACAAGGACTCCAATTAAAACCATGTCAAACTATAAAATTTATAACAATGAGTAAGGCTGGGGGGAGAAGGAGAGGAGCAGGGGAAGAATGCTAGGAACAGAATCTCAGCAGATTTCCAAACAGGGCTTCAGCTGGGGGACAAGGAGACAAATGGGGTTTTCTGTTCTGGAGCCACAGTAGAGAAGTCCTTGCTCGAGAAGCCCCATATTGATGTCTTTTTTTCATCATTGGGTTTTAATTATTTTTTTTTAATTCCCCAGTCTGGTCTACAGCTCTGGGATTTTCCGATGGTTGCCCATCCAAGTGCAAAACAGGTCCATGCCTGCTTAGCTGTTGGAGATCAGCCAAGGTCTGATGCCACCTAACTAGAAGTAAAATCTCCTTCCAGTCCAGCTTGACTCTTGGTGATTTCATGGGTGACACCCATGTTGGTTTCTTGGTGACAGCACCAGCCACTAGGAAGCTCCTCCCCTTCCCCAAATAGTTCATGACTGTGCTGAACTATCACCCAAACTCCCCCTAACCCACTAAGTTGAATGAGTGATTTGGGGCCAGGAGAGTTGGTTACCATCTCTTCTCCTGGCCTGGTCTTGGAATAAAAGGGAATCCACGCATGGGCAGATTCCAGGGGTGTCTGCAAGATATGGTCAAAAAGTCAAAATAGTGGCCATGACATACCGTTGAGGCTCTGCCTGGTTTTTTGTGCATACCTCAATCACACCATCATGGCCACCATCATGACCTTTTTTTAACCACACCTTGCAGACTGTAATGGGAAGAAGGAATGACCTTGAGGAACGGGAGGAAGAGCCACAATCAAGACAACGGTCAGATAAGCGAAACCTGCATCCAGGGCAGAACTGTAACCTGAATAAGTTCAAAAACAGGCAAGATCCTCCCTATTTCTCAGAAAGATAAAGGGAGGGAGGGCGGAAGCAATTCAGACTTGTAAGATTCTGTTACTATAACCTTATAATAAAAGGAGTATTAGCTGGCATGTCTTTGGTTTTCAAGTTTGGTCTATCTTGGAGGGCTGACATCAATCTTGCACGTCTCAGTGCAAGAGGGTAAAGATCTCTTCCAGCTGAGCCTCACGAGGATACCTCCGTGTCATTTTCTTGGCAACAACCAGTAGTTTGCAACTAACTTCTGGAATATTTTTCCAGTGTCCTCGTTTGGCCTACAGCTTTAGGATTTTCATCCCATCCAAATTCTAACCAGCTCCAACCCTGCTTAGTTTTCTGAGACCAATCAACTTCATCCTCAAGGACAGAACTGCAAAGGGCCCAACTTTGCCAAAATGATGATGATGATGATGATGATGATGATGATGATGATGATGATGATGATGGGTCCTTTCACCCAGCAAAATCATCCCCTACTGGCTTTGGATGGCAACTGATAGGTGCAAGAGGATGCAAAGGCCAAACGCATTGGACATTTTGATCCTGCTCCTTCAGCCTGAGATTTTACTTCTGCCCTGTCCTGCCCCCCAGCCCTGGATCCCACTGAAAACAAATATCCTGAAGCTCAGCTGCAATCTTAGCATTTGGGGAGGTGGTGCAAGTATCTGCATGTTTTTTATTTGCTATTTTGATCTCTCTTTTTTTTAAGAACACTTTTGTCTTTAAAAATGATTTAGCTAGTAAAGCAGAGAGCATTCCTTTGGGGAAAGGAGGATTAAAAATATCAAAGATTGACATCTGCCTTTTTTCAGTATGGATCTTGCTAGCAACCAAGATATAGGTTTTGTTTTCAAATTTGCTGGCCGGAATTGCCTTATTATAGGAAAGAATTGTTCCCAGATATGGTAATTTTAGAACTTCACTGTACGTCTTCTGTCTGGAACCTCCAACTCTAATAATAATCAACTGTTGGTTCATACAGCGTCCTCCATTTTTAAAAGGTAACTTTCTTGTAGTTGAGATGAATACTTTATTCTGCCTATCAAGAGTAGCTATGACATTTATTTAAAAAAAGAAAAAGAAAGAGGAATAACTTCAGTATGGGTGGGCATATTTATTATGGCATATTTTATGATTTCATGCAATTCTATGAACAACCATAAGCCTGCAGCTGAAGAAATGAAGAAGAAATGATGTTAGGAATTAAATAGAGAAAAATACAAATGAATCAGATAGGATTTTGCTCATTTTCTCAAGCTTAAGTTCTTTCAGATCCATTTCCACACAAGTCTGATTTTTTTTTTTTTTACTTTTAAAATTTTACCCAAAAAATGTTTACACAGTTTCATGCAAATTTTTCTGAAATGCACATTTCTCTGCAGATG
Organism: Liasis olivaceus; assembly: GCA_030867105.1. NCBI lineage: Eukaryota > Metazoa > Chordata > Lepidosauria > Squamata > Pythonidae > Liasis > Liasis olivaceus. The sequence goes on along the minus strand of CM061349.1, from coordinate 325,457,999 downwards.
TTTCACCAATATGCACATTTTGGTATATATTTTTCCTAATATGAACATATTCACAAGTTATTTTTCTGACTATATCATAATGCTTTTATCTGTTTGCTGCCCAGAGTGACTTCGGTAGATGGGAAACCATATAAATATGTTAAATAAACGAATAAAACAAATAAACACAGCCTTCTGTGTACTATCTCCATAATGCACCTATTCTTGTATCGGTTTTTCAAGTTGTGAACTGCATCCTAGCCTTTGGGAAAATCTGTAGTTTGTCACAAAGCTGCATTCCAATTCATCTATTTATTCAAGAAGCTTGAATTGACTCAGGTCACATTTGAATATAGAGTCAATCTCCCTCCCTGATTCCCTGCAACTTTGAAAACAGAGCAAAACCAGCTTGTCATTTTGCTTTATACATACCACTTCTGATCTCTTTTGCTTTGTTAAGGAATGGGATCAGGAAAAAACTGATTAAATAATCTTCATGTTTACTCATCATTTGCAAAAAAGAAAAAAAAGGGAAGGAAATTCTGGTCTGCATCAACAGAGTTATAGCATCAAGATCAAAAAGAGTCATCATTCCATCATTTTAATTGTCTTTGCCCCCCAGAGTCGCTTGCGCAAGATGGCGGGCCGTATAAATTGAATAAAAGAAATTAAAAAAATAAATTCCCCTCTGTTCTGCATTCCTCATACCGCCTCCAGCATATTGTAATCTGTTCTGGGCTTTGCATTTTAGGAAGAACATTGACAAACTGGAGCGTGTCCAGAGGAGAGCAGACAAGATGATAAAGGGTCTAGAAGAACCAACTGATGAGGAATAGTTGAAGGTATTGGATATGTTTAGCCTGGAAAAGAGAAGCCTGTGGGGAGAGAAAAGAGCTGTCTGCAAGTATCTGAAAGGCTGTCCTTCAGAAGATGAAGCAGAAAGGAAAGAGCCGTTCAACAGTGGAACAAACTACTTTGAGATATAGTTGTAGAGGTCATAGGGAATGGCCTTGAAGGACAGGAGGAAGAGCCACTACCAAGGCAACAGTCAGATAAGTGGGGCTTGAGCCCAGGCTAAGAAAGTAACATGAGTAAGCATCTCAGACAAGCCCCTCCCTTGTTCACATGAAGATAAAGGGAGGGAGGGAGAAAGCACATTCAGACTTGCAAGATTCTGTTACAACACCTGTCAAAATAAAAGTAGTCTTGACTTATACAGCATTGGCTTCTTAGAATGGTCTACTTATAGAGATGACAGTGGTAAACTCTCCTTCGCTGGAAATACTTAAGCTGAGACTGGATAGTCTCTATTGCAGCAGATTCATACACTTGGCAAAGGGTTGGATTAGGTGATCTCCAAGACTCCAACTCTTACATTCTATGATTTGCCATTTCCTTCTTCCAGCTTTTTTTTTTTTTTATTTCCCAGATTACACTACAACCCTGGGATTCCCTTGCAACCAAATACTACTCAGGTCTGATCCTACTTACCCTTCCTGAGATCAGCCAAGCTTGGCTAGGTGTTGCTTCCTAGCTGGGCAAATACAAGAAGAACGGGGGTCTAAAGTATCTTCAGAAATTACAAGCTTTTAGATACTGCAGCAAAGCTCAGTGGACCTGTAACGGCTACTAAAATATTGCCTTCAGGGGTGGTGGACATGCCTTCACTGGAGATGTTTCAGCTGAGGCTGGAGGGCCACCTCTTGGGACAATTCTGGAGAAGTAGATGCACGCTGTGGTTGAAATAGATGTTATCCTAATGTCCCATCCATCCCTTCCATTCTATGATTCTATTGGAAAATGAAGTTTCTCTTGAGTTAAGCTTTTGCTCTGGGGTCTTCATGAACATGTCCATGTAGTTTTCTTGGCAACAATATAGTTGTGGTTGGCCTTCTGCTAGAAAGCCTTTTCAACTTCCCAATTTCTCCCATTTAGGTGTTAGCTCAATTGAATCTAGCTTAGGTTCATGAGCTGCGGGCAGATAAGTGCCATCTTATTCACTGGGACTTCTTTTAAGTATCTTCTCTGTTGTGGTATCTGCCCTGTGCAACAACATTCCTCCAGAGATCCAGTTGTCCCCAATCCCTCTGGCCTTTCACTAGGCATTAAGGATCTGGATGTTCCTACAAGCATTTGGGCTAGGAGTTTGCACGTATTGTAGATGCTTCTAGCTGGAGTTCTGCAGTAGAGGGCCAGGGAGATGACCTTGAAGCAAATATTCAGACGCCAGTACATAAAAAGCATGGACAGAAGCAGCTCATAAGCTCTGGGAAAGGAGATAGTATTAGGAAGAGACCCAGCCTGGCTCCAGCCTGGCTCCCTGGGGTATAAAAGGGAGGAGAAGAAAAACACCATCAGACCTGCAAGATTCAGTCACTAATCCTAGCTCAACAAAGAATAGTTCTAGTCTTATTGGGGAGTTGGTTTCCTAATCTGGCCTACCTCATAGGGCTGACACCAAGCTTAGGGAGGCCAGCAGAGAAGTAGAGATCGAATCTTTGGCAGATATTTCACCTCGTGTTCCAGTGATAGTGTTTGGGACACTCCTGTTCCAAGCATAATTTGCTCACTCAAAATGCATAGGAAGAGGATTGATGTTCAAAGTCCCTACCCACATGATATGGGGCAGGAGGGTACTCAGGGCGCCACCACCACCACCCTGATGCCATAGCTAACAACCCAGGATGAAGGTTACACCTTCTATCTTTGTTCTTCTGGAAATTGGTAAAGACCTGGTTTTTCACAGAGAGCATGGGGACTGTGGAAAGCAATCAGCACGTTGCCCCAGGGTTGATTTATTTACTTACAATGAGTGATGGGCACCTGATAATAGAAACCTGGTATTTACTGCATATTTCTGTATTTTTCTTTGATATGTATTTCTATTGGTTATTGGTTATGATGCTGATGATATTACATGCCACAGACTTGTACACTGCTTAGCTTTGTTTGATCAAAGCAGCATATAAAATGCAAATAGGAAACTTTCAATTTGCTAATCGGGTGTCCACAGGAATGCGTTAAAAAGGTCAAGATGCAGCTGTGACTACACAAGCAAAGCCTTGCCCCTCTTTCACACGTGTTGCAAGTAAAAAGGGCAGGGCAGGGCTACAATTATGTGGTTGTGGCTTTTCATCTTGACTTTTTTGACCGCATCTAATGTACTTTATAAAGCTCCTAAAAGCCTCCCAAAAGGCTGGGGGGAAAGAAAACTGGAATCACTACTGTAGTTGTGTTTGCCTAACACCTTCAACTTGGTTACTCAATTAACCCATTTCCTGAGTTCCTACAAGACGCTCAAGTAATCAAAGCGGCTACCATCTGCACCACATGGTGAGAGATGAAAGAGCAACCCTAAGTTAAAATCAACCAAATTGCGCATGTTGTACAAATGCAACCACTTGCTCTTTAACTGACCAGGTGACGCAAGTTGTGTGAATGCAGCCATTGGGTCTTTGCAAATGCCTCCTGAGATCCTTGCAGGCTGAATTCTTTTAGAAGTAAGTACAGAGTGTGCTACTGCCCATAAAAAAGCTTGCTCACTTAGGACGAGAAGCAATGGGTGGAAGCTCCTCAGATGGAGATGCAACCTGGAAATAAGGAGGAATTTCCTGACAGTGAGAACTATTAAGCAGTGGAACAGCTGGCCTCCAGGAGATGTGGGTGCTCCATCGCTGGAGGTTTTCAGGAAAAGTTTGGACAACCATTTGTCTGAGGTGGTATGAGGACTCCTGCCTTGGGCAGGGGGTTGGACTAGAAGACCTCCAAGGCCCCTTCCAACCCTATGATTCTGTGATTCACTTTTAGTATTAGAATTGCACCTTGAGGTTCATCTAGGAGGGAGCTCAGGTAGAGTCAATGGGCTTGTGTGTAAATAGCACAAGATAGAAGATTGTGAAGTTGACATGCAAAATGTCAGTATAATCTTATTCTGATACCACACATCTTCCCTCCTTCCTTCCTTCCTTCCTTCCTTCCTTCCTTCCTTCCTTCCTTCCTTCCTTCCTTCCTTCCTTCCTTCCTCACCTCCCTATTCTTCGAGGCAGAGTGTGGTGGGAAAGCGTTAGCTAACATATTCAAATGAATTTGATATTCAATCAATGAAGATTAACTGGCCCAAGGTAAGATGGTTTTTACATTCATAAGGAAGTCAAATACGATTATGCAGATGAGGAAATTATACAGAGATGAGCAGAGTATAATATATGATAATTATTTGAAAGGATATACTTACACACTGATTAGCATATCGGCGCAGCCAGACAGAGGTAGAAGAATAAATGGATGTAAAGACAAGATTCCACAAGATGAGCAGACCGAGCCTGAAAACTTCTTGCTTGCTTGCTTTTCCAGGAAAAAAAGACGGAAAAGATTCTGGTTTGTTCCTGGGTTTTTAAGCATCCCATCTGTAAGTAGAAACGTCCTTAGCATAGAGTCAAGCTTGCATCCCTACAAACTCAGTTTATGCACACCTTAACTTGCAGGGGATTATTTGGACAAAAAACCACACTTTATTTTCAGATGATCCAAAAGGACTCGACTGGTCTATTCCCCGTCTCATATCTGCCTAAATCAGCAAGTTAACTTTCACATCAGGGAATGTATCTCTCCAAAATAAATCCCTGTTTTTTCCGTGGCAGGATTTTTCATGCAAAAGGCACTAAAACAAGTGTATTAAGCCTCCAACAGGCTTACACGCCTATTTTATTTTTTTAAAAAATACAGCCCAAATGCCAAAAAAAGAAAAAGAAAAATGCAAAATAACATGATGGCAATCTACTCCAAAGAAATAATTGCTTTACCGCCATGTTTCCTGTGGCATTTCGAGTCTGGTTTTTTAAAAGGAGCAGCTCCTGGCCACAAATTCAGAGGCTGGCTTTGTTTTCCCTGGTATTGTCACAGCCAATGTCAGCGTATCAAGCAGCCGTTCGAGGAACATAAGGAGGGCACTAGCAAATCCAGACAGAAACCCACCAAGCCTAGCACTTGGTTTCCAATCATGGCCAGCAACTGTCCCCATTGTCTGTCTCCAGCTTCTACTTAGTTGGTGGATGGCACAGGAAACTCCGCAGAAGTTGTAGTGCAGTTATTTAGGACAGTGTTTCTCAGCTGCAACAACTCTAAGATGTGTGGACATCAACTCCCAGAATTCCACGCATCTTAAAGCACGCTAGCTGGGGAATTCTGGGAGCTGAAGTCCACCCACCTTAAAGCATGCTGGCTGGGGAATTCTGGGAGTTGAACTCCACGCATCTTAAAGTTGTTGAAATTGAGAAACACTGATTTCAAGAGACCAAAATGACATCTTACAACAACTGGCTTTGTGGAAGGTTTCCAAGCATACAAAAATGTTTTTTAAAAAAATGGGGGTATGAAGAAACTGATGGGAAGAGGGAACAAAAATGGAATTAAATTAGGATGCATAAATGTTCTTCAATGCAACATTTTACTGTATTGAAGGTCCCTCTTGTCCTTTATAAACTTCTCAGGCCATTAAAACCAGCAGGTCTTAATTTGTATCTTGTGGCAGGAAGACCCATCCATTAATTTAAGCTTGTGTGAAGGTGTCCCTTCTTTGGTGAGTCTTAAATCTAATGCCACAAAGCTTTGTTGGATAACCCACATAAAATAATTCTTAGGCCCACATTTTGCTAAGTTCCCCCCTCCCCATCTCATTTTGTGTTCTCATGTCTCTTAAGACCTGCAGAAGATGGGAGCTAATGACCTTCCCAGCAAGAACAGATGCAATAATTGGATGGATTCCTGCCAGTTGCAGATCTCCTAAAGGCACAGCAGCCCTGCTGGCCAAGGAAGTTGGAAGCCCTAAGATGACTTCATACTTTACATCAGTATTTTTCAAACTTGGCAACCAGAAGATGTGTGGACTTCAACTCCCAGAATTTTCTAGCCTGTGTGCTGGCTAGGGAATTCTGGGAGTTGAAGTCCACACATCTTCAGGTTGCCAAGTTCAAAAAACATAGCTTTACATAGTCTCTTTTTAGTTTTAAAGCAATTAATAGTTTTGAGATGTACCATTTTTAGCACTGGAGATTGTCAGCCTTCTCCAATCCAAGGTCCCTTCTAACTATGATTCTAGGATTCAATCTAGTGCCCTCAATACAATGGATTTCACTTCCCTTAATCCTCAACCAGCAACAGTCATGTTGGTTAGGAGTTATGGGTATTTCACAAAGCCCCTTCCCCTGAAGGTCTATCTTAGATCATCAAAGCTTGAGTTGTCATTTCTAGTTCTTCCCCATGACATTCATGGGGGAAGAACAGCAAAACAGATCTGGCAAGCCATTTCTGACAGTTCTTTTTTGTTTTTCTTGTTGGAAATTCAGAATATTGCAAAGTTTTGGACCAATCTGATGACAAATCAGAGCATCTCTAGTGCAGATCACACCAGAAGGGAGCAATGTAGAGTTTCATTCCATGGGGCAGAGAAGGGGAGGGGAGGGGAGGGGAGGGGAGGGGAGGGGAGGGGAGGAGAGGAGAGGAGAGGAGGGAAGGGAAGGGAAGGGAAGGAAAGGAAAGGAAAGGAAAGGAAAGGAAAGGAAAGGAAAGGAAAGGAAAGGAAAGGAAAGGAAAGGAAAGGAAAGGAAAGGAAAGGAAAGGAAAGGAAAGGAAAGGAAAGGAAAGGAAAGGAAAGGAAAGGAAAGGAACTTATGAAATGCATGTCTGCCAAATAAATAATTAACAGAAGAGATGTAGGCCTATCAAGTAAGTGATTAAATTATTTTAACAAATAGATAAAGGAACAAATGTTTTAATAACCAAAAGAATTGGGCTGGGGTCATACAAACACTAGGTTGACCTTCCATGGGGTTGGAGAGTTGGGGATCAGGATATTAGGGGAACCCCATGATTGCCCTAGCAATGTTTGGGCACAGGCACTGTCTTTTGTTTGCTCGCTCGCTCGCTCGCTTGCTTGTTTACAGGACTCACATGGCCGCCTATCTCACACGATGGCTCAAAACAATCCATAAAACAGTCAAAAACAGAAGTCCCCTTCCCCCCAATCACCCTTGCAGCTCAAGCCCCAAACTAGCCCATTGCTTGGGGGATCAGCCAAGATCTTCCCGGCCCTCTGGAAGGCTTGTTAATGTGGGTTCGGAATTTAGCAGGTCATGTGAATCCTGCCATGCCATAGCAACCTGTCTTTTTCATTCCTTCGCACTCATGCCAAGAGATGGCATCCATTGCATTATTAATGTAATTAATTGCATCATTAGGCAGTCTTTGGGAATGCGCTTTTTCAGGTGAAAATTTAATCATGAGGAACTCCCTTTCCTGAGTTCCGATGGAGATGCACACCTTGGCATCCCTTTTCTCAACTTCATTCGGAGCAGAGCTGGCCCAGAAGGAGAGAGAAAATTTTCCTGCCCTTTTTTTTTTTTTTAACTGAATTGAAATCAAACAGAATCTCTCTCCCACTTCCTCCTGTCAGCAGGGTACAATTTGGGGGCAATCAAAGGCTGGGAATGCAGCAGAAATACCGATTTCATTTAAGTCTGAAGAAATAGGTCTGTTAATGAAGGGGTCTCGCCGCCACGGAGCAGCGACAAAATGCTATATAATGGCATTTGGGCAACCATTTGGAACACCTCAATCAGAACAGCAAACAGGAGGTGGTGTGTCTTGTCCCACAAGGGTGTGGATACACAACCAACACAGAAAGGGTCATTGCTGCATCTGTAGGCCAAAATAACTCTGGGTTATGGGTGGCATAACAAGCCAGAATCTTATTTTTTATTTATTTTTTTATTTAAATTGATTGGCCACCCAATTCCAGTGGACTCTGAGCAGCGTACAGAACTAAAAAAAGCATAGAAACAGTGAAAAACGTTAAATCGACAGGGAGCCCAGACTACAATACTCTGCTAACAAAACCCACAGAACTTATGCTGGTTTCTTCCTTTGGATCTCATAGCTCCAGCCCTCTGCATCTCACCACGCCCATCTCTGCTTGCCATGCATAGAATGCCAAATTCAGCCCTTTGCATTGCCAGTCAAAGGAGCTAGGAGCAGTTGATAGGAAAGAGACGCCCCTGGCGTTTTTTAAAAAGCCACCATAGGCTAAAGGACAGAATCATTGGGGCACATGAGACATAATAACCCATTATCATCTCTCCCTATCTCTGGCAGTAAAATTGCAATAATAGTCATATTTAAATCACCTTGTGGTGCCCTTTCAAGATGTCAAGTTCTTCCATTTCTCTCTCTCTCTCTCTCTCTCTCTCTCTCTCTCTCTCTCTCTCTCTCTCTCCCTCTCTCTCTCTCTATATATATATAAATATAAATATTTCTGCCATGGGATCACATCATCATCATCGTCGTCATCATCATCATCATCATGTATTTTCAAGCATTATTGTTACCCACTCTTTTTGAAAGAGGGGTAATGAAAAAGTCACACCCTGACCAGGAATTGAACCCAGGCGACGGTCAAGAGAGCACCGAATCCTAACCACTAGACCGCCAGCATCTAAAGACGATGCCATTTTAAGACATTTATTTATTTATATTGATTTGTACGGCCACCCATCTCACCATCTCTGAAAACAGAAGCTTTTATTCCAAATTACCTGGAGATGAAATTCAGTGACTCTCTGTGCATAAGCTCACTATCCTGATGATTACCATTTGAGAACAAGTTTAATTCATTGAGTTTCTATTCCCAATCACTGAAGTTGGTTCATAAGGGTGAAAATTGGGGGGGAAAATGGATCCCCGAAGACTCATGGGGCTAACAAATGTGGATTGCAAAAATTCAGAGGTTTACCAGATACCGGCAAAGAGGTGCAGAAAACTGTTCAGATAGGGAAAAAGAATCAAGGTTTTTGCAGGCCAGATTTGGGAGACCTCAGCTAGATGATCGTTCAGCCACATGGACCGTGCTAGTTATGAAACCTTTGCGTGAAAGTTCAAGCCACAGGCCCACGCGCAGATTCCTTGCACTCCAAAGGTAGAAGGAAGATTAAAACCTGGAAGAAGAGGAGGAGCAGGACCGAGGCGGCCGAGAAGAGGTGAGATCAAGGGGTATTGAGGAGAGTGCATTCGCCTGGCAGGATTGTTCCTGTTTCTTGGGGAAGCCGTGCTGAAAATTCATCAACTCTGCGTGATTTTTTCCAATTCTGACAGCTAACTTCAACGTGACGACAAATCTGGCCCCAGAGGATATTAAACTAAGACACATGAGCCTGTAATTTTCTGCTGCCACGTGTGAGATGCTATAATGATCAAAAGAAAATGGCTTTCTAACGATCACGTCTCCTTTGTAGTGTTTGCTTCATGCCTGCTGCACTAATTGAATCAACCCAGTTCCACTGTATCAATTCTAACTTTGGTATTAGGGTTTAATCAAGCATGGGAAGGACCAGCTTGGAGAGCTGAGGGCCCTTTTGTGCGGTGCCCATCTGCCTTCCGACACTCCAAGGCCCACGAGGCGCACTCTGGGTGGACTGGTGAGCGACCGGAGCAGAATCCAGCTAAGAACGTCCTAGCTGGGTTATGTTGGGCGAGCTGGAAAGCAACATCAGTTCCCTGTTTCTTCATTGCAGGAGATCAGGCTCCCATGGGAAAGGGGATAAGCGAGAAATGAGGAGATGGAAAGGGGGGAAAGAAGAAAGGAAAAGATTGCACAAAGGAGGGAGGGAGGGAGGGAGGGAGGGAGGGAGGAAGGAAGGAAGGAAGGAAGGAAGGAAGGAAGGAAGGAAGGAAGGAAGGAAGGAAGGAAGGTCATGGCAGAAGGAGGAAGGAAGGAAGGAAGGAAGGAAGGAGGGAGGGAGGGAGGGAGGGAGGGAGGGAGGGAGGAAGGAAGGAAGGAAGGAAGGAAGGAAGGAAGGTCGGTCATGGCAGAAGGAAGGAAGGAAGGAAAAGACATTATTGAGGAAAGGTTTAAAAGGAAACAGGGGCATCCACAATGTAAGGTAAAATAAACTCAAGATGGCATCTGCCAAGTGTAGTGGAAGTGCCACCCGTTTTTTAAAAAATGGAAGGGGTTTTAGTTGCACCTTGGTGACCGCCAGCTTGACTCTTTTGACCTTACTCTGCAATGCCCCTGAGAGGAAACTAAGAGAAAAGGGGCGAAAAGAAGCAAGCTGAGGAGCAGAGAAGAAACAGAAAGAGAGAGTGAAGCAACAACAGGGAAAGGCAAAGAAGCAGCACAGAAAGAAAAAGAGAAGAGGAAGGAGAATCCAGAGGCGAAGATTCCCAAAGGGAAAACAGAAAGGAAACAAATGGAAATGTTAGCAGAGAAGGAAAAGCGCGGCCAGGTTGCGTTCTGGGACCCTGGGGGTCTCTTCTGACTTGGCTGGGCTCCAGCCCCCTTTGGGCGCTTCGCTGCCTCTCTGGACGAGGGCTGAATGCGAGGAAGTGCAGCCGAGGGCGGGCACCGAGGCCAGCCGGGCAGAAGAATAGGCCGGGCTGGCCTTCCAGCCCCGGGTTCGGAGGAGGTGGGCCCGGCGCGGCACCCGGAACAATGCAGGCCAGAGACTCCGACAGAAGGCAGCCAGAAGGGTTGCCGCGCCAGCTGCGGGGAATGCTGTGAAAGAAGCGGCGGGGTTCAGCAACAGCGGGACGACTTTCCCAGCCTCGTTTCTCCCCAAAGAACAGCAGACTCACAGAGACCTTCAAGGGGGCAGACCCCTAGCACATTCGTGGGCTGGCAAAGTGGATTCTCCCAGGATGCCCACCAGCAGGACCTCTTTGGCCGAAACCGGCCTCCCGAGGTAGACTGCCCCTAAAGATGGAGGCTCTGGGAAGCCATCAGGGCTGATGGTTGTTGGCAGATTTATCCCCTCTAAATCTGTTTAATCCCCTATAAAGCTGTCAGCGCCACAAGCCGAGGACAAGCATTTTGACACTAATTCCAGACATGATTGGCAGGTGGTGTGTGGTGCTGTCCCCATTTCCCCCCCTTTCTCTTGGATCTCCTGCCTTTCGGTTTCACCGCATGAACGTCTCCCCACTTTCTCTTCCACTGTCTACTATTCTTGCACGTTCACTATTGCCCTAGTTACAAGGGCTTTTTCCACAGCCTCGGAGAGTGTGATTTTCTATCCCCCATTTTTTTTAGGGGGGTACATTTCCCATCATCCCCAGATTTGTGCTCCAAGGCAGGGATAATGAGAATTGTAGTCTAAAATATCTAAAGACATCCAGGTCAGGAAAGGCTGTCTTAAAAGTGCAGTTTCATTTGGGGGGAGGGGGGAGCTGAAAATTGTCTGTGTTTATATAATTTGACCAGGAGAGGAAACAAAGTACCAGATCATATGACTGATCCTTAAAGAGGCATCCGTTACCCCCACAAAGCCCCTCCACTTTCCCCAAAGAAGTTTTCATACAGGGAATGTATTTCAACTTATTCCAAAGAATGCTTAACCAGGTTGCTGAATTAAACCAGTATTTATTTGGGGAGGGTGGACACATTAAGCAGGTACTGTAGCTTGTTCATCTGATTCCCATCAAAAATCAGCAGGAAATCACATTTTCATCATTTGATGATTTGTGGAAAAGATTTTGAGATGCTGGGATATTGTCAGGTTCAGCCCAAAGAACTCCACGAGACAGTGCAGATACAGTTCTGTTGCGTTTATTAGCTTCCACCTCAAGATAGAATCTCCCCATACTGAACCCTAGTTCCCAAGCCAGCCAGCCACAACACCATGAATTCCTTAGGGAGGTGCCAGCCTCATCTTCTTGAACTTCCCACACTCGTGCTGGGGGCTAAGAACACGCTTATCTCCCTGAGCCTGGCCTTCATAAGTCCATTCCATCACAGATATGTCTATACCTATAAAGTTCAAACCGTGCAGACGGTGGTTTTCCCTGTGACCCTGTATGGAAGCAAAAATTGGACTTTGAAGAAGTAGGATGGAAAAAGGATTGATGCTTTTGAACTTTGGTGTTGGAGAAGATTCCTGAGAATACCGTGGACAACCAAGAAAACAAACCGATGGATCATCGAATAAATCAACCCAGACTTCTCACTCCAGGCACAAAGGACCAGGCTCAAATTATCCTACTTCAGACACATGATGCGAAGACCCAGCTCTCTGGAGAAGGCTCTGATGCTGGGAAAGGTGGAAGGAAAGAGAAGACGAGGAGGACCAACACCAAGGTGGAGGGACTCAGTTACAGTGGCAATGGGGGCACTGTTGGAAGACCTGAAAGACCAGGCTGGGACCAGATCATCAAGGAGAAAAATCTACCTATGTGGTTGCTAAGAGTTGACACTAGCCCGATGGTACATCACATCACCTCAATTTTGAGGCAGCGTTTCTGAGAGCTGTTAATTGCAAACTGGCTTCAAGGCTGGAAAACTTAGTCATAGTAGCAATAAGTAAACTTTCCTTTGAGGTTTGTTCAACTCTCATCCATGTAGTTTCCTTGACAACAGATGTGGTTTGCCTGTCTCTGGAACATTTCCTTGACTTCCCAATCTAGACTACAGCCTCAAAATTTCCTGGTGGTCTCCCATCCAAGTACTAACCAGACGACTGCTGAATTTCCAAGCCTATCAGTGGTCAGCGAGTACTACCACTACTGTCTAGACAGACAGAAGCTTCTGCCATACCACATTCTTTTGCAAAATTGTTGTTCTTTGGAAAACGTTGGGAATCCCCTAAATCTGATGCATCTTCTCACCGATGCACAGATGGATGATGTTCTTTTGGGCTAGCTGTCAGCAACCATGCCATCAGCACCCCCAACCTCACAGAAAATGTTTGCATTTTTAACTGGGTTCTTTTTCCCCCCCTCAAAATTTGGCATTGGGCAAATTTAACTTGGCAGACTGTCTAGCTGGCCTCTTTATTTCTTTGCTAGAGTCATATTTGCTTTTCATGCAGGAGCTCAAAGCAGCGTAGGGAACGCTCCCTCCACCCCCAGTCTTGCACAACAACAACCCTGTATGGTAGGTTGGGCAGAGACACCCTGTGAAGTTCCATGGTTTTCCTGCCCCTTGCAGAGGGTCGGATTGGATGATCTTGGGGGTCCCTTCCCACTCCATCGTTCTAGGGCTGAATGTGGACTTGAACCTGGGTCTTCCCAGCATGGCAGCCCACCACCTTAGCCCCTACCCCACCAGGGGTCCTGGGACGAGCCACCCCAGGCCTCTCTCCCTCCCTGACCCTGCGTCCTCCTTCTTCAACCCAGTCTAAACTTCGAGGGAGCTTGCTCCACTCTGGGCCCCATCCAGCCAGGCGCAAAGCTCACTTAGTGTGAAGCACCAGGTTTCTTGGGGGCGCAATCCGCCGCTGGGTGAGGAAGTGGGATCGCGCCCCCCCCCCCCAGCTTCCAGAAGGCAGGTGAGGGCTGGTCCGTCTGCTGTCCTCGCAGCCGGTGTGTGACTTCAGGGACGGGTGTGTGGGGCCACTGGGCACTGCAGGGGTGGCCGAGGCGGGGACGGGGATACTCTGCAGGCGCGATCGCTTCACCGTCGCTGCAGAGAGACTCCGGGTGGCCAAGGGGGGCGTCATGCCCCTCCCCAAGCGCGCCCGCCCCTCCGGTCTCCTCCAGGGCCTCGTGCAAAGACTGGCGATGAAAGAGTAAAAGAGCCACCCGGGAGAAGAGGAATTCTCTCGGGTACGGAAGGGCCATATGCCAGCGTGGACTTCCTGACAGCTCCCCGACCCGTTTCCAAGGGGGCAGGGGGCTCTCTGAAGCCAGCCCCGATGGCCCCCTGGCTGCTTCTCAGCTGGTCCACAGACGCCACTTGACCCAACCTCAGCCTTCCTTTGTGGGGCTCGGCAGGCGGGTGGGAGGGGGGGATGACCCCGGAAGGGCAGGGCAGACGTGGGGCCTGCCCCGCATCACAATGGAAGAGCAAGGAAAGAAGTAAGGCCATTGTGGCACTCTTTGCTCCTAGGAGAAGAAAATTGCAAGGGGGGAGGTTACACCCAGGTTCTGCAAGGCCTGGGGTTGTCCTCTGCACACCTTCACACACCCATCAACTCTGCTTTTTTTGCACACATGCACAAAGATTTATTCCACCACGCTTATCCTCAGTTCATCTTTTCCTGGCCGGATACTGACTCGGTGCATCATGTATCAAGCGATGCGCTGATGCAGCTGACGTCTCTGAGCATGGGCAGAATGTTTTTTCCTCACCCTGCTCTTGCTGCTTTTGCTTTAAGGCTGAGATGCGGTGGCACCGTTTGCACCACGCACTTAACTGGATCTGGGAAAGAAAGACCCAAGAGAGGCGTTTTTGGAAGGTGAATGCCTCTTTTTAATCCTCCGAATGCTCTTGGAAGTAAGTTCAGCTTTTAACACATGGAAAGTAACTGAGCTAGAAACCCACCAGTGCCCTGGTTATAGCTTCCCTACAGAGGTGTGATATTTGCATTATTAGTGATACAAATTACAGCTAATATCTTTAATGCAGAAATAGTCGGTCACTACTTCTACAGCAAATACATTATGTGTTCAATTAGAACAGTGTTTCTCAAACTTGGCGACTTTAAGATGTCTGGACTTCAACTCCCAGAATTCCCCAGCCAGAAGTCCAGACATCTTAAAGTCTCCAAGGTTGAGAAACACTGCATTATAATGTGTACATTTAATGCTGAATGGTCTTATAAAAATGTCAAACAATGGAGCAAAACCAGATTTTATCTCTTTCTAGCCCATGAAGCTTCCAGGGCACCATACCACATCTTCATCTAACCAACATCATAGGGTTGGCAATGGAAATTTATTTATTTATTTGATTGATTGATTGATTGATTGATTGATCACCACCCATCTCCCCCTGCGCATGTGAAATTAAGCTCCCAATACTCCCCCCTGATTGAGGTGGCAGGGTACAAATGGAAAATTATTTGTAACTTCATTCTAATCTTTACACTACATTTTGGTACATTTTTGGGTTATGTAGTCCTATCCTATATTTTTGGGTTATGTAGTCCTCACTAGTAACCAAGTAGTGAACCTCTTCTCTGGAAGTGTTTTTTTAGCTAGAGGCTTTGCAGTGATAAGTCTCGGAAGCAAATATGAGAAGAAGTCTTTTGTTATATCCTATATTTTGTATGAAACTGGTATTTTGTGAAGTTTTACATTTTAAATGTAACTCTCTGTAACTTTCCTTTCTGCTGGTGCTGAGTGCTCTTATCTCCCTCCCTCCTCAGATAGCAATGCTCTAGACAGCAAGGCCGAAATGTACCCAAAACAAGGTACAACCGGTGAAGACAAGGACTTGTGGTTTAGCTACCAGCAATTGACCAAATTTGGAGTACGGAAGGCATGGGGAGGGCACTGAGGGGGGGATTGGGGAGAAACGGCTCTTGTAATGATAAAAAGGCTTGCTGAACTCCTTTTCGGGGTTCAGTTCTTTGTAGGGACCTGCGAGTCCAAACTGAACCTTTG
The DNA here is from genome assembly GCA_030867105.1 of Liasis olivaceus. Classification (NCBI taxonomy): domain Eukaryota; kingdom Metazoa; phylum Chordata; class Lepidosauria; order Squamata; family Pythonidae; genus Liasis; species Liasis olivaceus. The sequence continues at coordinate 325,442,648 of CM061349.1, read as the reverse complement.
CGCAAATAAAGCTTCTCCCTGAATGACCCAGTGAGAGTCTCGTCATCAATAAATGTTGCGTTGCTCCCACCCGTAACATGATCATACAAGGCTGGCTTTCTCTCCTTCCCCACCCATGGTTTAAACAGTCCAATGCCGATTCCTTCCCATTCCAGACAGGAACCCATTTTTCCCGTTAAATCCAGCACCGAGTCATGGTGCGTAAACTTCCCTGTGTTTCCTCCTGGCGGGGGGCAATGTATTCCGATGACCCCCTCTGTATCCCAGGGCTGTTCCTCAGCTAACCAGAGTCCTCAAAACCTTCTCTCCCCACCCCTCCAATCAAGCCAATACATTTGATTAGCCGGCTAGGATAGCAATGAAAATCGACGTGAGGTATAATTAATTATTCCGGCAAGATGCTAGGTAGATCGAGCAAGGGTGACCTGTGCTAAAGAGCTCCAGCAAGGAAAGGTTTTGTGCATGGGTGTTGTGTGGTTTTCCCTCCTCCTTAAGTTCCCCTTCCAAGGAAGAAGACTTCGACTGGGTTTACAAAAAGACACGGGAGATTGCTAAATGTTTGGTACCTGACAGAGACCTCCTGTCGCTTTGGAAGCAGTTGGGCATCTGTTCCTACAAGCTGAACACATAAACAGATGCCAGTTTAGCAACTGAGAGGGGAGAGAGAGAGGGAGAAATAGAATAAGGGGTAAAACCCCCCCCCCCTTATTGTATGGAGGGAAGGAAACAGCCATTTTACTGCAAAGGTGAAATTGAAGGGGCAGTTGGTGCAAGGAAATCTGTGCGCACGTACGTGCCTTTCTGTTGTGTGGGTTCCAGTTTGCTCCCACATTTTTGGCTGCGTGCAAAGGAAGAACAGTTTGGAACAGCACTGCTTCCTTCTCAGATCTTCTGGCCAATCCTCGCGGCATGTGGGGTTGGAGGGGGAAGTTGAATCTGCTCAAAGTCAAGCCAAGAACTCGGGAGACGCAGGATCCTGCTGTTCAGGTTGATGGAAGGAATTGCCCCTGAAAACCTTAACAAAACCTGGGGAATAAGGAAAATAACGTGTAACATGTTTCCTTTTTTTCTTTTGTTAATGCAAATAGTACTGTTGTGCAAGATAGACAGGCAAGTGAAAAGGATGCATTTGAACTTGGATCACTCCCTTTGTGATCCCAAGAAAAAATTCCTAGGATCTCCTCTAGTTGCATTTATTTCCTTCCTTCCTTCCTTCCTTCCTTCCTTCCTTCCTTCCTTCCTTCCTTCCTTCCTTCCTTCCTTTCTTTCTTTCTTATTTTTATTTTTCTTTATGTTGAATCAGATTCCAGAGCCATAGAGAATAAAGATTATGGGTGCACAATCTTTTTGTGACCAGAGACCACACCTTTTTTTTTTTTTTAAGCTGCCCAGCAGGCTATTGAGACCCAGTCTGGTATAGTGGTGAAGGCACCAGGCTAGAAACCCGGAGAATGTGAGTTACTGTATTTGATACTATTTTTATTGTATTTTAATTAATATTTATTTGTTGTTTTTATTGTAAACCGCCCAGAGTCACTTCCTCATGAGAGGGGCAGTGTCCATATTTGAAAGATAAATAAATAAAATAAATGTTGTCCTGCCTTGGGCACAAAGCCAGCTGAGTGACCTTGGGCCAGTCCCTCCTTCTCAGCCCTAGGAAGGAGGCAATGGCAAGCCATTTCTGAAAAACCTTGCCAAGAATACTGCAGGGACTGGTTCAGGCAGTCACTGGAGTCAAAAACTGACTCGAAGGCACACACACACAAAAAAAGGAGGCTATTAGGGGATGCTACAGTGATGCAGTGGCCCAAGTGGAAGGAACAGGACAGAATTTATCCAGCCCCTTTTTTTCTAGGTGAGTAGGATCTGTTTTCATTTTGTACTTGTTTTCTGTAGAGTTGGAGGGGTGGAAACCACAGCAGGCTAAACAATTTCTCCATATCTATCATTGTCTGTCTGCCTCATTGAATGTTATCAATGTGGCACCAAATTTTGGCTATGCTGGCATCAAAGATAATGATTCCCTCAAGTCCAGCTTGATTCCTAGGGACTCTCTGGACCTGTTTTTTTGGGTGTCTTTGGGCCAATTGTTTTTTCTCAATCCAGGAGAAAGGAAGAGGAGGAAGAAGGGGAGGGAGGGAGGGAGGGAGGGAGGGAGGAAGGGAGGAAGGAGAAGGAAGTAAAGGCAATGTATGTGTGTGAAAGAGAGAGAAGGGAGGGAGGGAGGGAGGAAGGACGAAAGGAAGGAAGGAAGGAAGGAAGGAAGGAAGGAAGGAAGGAAGGAAGGAAGGAAGGAAGGAAGGAAGGAAGGAAGGAAGGAAGGAAGGAAAAGTTGAGCGCAGGTTGAGCTCAAGCACTCAGCTCAGGGACTGGTTGCCCCCTCAGCCCCACAAATACACCAATACAAGTTCACACAGCCCAGGACTTTGCTTGGACTTTTTTCTGTTAATCAGATGGAGCTTTATCTCATACTTTCCCATATGTTAACTGTGCTAAATGCAATAATTGATTGGTGCTCCTATCTAGTTTGAGCTCCTATTGCTCTCTTAGTCTGCCCAGAACAACCGTAAGTCCACACTGTGCAAAGTTCTCATATGCAGATGAGAAAAAAGAAAGAAAGAAAGAAAGAAAGAAAGAAAGAAAGAAAGAAAGAAAGAAAGAAAGAAAGAAAGGGAATGACTGCAATTCCAGTACCCCCACCATGAAGGCAATAAATGCTTCCTGCTGGCATGGGTACCAAAAGAACTCCATAGCATTGCTAAGTCTTCTGGGGGAAGAGGGAAGCAAAATAAATGTAATCTTATTCAAATAGTATTCTTAATCTTGGGTTCCTGGTCCAGTTGGTAGGAATATTGTGATAAACGGTCTTTTTGTAACGCATGCTGATACTTGCCACTGTTATTTCAAAACACAGCTGCGCCGCCTGAGGCCTTCAGAAAGCTTCCTCTGCGATCTCAGAAAGCAGTTTAATGTGATATAAAGGGAAATTATGAAATATGGGCAGTCACCCTATTAACTATATTGATTGCAAATTCAGTCAGGGCTACCAGATCTGGCCTGCAGAAATCCAGGGAAACACTAGAGGACAGCAACGGTCGACGTTTCATAACTGGTTGCTGCCCTCTCCTGGCCAGTCCTGGCCATCCAGATTTCAGCAGCCCAGGTCTGGTATTCTTAGCTGATTTTAAATGGAAATGAAAATAAATGTATGTTTGGTTCTGATGCTATCCATTATTTTTTAGCATTTTAGTATCCTTGGGAGGCCTTCTTGTTGGCATTGGGAACTGCTCTAAAGAAGGATATTCTACTGAGTGAGCTCCACCAGATGATGATGACGATGACGATGATGATCAAGTTGGTGCTGATTCTTAGGGACCACATAGATAGGTTTCCTCCATAATGATCTGCCCCTAACTTGGTCCTTCAGCTCTTCCTGTGGTGCACCCATACCATTGTAATCACCTGTCAGCCTTTCGAGGTAGACCAGACTTGAACACCAGAGTCATGAATACTAAAGCTATGTTTATTATAGGGTCTTGAATGTGCCTCCCCCCTCTCTGCCTTTATCCTAAAGAGAACTAGGGAGGGTCCAGTCTGAGACACTTTCTCAAATTACATTTCTGCTTTGGACTTAGATTTCTGTTATCTGACCATTGTCTTGGCTGTTGTCTCTTGGTTGTCTCTTCCTCCTGTTCCTCACAGCCCATGACATCACCATATGATATGCCATTCAATTTGAAATTGATTCCAACACATCCTAGACCCAGTCCGCAATTCTTTTGCATCAGCCTTGCTACCTGGGGCTACAACTTGTACAGGCTCCTGGATAGCATCTTCAGCCGATCGAAGCTAAGCAAGTTAAGTGGCAAAAAGGTAAATTTGCCAGTGGCTAACTTGTCCTGCCCAGCCACCCCCAAGTTTCCTCCACTTCATGCTTTACTAAATCGCCATAGCCCCAAACCTTTATAAAAACAGCACCCCCAAAGCATCTAATCCATAGTAATCTGTGATTCCGACCTGATGGTATTACTTGGGCTCTGTTGGATGAGGCCCAGGAGAATAGCAAGGATTCCCAGTTCTGAATGGTTTAGCAATAGCTCTTGTTTCCCATCCTCTCACCAAATCAGACAGTCTCCATGGATAAAGTTTGGCACACCCAAGAGAAGTGGACTTTCACAGCGGTGGGCTTTAATTCTAGTTCCTCCAAAGTGGGTCAAACAAATTTACCCCTCATCGAATCTGTCTTCTTGTAAAAACAACCTTGTCTGTTCATACTGAACTTCTAAATGAAATGCTTTCTGGTTTTGAGTTGTTTTTATTATTGTTGTTGTTGTTGTTGTCCTTTTAAAAGGAGAAGGCCCAGCTGATGGATAATAGGAGGATCATGTCTTGATGTGTTGTTAGTACCGTGCCAAATAGGCTTTTAATTTTCTGGGGAGGTACAGGGCGTCTCTGCAGCAGGGCATCCATCTTTGCCACAAAATTTCACATTCCAATTCCCAAAGGGCCTCTCATTGTGAAGAGTCCCCTGCCTGCTTTGTGACTCGGGGCACTGCTGCCTTCGTAGCAGTGCCTTGCCTGAGCTAATCATCAGCCTCATGGCTCTGAGGATGATAAAAAGTCATGTCGCCAGCAAAAACGACATTCGGCTAAAGTCTTTAGAAGTGCCAGATTCATTTAGAATTCCCTTCCGGTGACACGGCAAGGTCTTTTTGTCCAATAACTGGGGGAGGCCAATCTGAGTGGCTGCAGAATAAAACCTCGGAGAAGAGTCCAGGTGAGCTGACGTTTTATTCCTTAAATCAAGATTTTGAATGAGCTGGAGTACGTTTTACACCTCATTTTGCAGAGTGTAACCCCTTGACTTTCCTCCCTTCCTGATGGCCCCTGACATATCACCCAAGAGGAAAATGCAGAGAGTTCTGTACAAATCTGCAATACTTTTGCCATGTGTTGGTTTATTTCACACACGTGCACACACGTAGACACCCCTTTAAATCTGATTACTAAGTGGAAGTGCAAAAAACCATTTTGAGGAAGACTGTGATGGGTCAGTCACCCGTGTGCTGCTCAGTTTATTGTCTGTGCAATGTTAAAGGTTTGGGAGCCAACTCAACACCAAGGTCTTAGGGCTCTTCCACTTTCAGTCACACTTAAACCGAAGAGGCCTTCCCGTAAAAAAGGCCTTCTGTTTTCGAACAGGCTTCCGGACAGAGAAAGACATACAGTACGGCTGTCCCATCTCCATCTCTACCACCAACCTGGACTCCCATCGCTTTGTGAATGGGCTTGTTCTGGATGCCCCAGAAATTTCTAGAGCAGGCCCCGGAACGTGTTGCATATCTAGATATCCTTAGTGGAATGCCTGAGGGGTGACTCCAACACCCCTCCGCCACAGCCAGCCTGTTCAAAGATCAGGACTGATGGGACCCTGATTCACAAATCTGCAGAGTCACAGATTTACCCAGGCTTTGCACTTCTCTAGCGTGCATGGATTTACCCAGGCACCTTGTCTACAGAAGCCAGGGGTTGAACGTGGGGTCTTTTGCAAGTCAGACACTGAGCTACAGCCTCTCTGAAGACCATTGAAAGACTCTCTGGTAACTGGAGCATTTGCCTGCCCAGTTTGGGGGTGAATGCCTGACGGGCATCAGCTCTTGAGGGTCCTGGGGGGCAAAAGCAAATAGGCCACTACAATTTCTCTGAGAGCATCTTTTTCTGTTATATGAATCATCCCTTTTCTGTGTCAGTCAGAAGCTTTTTTCAAGAAAGCACGCTCATGTCCATTTCTCCTAAGATATTCCACTTTATATTTTGCCTAAAAGAATTTCCTTTTTTTCTTTTCTTTTTCAGGCACTTCCTTCTACCAAAAGGTCTATTTGCACGTTCCGGTCACCATTATCAGCCTGTCTGTATACCTGTATCCTCTAGCGCAGTGTTTCTCAAGCTTGGCAACTATAAGACATTTGGACTTCAACTCCCAGAATTCCCCAGCCAGCATCGCTGGCTGGGGAATTCTGGGAGTTGAAGTCCACATGCCTTGAAGTGGCCAAGCTTGAGAAACACTGCTCTAGCACATGCATTTTCTGCTTGGGGACCAGCAGTGCAGCATTCAAAGATGGGTGAATGCTAAAGTAGAACAGGTTCCAGCTCGCAACGTGGTCCAGCGTGTGCTAACTAGCTGAGGCTTGGATTAAAATTCAGATCGAACAAACGTTTCCTCTATGGTGCTGGTGGGGAAGTCACGAAAGAGAGCAATGATTTGATTCTGTTTCCCACAGCCTTCCGTGAGTCATAGAATCATAGGGTGGGAAGGGACCTTGAAGGTCTTCCAGTCCATCCCCCTGCCCAAGGTGGGAGTCCTCATACCATCTCAGACAAATGGTTGTCCAATCTTCTTGAAAACCTCCAGCGATGGAGCACCCACAACTCCTGGAGGCCAGCTGTTCCACTGCCTAATATTTCTCACAGTCAGGAAATTCCTCCTCATTTCCAGATTGGATCTCCCTCTGAGGAGCTTCCACCCATTGCTTCTTGTCCTACCTTCAGGTGCTATGGAGAATCAATTGATGCCCTCTTCCCTGGGGCAACCCTTCAAGTATTGGAAGACTGCTCTTCTCCAATAGAAGAGAATATCTGTAGTTCAGAGTTGAACTGTGGAATCCTCGGTGTTCTCTGAGCTTCCAAGGTCAGAAGACTCCAAGTCAAGGACTCCACACTTCTCTTTGCTGTTTTGTTAAGCTAAACATACCTAGTTCTTTTAGCCGTTCTTCATAGGATTTAACCTTCAAACCCCTTATCATCTTTGTTCCTCTTCTCTGCACTCTTCCTAGGGCCTCAGCATCTCTCTCTCTCTCTCTTTTTTTATTGTGGGGGACCAGAACTGGACGCAGCATTCCAAATGTGGCCTCACCAGGGCAGTGTAGAGTGGTAAGACCTGCAGCATCTTCTCACAAGAGATCCCCCCGAAATGGCAAGCAACCACAACCTAAGGCAGAAAAACAAGAATAAAATTGGGGGGGGGGGGGGGGAGAGAGATGCTTGTACAATCCACGGCTGTGCCAAGAGGTGGAATAGGTCTTTGGAAAGAATGTGCGTCCTCCTTCCTCCCAGCGTCCCTTTCCCCCACCCCCACCCCTGTTCAATCCCCAGTGCTGTAATTTTTGAGGGAATTGCCTCATCTTAGGTGCAGATAGATTTGTGTCAAGGTGCAGCTGAACAGATAGCTCTGGTCTATGCATAGTAAGAGCTTTCTGAGAAAGAGGTGATGCCTGGAGCAGAGCCTTATCAATGCAACCTGACTGCCATTTATCTATTTCCCATCAAATATGAAAACAGTTCTCAATCTAATGCTTCTATTTTTCTTAGGAAGGTGACGAGTGGAATAATAATTGGGGCCCGGGGTTGGGGCGGAGGGGGGTTTATATTGAGTGGTGGGCTTCGGGGGGCAGGGGGGAGGCTTCGGGTCAGAAGCAAGGGTCTCCTTTTCACCAGGGCTGGTCCTTTTTTGCAAAGTCTTCCCCGCCCCCTGCCCACGGTCAGTCCTCTCGCTGCCCTAGCGCTGAGCATCTTTGCGGGATGCTAGAAGCTGACGTCGGCCCATTAAAACATTTCCGAGTTGAATAATTGTCTGTTTTTTTCCTCTGGCAAACAGCAGGGCTGCCAAAAAGATGCAGTGTAAGCAACGGCGTGGCCAAGGGGCCAGAAACTACCTTCTTGAGAGGGAGAAGGGATAATCGGTTGCTGTTTTTCATTTTTATTTTGCAGTGAGACCCATCTCAGCTGACTGAGGCATCTAAAAGAATGCACAGTGTGAAGAAAACTGGTATGGGCAGGTTTTGGTCTGGTTTGGTTTGGTTTTCTCCGGCAAAATTAAATCTGATGACCCTTGACCGGCAGGAGTTGGGCACAGAGGCAAAAGGAGGAGGGCTTCAGATGGTGCCTAATTTAATGTGTGGAACTCCCTGCCACAAGACAGGGCTTGAAAAGGCAATGAAATAAGTTTATTTATTTATTTATTTATTTATTTATAAATCAAATTTATATCACCGCCCAACTCCCCCACAAGGAGGGACTCTGGGCAGTTCACAACCAAACAGTTAAAACCAGTAAAAACATAAATAGTACAGCATAAAATACAATTATTAAATATGATAAAATCCAAGCGATGGTGGTATTATTTCAGCCGGTGACCAGATAATATTGGTCAGGTAGGACTAAGGAACCAGCCATCCCCAAAACTGACCATTCCCATCCCCACCCCATGCATAAGAACAAAACCAGGTCTTCAGTTTTTTCCTGAAGTCCAAGAGGGAGGGGGCCAACCTCACTTCTGGGGGAAGGGTGTTCCAAAGGGCAGGGGCTGCTGCAGAGAAGGCTCACCTCCTGGACCCCGTCAGATGAAATTCTCTTGCAGACGGGGTCTGTAGCACGCCCTCTCTGCGTGACCGGGTGGGATGGGTTGATGTGACGGGGATGAGATGGTCCTTCAGGTACCCTGGTCCCACGCCATGTAGGGCTTTAAAGGTGATAACCAACACCTTGAATTGGACCCGGAAGCAAACTGGCACCCGATGCAGCTCATGGAGCAAAGGTGTTATATGTGCTGATCTTGATGCACCCAAAATCATCTATGCTGCTGCATTCTGGACCAGCTGAGGTTTCTGGATACTCTTCAAGGGTAGCCGCATGTAGAGCGCATTACAATAGTCTATATGGGAGATGACCAGGGCATGAGTGACTGTTCAAAGGGCCTCTCGGTCCAGGAAAGGACATAACTGGCGGACCACAGTTCAGGGAGGATAGTTAGGTCTGGAGGCTGTATGCCTCTGTGTTGGTTGGGGTGCAAATAGTGGGATTTTGCAGCCTGTGGGCTTCCAGAGAAAGCAGATCGCCCCTGGGAGAAACTATACACTGGACTGGATCAACTGTTGCTCTCGTTAAACAGAGTTCTTCCCACATGGCAGGGGTGTTTGCAAGATGTGGTCAAAAACATCAAGGCAGTGGCTGTGATGGTGGAACGAAAGCTCTGCCTGGTGGTTATGTTCTACGAAACAGTGCGCATCCCAGCCTCCTTCTCCTTTTTCAACCACACGCCATGGACACCCCTGCTGCATTGTAATTTGTAGGAAGGGAGAGTGGATAGCTTGCTCTTGCGCCTAAGAGCAATGGATCGACAAGGAACTCAAGACATAAGAGCAGTTCACCAGTGGGCAACCTTGTCTTTTGTTATCAAAAACCAAAATAGTTTATCCGATGGATGCCATCAAGTTGGATCCAACTCAATTCAATTCGTCACTCTATGGACAAATTCTTGCCATCGTGGTTATTAACTATCTTTGGTATGAACTAACTTTAGTAATAACTGGTGGTTCTTCCAAGGATATTTTAGAAGCTCCTAAATCCCACCCATCCCCTTTCCCTCTTCCCATTCTTCTACAACCCTCAACCCGGCCAAACATAGTCATTTTTAATACCACTTCACATGCCCCAAAGTAAGTAGAAGACTTAGAAGACATCATTAGGAAAGTAAAAAGTGGAAAGTGAAAAATCTGGGTTAATGTTACACATTAAGAAGACAGAGGTCAGGTTAACCTGCACACTTTATGCACGTATGGTTGATCGCACAGAAGTGAAGGTGGAAGATAATTTTCCTCTCTTGCGTTCAAGAATAGATAAAGATGAGGAGTGTGTTGGAGATGTGAAGAGGAGATTAATTCTAGAAAGGAAGCCCTTGACGAGCACAGACAATGTAAGTGCCTGTTTGGAGATTGTAAAAATGACTGTCTGAATCTAAAACATAATGCAGGAGAGCTGGTCCTGGTTCAAAGGACATTGCTGTATCTGAAGAGCTTTCTTTCTCCTCTTTTTAAATTTCCTATTCCTTTTACTTCCTATTCTTTTTATTTCCCATTCCCTACTGCCTTTATTCCTCTGGTATCCCATCACTAAGACTAAGACTAAGACTAAGACTAAGACTAAGACTAAGACTAAGACTAAGACCAATCCTACCCAGGTTAAAATTCCAGACTGAAACTGCCCACATTTCCACTCTGAGACCACGCTACTGAAAAATTCTGGAGTCTGCTTCCTTGCCCATTTGGAAGAATGTCCTGAAGGAGGCCTTGGCTGAGTGGCTGCATGAATCTTTGGCAGAGAAACTAATACAATAGATCACCATGTTTTTTGAGCAGGTCCCATTCCACAAGTGCAGATTCAACCATGCAGCCATGGCTGCCATCATGACTTATTTGACCCATCCTGCAGACACCCCTGTTGGTGGGAGACAGAATTGCACTTCAGAATTGGTCTTTGTAGGGAAATAGTTCACCAGGGGGACGTACAGATGTGTCCTTCTGGCCTCCGTGTTCCTTTGCCAGCACGACCCCCAAAAGAAGGGCTTTCCAAAAAGATGGCAAATGCTGGCCAAGAGGGATCAGGAGTGTAGAGACGCTTCCGTGGTTGGGCTAAGGGAGCGTTTGGCATTTCTCCCCGTAAACCTTAGCATTGTCTCCAAGGTGTTAAAAAGACAGATGTTCTGCGTCCCTTGAAGGAGGAGGAGGAGTCTTCCAGCTTATGTTTTGATGGGACCCTGGATATTTCTCATCTTGAATGCCTCCCGCCATAAGCTCCCGATCTTCCCCAGGCAGCTTACAATCCTTTAACACAAACATATCTTTAAGAATTGAAGAGCCGAGACAAGAAATCTCACAGGCATTAAATGAGAAGGCCTTGACCCTTCGGATTATTATAACCATTTAGTTTAGCCTGTGGAAGGCAGGCAGGAGAGCAAGCTTACTTAATCATGCACTTTTTCCTGCCCGCCCCTCTGTCAAAGCTATTTTCCAGATGCTTTCTCCTTGGCTTAATGGAGCCCCCAAACCTGCCTTCCTTGAGAATCTTTTATTTTTCATTCTGTGTCTGTTTCTAAACTGCCGATGACTGACCCCAATTCCTCCAAGCTTCCAAAGGCTTGGAGGAATTTTCCAAAAGCTTGGAGAAAATCCATCTAGGTGGCCGCTAGGAGTCAAAAACAACTTGGTGGCACATAGTCAATCAATCAATCCAAAGGCAGCACAAGCTAAGTGTCCCTATTTGAAGCCCTCACACTCACATTTTTATAAAGAGAGTGGACTTGTTTTTTGCATTCAGCCAACAAAGAGGATTTTTCTCTATATCCCAGGTACCCATCCAGAGCTAAGGATGGCCTCCCCAGGGGGATGAGTTAGGGAGAAACTGGGGGAGAACAACAGGTTGTTTGAGGACTGAGTTCTTTTAATTTTAATTTAATTTTATATATTGATCCCCAGCTCTGGATAGACCAGAATTGCCAGCACCCGATTGACTTATCTGGCAGGACAAGTATGAAGCCTATTTCATTTTTCCTGTAATGCCATGGCCTAGAGGGGAGCAACCTCTTCAGATCCTGGGTGCCTTCACTGCCTTTTAAAAAACTTTTTAAAAAATTATGAAAAGGACCAAACTTTGTGCGATATCATTAAGTCACGTCATTCACTATTGTATGTCCAAGGCTCTGGCCTGAAATCTCACAGAAATTTATGCAAGAACATCAACATCCGATGAGATCTGGTGATCCTGCAAGATTTTAAGCTTAAAAAAAAAGAAAAGCTAAAGGTATAATTGGGGGAGGGAATGATGCTGTTTTCCCACCAGCCGCATTACAAATCTGGGAACTCTGAAATGCAGTTAGAGCAGCGTCCGCTTGATTCCCTGCAAACATGGAAGGCCTGCTTTTGCTGCAATGACAGTCTGAGTCATTTTAAACAAGCCACTGAGACCATCTTGTCTTTGGGAGGTAAATCTGCTGTTGTGATTAACAGAATGAATTTTGGCAAACCTATCCTGGATTTGTATCTCACTCCACCAAGGAACTTCACAGCTCCCACATCTTCACTGTGGGGACAAGCTGTATAAATTATGCAAATTAAACCTACTGACTTTGCATCGTTTTGCTCTTGCCTACAATCCGCCAAAATAAAACAGTCTTCAGAAGTTCCTGAGGCTTTCCAAGGGATTTCCAGCATCTTGTGAGGCTCGCGTCGTAGGCTTAAAAAGTGGAAACTTTGGAGTTGCCTACGTGTAAGTGGCTAAGTGTACTCAAGTTCTGTCTCACATTTCCAAAGACCAGATTCTACACCTGTCCTTATTTTCCATTCTATGGTTCAACTAAAACATGTGTCTTGCCAAAGGGGGCAGAAAACTGTCCATAATCCTGGCTACACAGGCTCTTCCTGGAAAAAAAAAGTCAGAAGATGCTTGCAGGCTGCTAACTCACAGATGGCATCAAGGGGAGATAGGAGGCTGCGTTTTGCGATCAGTTAAGTCACTGTCCAGACTTATCAGTGGAGTAACAGACGGTCCATCTGGTAAAATAACTTGATGTCGAGAGAAGGAGTGTTTCTCCCTAAAGGACTGTGATAAATCATGTTTAAGGGCAGCAGTGTGGCCCAGCCTTGTGGAAGCGGGAAGAAAACTGGGGTCAGGTGCAACAATAAATTGCCATCTAAACGCTCAGACCGAAAGCTAATCAGGAATCGGGGACAACAGAATGCAATAGACATCAGGCTTCCCCGAGGCGTGATCTCACTAGTCTGCAGTCACCTGACAATTTCTGATGTTTGGAAATGTACGCTTTCAACCATGAGATCTAGAAACTTGTCTGGGGGGGGAGGTTGAATTAAAGCTATGTTACTCTGAGTCTCACTAAGGTCCTCAACTCTATGGCCAAGGTCAACTTTAAGCATTGTAGGACCATCAAGTTGGACGAAGGGTGTGTTGGCTTGGAATGAGTTTTGGGGTACATTGGGGCTACAAAAGGAACCCAGGGAGGGGGGGCAGCAAGATGAAAGGTGTCTCAGGTCTAAGGGAGGGAAAGCTAAGTCTGATAGATCAACACAAAACCTATTGGGGGGCAATTTCTGTGGCCCAGCATTGGCTGGCTACAGGGAGTACTGATGAACTCATGGTTAGTTCTGTGTATGACAGGACAGCCACCACAAAGACACACAAAAGGACAGGAGAAGATGGCATCAGAGGGCTGGAATAGAAGCCAATGGCTTGCGGAAATGTTCCGAATCTGTATAACACAGCTTTGGATGTCCCTAAAAAGTAGGCATTGCAAATGCCATAACATCTTCTCCAGGTTTCCTCTATAGTTTTTGTAGATAAAGGCTCTATCATTCTTTTTACTTTAGCCCTTTACTCTAAGAAGATGTAGAGGAGTCTGAAGATGGCCTTTGAGAAGAAATCCAATGATGATTTTGTAAGCATCAGCTTAGCTCAGAGAGACAGAAAAGGATGAGAAAGAAACTCAAGATTGTCCCACCTTGATGCTCTTTAGTATAAGAGGGGAGAGAGTGAACCTCTGTTCAGCTTTCAAGATTCTGCCATTAGGCTCTTTAATAATAAAGCAGAGCTCCAGTAGTTCCTGTGGTGTCTGTTTCCTGACCTGTCCTATTTCAAAGAGCTAGTAGAAGAGACCCGTGGACAGATTTTGGAAAGGAAACCATGTTTTTCTGTTGCAGGGAAAATGACTAAGAGTTTGATGGCATTGTAAAGATTAATATACTTAACAGATGGACAAAGATGGTAGGATGTGTCACATTAGTCTGGAAACTGATCTGAGTTATTGCTGAAATTCACATTTTCAAAATGTCTTTGCTTCTAGAGGTGTAACTTGGCAGTAAAGAATGTAAACCTCCAGATCCCAACAATTCAGCCAGCATGTCCAGATAATGGGAATTGCTGGGAATTCCTCAGCAACATTGGGAGGGGCCCTCTGCAGTGGTTAGCAAAGAGCAATCTATACAAGTCCACAATCTCTATCTTGGGATTGAAAGAGACCAACACAAAACATGTGTTTGGTATGTATGCGTTTGTTACTTCCTTGTTCATTCATCCTTTGCATGATTTCTAGCCTGAAGAAGAGTTTCCAAGAACTCAGAAGTTTGCTAAATTTTTGGCATTTCATCCTATTTAAGGTATAGCTCATTGTAACCCTCCCTCCCTCCCTCCCTCCCTTCCTTCCCTGAAACCAACTTGTTGGACATATCCAAAACCAGTCCATCAAATCTCACTGTGAATCTTGACCTTCCCCCAAATGTCTTTGTCATCCCCCAAACCCATGAATGTCTCTCTAATCTTTGCTGCCTCTAGAATGTCACAAACACTACCAACACTTTATCACTTTCTCCCCCAACACCACCGCCAGCAAACACACATTTGTGGAACTGAACACAGGGCCAATGGACATTTGTTCAGATAAACAGTTTTGCTGTTACAGAGAGAAAACAAGAGAATCAAGGCAAATTCTGCCCAAGAGATATTTTTCTGAGCTTTATGGATGGGGTTCCCAAAATACAAGCAATCCATAAATGATGAATTGCTATTCCCCACCGTTGTCCCCCCCACCCCCCACCCCCCACCCCAGCTTGCTGCCTGTGCAAAAGGAGTTTTGAGAGGCTAAGAAGATTAGGGATGAAAGTGGATAAATATTAAGACAGACGCATCCTGGCATCTGCATGGTAGATCAGCTTGCCTTTCATCAAGACAGACATGAACGAGAAAGCTATGATTTTTCCCTCACCTGCTGGTTATAGATTCATGTGAGAAAATGGGACAGGCCTGGGCTATTGCTTAAGACAAGACTCTGATGCAAATTGGCAGACATAGAAATGGGTGGTCAATATAGATTAGGATTAAACCTCAGTTCCTGTCCACAACTGCAGGGCTCAGCATTGATCAGGCCCAGTTGCCAGAATTCTCTAACAGAAAGTACAGCGAGAGAAGACGGTGGGCAGAGACAATCATTCTGGAGTAGCTATATATATACGTTGCATTTAGAGGTCATTTGCATTCTTGGATATCTCTGTTCATAATGTACAGTACAATAAACGTATAATCGTACACATACATAGCTGAGAACCACGTCAAATGTGATGGCTGGGTTCAGGTAACATGCTTAACTTGGTTACTGAATAAAGCTATTTTCTGGGTTTATTTTTATTTAGTTATTTGTTTGTCCAATTTATATAGCCGCCCACCTCACAAAGCCAGTGTCTCTGGGTGGCGTACATGGAATCATAAACTGCGCATCCCGCTAACCTAGCCCACACAAACATGCACACATCTCCACGCAAACCTAATCAAGATTAAAACTAACCAAGCTTAGCATATTGTGCGAACGCAGCCAGTGGGATTTATCATTATTATTCTCATTATAATTGTCAGCTTTTTTGCCACGCTAGCATCATTCTCAGCACATTTTGCAATGAATAAGAGATCCTCGTCCCCAAAGGTTTTCAATTCTAAATACGAACACAACCGTAGCAGCGGGGTAGTGGGAGGGAAATGAAGGGGGGGGGGGTAAAAGCAAATACAGACGCAACCATTTGAGTTGCATATACTTCGTTTAGTAGAACACATGGATACATCAGTATGAGTGGGGCAGGGGTGAAGATGTTGGCGAGGACCAGGGAGATCTCAGCCACAGAAGCTCACTGGGTGACTTGGGGGCAGATTCTCTCTCTCTCTTTCAGCCCAACCTTCCTTGCAGGATTGTTGTGGGGAAAAATTAGAGGAGGAAGAGCTATGCCTGTCACCATTTCATCTTGGAGACATGAATCTCACAAGCCATCACTATCAACATGCTTGCAGATATCTTTCTTTCTGCCAAGTATGCCAAGTTGCCTTGAGTCTGGGTTGGGTTCACCCAATGCACCAGATCCAGGCTAAAATGAGGTTGGATTTAACATTTCATGGGAACCCAGCCATTGCCTTAGCATGTGGTGTAAACCCATGCTGTCAAATTAAGACTTTTTATGCTTTATTATTTAGGCACGGTACAGTATATCATGCAAACAGACCAATGGCTGTTTTTTTTAACCCATGTTTAGGGTCAGCATGTTGCGTCAACCCACCAACTTTATATTTTCATGGGGAAAAAAATGATCAAAATAAAGGGGGGAAGATTAGATGGAAAAAATATATATTCTGAGTTATTCGTTTCCATTCTGTTCTGCAATTGGCTGCCTCCGCCAAGGTAATCATGAACAAGCCCTTCTTCCCGCCTCCCTGGCAACCATTTTATGCAGGTGCCCAAATATACCCACCAGCCCCCCAAAGACTGGGAATCCTGCAGGAGGGGGCTGCCAATGATCGCAGAGATTTTCTGCCAGCAGGTTTTCTTCCAACAATGGACCTTTGCTACAAATAGGCTACATTCGCACACCACCTTTCGCCTGGGGATTGAACTAACCTACCTCCAGCATTTACTCTGTATGCAAAATGATCATCTAGCCCAATGTGTTCAGTTTGCACGGCGTGCTGAAATACAAAACAAGTTTTGCATGGCATAGGAATGCAGCTATTTCTTTGACTGACCCGTTTCAGCACATTGTGTGAACATAGCCATAGCGTGATCAAAAGTAGAGAAGAATACAAGAATGCACACATATACACACTCACACGTGTACACTTCTAAAATGGAAGCTTATTTGGTGCAAATACCCCAGATCCAACCATGGAAACCAACATAGCGCTCATTTTCTAATATTTGTAGTTGCATGAAAAGATGCAGTTACCACACTGCTATTAATGATTAAAAATAAATACTTTAATCAGCCAAAGTTCATCCCAAGGCAGTGTATCTACCATGATTAAAGTAATAAATGACAATATAAAATTGCTAAAGAACAGACATAAATAGGTTGCTGAAAACAATGAATTAACTATGTTTTTAAAAAGATGCTTGGACTAGAAAGGATGTTTTGATGTCCCAAACAAGCATAAAAACAACCCCAAAACCTCAATAGATTCTCTCCATTGGAAGCCTACGTACTTTGTTCCACATTTCCACCTTTTAGAGACTTAATAGCATTGCATCTAATTAAAGTCTGGGCCTTTTGGCCGTAAATAAAATTGAGACTGAGATCTAATTAAAGTCTAGCTCATACAGGAACGCTAACAAACATTTTGACAGCCCTGTCATATACCAATCTAAGACCCACTGACATGTTTGTCAGTAAGAGAATGAGGGGCAGGATCACACTGAAGGTGATGCAGATGTAAATAAGAAAATTTATCCAAGGGCCAATTCGGTCCCTGCCTTCCTCGGTAAGAAACCAAGAGCTTTGCCCGTGCAACCTTGAAAGCAGCCTATCTCCCAGCGGGGCCTGTCCGGCTGTGTTAGAATTTGAGCTCCCATAATCCCCAGCAAGCCTGGGTGGCCGGGAATTCTGGGTGCTGTAGTCCTAAGGCATCTCGAGCTGCAGCCCTCATGCGTCTCAGACTGCCAGCGTAAACTGGCTGAACCGGGGCAATCCTACGGAGGCGTCCCTGGCAAAGCGGCCTCTCTGAGACGCCCGCTTCTTCCGAGGCCCGCTTGCAGGCGCGCGCGTTTGCCAGCCAGCAAGTTCTTCTTCCAGGCTTGCAGGCCTCGCCCGAGCCCCGCCGGGCCCGCGCCCGGGTGGGTAGAGCAGGCAGCCGGGAAGAACAGCCCCGCGGAGGACGCCTGTGCGCCCCGCGCCGATTTGCATTCAGATGTTGGCCGGCCTTCTCCGACTCGGAGCTTTATCACGTCCGTACAGCCAACAGCTTGTTTGTGAATTAAAAATGTGGCCGGCAACCGAAGGGGTGAGCGGTCTTTGTTTGGTCAAGGGGCCGGAGACAAAACGCGCGCCGCGCGCGAGCCTCCGCTCGGTCCAAGGCGCCGCGGACCCGGCGGGGCAGCTGGCCGCCAAACTGCTACCTGCAGGCCGGTTGCCATGGCGAAGCGCCGTCACCTCCTCCGACAGGCCCTGATGCATATGCATGAGGCCGGGCCCGTCTGCCTCCGGAGGGACCGCGGGGGACCTTCTATGCAAAGCAGCGGGGCTTTGACGGACAGCCACTTTATTAACTCATTAAGCTCATCTTGTTCCCTTTAAATGCAGTATAATTACAAATAAAGCTGTCACACTTTGTTTGCAGTTATATAATTTAGCTAAGTACCGCTATGACCCCGGTTTCAAGGAGGAGAGCGAGGGGACGGGCGCGGCGGCGGGCAGAGGCGCGCGCGCTCCGCCTCGCGCGCGCTCAGGACCAGGGAGAGCGCCCGGCCGGGAGACCGGGGCCCCGCGGGCCGGCTTAGGCCTCTCCTGGCCCCCGTGGCTGAGTTGGGTCTGGGGCTTTGGAAAGAGGAGGGAGGCTCAGATCCAGGGACTCCAACAGCGTCCCCTGCTTGGGGATATGGTCCCAAAAGTCAAGATGGCGTCACAATGCTGCCATCAAGGCAGCACCTCCATGGCACCATTGCAACACCATCTTGACTTCTGGGACCAGACAAGTCCCCCACAGCCACCCTGGTTCCAGCGGGCCAAGACTTTTGGCCACCAGACACTCGGCAGGGAAACCTACCACCACTCCTTCTGTGAAGGTGTCCCAGGCCCGACCACCAACTTGTGTCTTTAGTTCTTTCGGCCGGGTGATAAAAAACTTTCTTCAGTGAAGGGAGTGCTTCCCTTCAGTCCAGTTGCTCCAACCAGGAGCATCCAAAGAAATTGCCATTGAAATGCAATGGCCAATGTCCCCCTCTGTTCCTGCATCAAGACACAGAAAAACTTGAGGCCTGCGTGCCCACTGGGCTTCCTTTTCTTAAATAAATCCAGACTTTTTTTAAAAAGGACTTCAGCTATTCCTACCATAAAGTTTGGCTTCCGGTATCCATGCAGGTTGGCACGTAAATAAATCTTCACCAGTCAGGTTCTCTCAAGTGATGTTGGATTACAGCTCCCATCATCCCCAGCCAGCATGATCAAGCAAAGCTAATCTGGTGCCTCCAAGCTGGGCAAATGAGAGTTGCCATGAAACCATTAAGCTGTGAAACCACTCAGAGTCACTGGGAGTCCAACTTTTTAAATGTCAGAGTCCCCTCAAAGCTCCTGATTGATAACTTTTGTACATGGTGATGCTCCTCTATTTTTTTTATAAATATTTTATTGGTGAAGTACCACCAAAAATCTAACAGTGCTAATATAATCAGAAAAGAATATACAGAATAGTAGTTAAATGAATGACATTTGAAGAACCTGAAAATATATCCATGAAGTGTTAATATAGAACTATCTCAATCCTTTAATGCAGTGTTTTTAAAATTTGGCAACTTTAAGATAGGTGGACTTCAACTCCCAGAATTCCCCAGCTGGCTGTGGAATTCTGGGAGATGAAGTCCACACTTCTTAAAGTTGCTGAGATTGAGAAATACTGTTCTAGGAGTTGCTGTAAAGCAGGCAGCAGAAAAACCAATTCCTGATTCTGATGTCTTTTGCTTGTTAAGCAGAAAAGATACAAGAAGAAAATGAGATTGTTAAGAAAAAGCTTCAAGCCCCACATTCTCTGGGGAAAAGAGTAGTAAAAATGAATAAAGAAACAGAAGAGAAATACTGTAATCCTGAACTGGCCAGACTGAGCAAAGACAAAGGGGAGAAGAACACAGAAAATATGGCTAGCTTTATTGGGAATATAAATGTGTTTAATAATGCCACAAATGACTTAAACCATTTTTGAGGCAGAAAAAAGGTACCCATTTTATTTCATCTTAAGGGAAACAAAGCATATAATTTATTAAGGAACTTAACTGCTCCACAATAGCTATTGCAATTCAGCTTTGCAGAACTACCAAAAATAATACAGGAACTTTTCCAGCCCAAACCATTATTGTTTGCAGAGCATTTTGGATTTCATAAGCTCAGATGTACCTAAACATTAAGAACTATCTGAACATTGTAAATTTTTAGCTGTTCTGTGGAATTCTGAATGAAAAAAGAGTTAACAGAGGCAGATTTAACATTTGAAATGGCTACCTCCATGAAAACGGCTGCTAGAGATCTGGAATGCTGCAGGGAAAGCAGGTGTGAATAAGCTTTCAGTGACATGCAAGGAGAGAAACAGGTCAAAATGAACTGTGCTATCCTTGTGGCAGATGTTCACATTCCCCAGCTCAGTACAGACTGAAGGGGAAACTTGCAGAAAACTCAGTCACACATTCCCTGAGCCTCTTGGCCAGGGAAAAGCAAACTATTTGCTAAAGGTAAGCAAACTGGCTATTATCTAAAAAGGGGTGCAGTAGTGCATACTATAGATCAGTGTTTCTTCAAGTGTGGTCCAAGGGCCC
Source organism: Liasis olivaceus (assembly GCA_030867105.1). Taxonomy (NCBI): domain Eukaryota; kingdom Metazoa; phylum Chordata; class Lepidosauria; order Squamata; family Pythonidae; genus Liasis; species Liasis olivaceus. Next base: position 325,422,478 of record CM061349.1, on the reverse strand, counting down.
CAAGATCCTCTCTTGTTGTTGTTTAGTCGTTAAGTCGTGTCCGACTCTTCGTGACCCCATGAACCATATTGCGCCAGGCCTTCCTATCTTTCACTGCCTCCCTGAGTTTGCTCAGTTTCATGCTCATTGCTTCAGTGATGCTATCTAGCCATCTCATCCTCTGCCGTCCTCTTCTCCTTTTGCCTTCCATCTTTCCCAGCATTAGGGTCTTTTCCAAAGAGTCCTCTCTTCGCATTAGGTGACCAAAGTATCTGAGCTTGAGCTTCATTATCAATCCTTCCTATGAGCAATCGGAGTTGATTTCCTTTAAGATTGACTGGTTTGACCTCCTAGCAGTCCAGGGGACTCTCAAGAGTCTTCTCCAGCACCACAGTTCAAAGGCATCAATTCTTTGGCGCTCAGCCTTCTTTATGGTCCAGCTCTCACAGCCATACATTACTACTGGAAAAACCATAGCTTTGACTGTGCGGATCTTTGTCGGCAAGGTGACGTCTCTGCTTTTTAATATGCTATCTAGGTTTGCCATAGCTTTCCTCCCAAGGAGCAAGCGTCTTTTAATTTCATGGCTGCAGTCTCCGTCTGCGGTGATCTTGGAGCCCAAATAAATGAAGTCTGTTACTGCTTCCATTTCTATCCCTTCTATTTGCCAGGGATTGATGGGTCCAGATGCCTCTCAGATCCTCTCAGAGGTCTGCAAAATCAAAATTATTTGCCAGATATTGAAGATATTTACAAAAATTTTAAACAATGTTACTTTTCTTATTATTACTTTCTATTTGTTTAAAAGAATAAGTAAATATAATTATAAATAAATAAATGTAAAAGCAGTTACGTTAATATCTAATGGGTTTAATACTGTTATTCTTACATGATTCAATAAATATTCTACATATGAATCCATTTTCATTTTTAATAGGGTAAATAGCGATAAATATACTCCATGCAAACAAACGCTCTTTTGGGGTCCTCCATAGTTTTTTAAAAAACGGGAGGGGGTCCTGAGAGCAAAAGGTTTTGGAAACACTGCTACAGATGGAGAATGTGATAAGGAGGGCGACACAGAGATGCTAACCTGGACATCTGTGTCATAAATGGCAAAATGAGATCCGCAATATGGCTCACGCCAGACGTGAACAGCAAAACTACATCAGTACAAGTGGATATTGGTCCTGCTGTATCAGAAATGTCACAGTGCGAACTTAAGAATCATTCCAGAGATGCAAAACTAAAGCCATGAGAGATATAATTTTAAATGTCTGCTGGAGAAAAGATCACTGCTATTGAAGTGGTACCTGGCAGTTTAAAATGCAGTCAGATCCATTTTAGCAAGTGTTATGGCTTTTCTACTTAACAAAAAAGACATTATAGCCGGTATTGTTTTATCTTTTCGGTTTGTGTTTTGCTGGTTGTTTTACTGACACTTCCAGAACGAACTCCAGTAAGTCTGCAAGAAGTATAATATATATGTAGGCAGGCTAATGTCATTGGGCAATAATGTTAGATTACAGTAGTGTTTCTCAGTCTTAGCAACTTTAAGATATGTAGCATGCTGGCTGGGGAATTCTGGGAGTTGAAGTCCACCCATCTTAAAGCATGCTGACTGGGGGATTCTGGGAGTTGAAGTCCACCCATCTTAAAGCATGCTGGCTGGGGGATTCTGGGAGTTGAAGTCCACCCATCTTAAAGCATGCTGGCTGGGGGATTCTGGGAGTTGAAGTCCACCCACCTTAAAGCATGCTGGCTGTCATATGCAAATAAAACAACGTCTGTCACTCACCACAAACAAAAACAGACAAAGAAATCATCCACAACTTGGGGGAGGATTTTAAGCATCCTGTGTCTGGTTGTAAATTAATGATCCGACTTGCTTCTTCTGGGCTATATGGCAGTGAATAATACTCTGTTGTGATCTTTTTAATCTTGCCCTTCCTCCAAGTTGCTCAGAGAAGCGAACGCTGGGTCCCTAGACCTATATCCGTACTAACCTCACATCAGCCCTGTGCATTAGACTGAAAGAAAGTGATATAACTGCATGTCATGGTAAACTGTGGGGTGTTTATTGAATAAAGCAGAACTAGCTGGGTTTGTACAAGATGCAACACCACATATGCTGGTTTACAAACCACCATGGCTGGGTTTCCGCTCACCAAGGCAAAACTAAGCAAATCGGACCAGCCCAACCATGGGATTTAGGAAAGCAGCTGAAAAGTTTTATAGCCGCCCTGAGCCCTTTTCTCCTGTGGAAAGGCAGCTTTTACCCCCTCAGTTATAATTGTTGTTCTTGCTGTTGTTATGATTATTTATTACAATGATCTGGCCAGATTTCCCCTCTCCAGTCTGAAAAGTAGGTCACCCTCCACCTTGGCTTCGGTAGTTTCACAGCACGCGTTCATCCTCATCCATTCTTCATCGGCCATGGATTATCGAAGCAAAAATGGTTCCGGGTGCCACTGGGAAAACAGCCATTGCGGATCTGCCTCTAAAAAGGAGAGAGAGTGAAAAAAAGGGTGCTTTATTTTGTCACTTTGTCAGGCTTCATTAAAAGAGAGGCGAGCCACCAGGCTCTGATAAGACTTGGAGAGATAAATCCCCAACAGTGCTGATGGGCCAGGCAGAGCGGTTGCATCGTCCCCAATAACACTTCAGTTGCAGTTGTCGTGACCCTACGTAATCCGCCATCCTGGCCTGCCTGACACACACTTGCTCTTAACATTTTCTTAGAGACTCTATAAATGAGATCTCTTTGACCTTCAATCCTTAGCTAATTTGCTGGCTTCATGTACAAGACTGGCTTAATTTTACGCCATAATTACCTGCAAAAGGCACCACCGCACAAGGCCACGGAGCAGCTTCAAATGTCAGGATGACGGTAAAGTGGGGGGAGGTGAGATGATCCAATGCTGGTCAGTTTCCTCTGAGAAGGAAAGACAAGGCAGGTGGAAGATTTAAGACTTGGAGGGGGCCAAACTTTCCGGGTTAAAACTGCACTAAATCCAGTTTCACTTTTCAGTTTGAAAACCCTGGATGTATTATCCCACCAAACACCGCTTGGATATTTGTTTTCCTTAATCAGTCCTGCCTTGCATCATTGTTTGCTTCTATTTGTGTCCTTCCTTCCTTCCTTCCTTCCTTCCTTCCTTCCTTCCTTCCTTCCTTCCTTCCTTCCTTCCTTCCTTCCTTCCTTCTTTTTTCTCTTTCTCCTCCTTCATTCCTTCCTATCTTCCCTCCCTCCTTCCTTCCTTTTTTCTCTTTCTCCTTCATTCCTTCCTACCTTCCCTCCCTCCCTCCTTCCTTCCTTCTTTTTTCTCTTTCTCCTCCTCCATCCCTTCCAATCTTCCTTCCCTCCCTCCCTCCTTCCATCCTTCTTTTTTTCTCTTTCTCCTTCATTCCTTCCTGTCTTCCTTCCCTCCCTCCCTCCCTCCCTCCCTCCCTCCCTCCCTTCCTTCCTTCCTTCTTTGCCCTCCTGGGCCAAAAACATGGATGATCCTAGCCTACCAGGGAACCATGCAGCGAAAAGATGATATCCCCACTGTATAATCAGTTTAATGTAATAAAGTCCTTGCCAGTTGAGGAATATAAATGAGCAGATAATGCTTTTTCAAGGACAACAGAGGAAACCCTCCATAAATACAAGGGGTAACCGTTTTCAGTGCTACCAGATATACTAGTCAAGAGCTGAATTGTTTCAGTTCAGGCCAAGTATTTTGGCCCCTGTGAACTTAGAGGAGAAACAGTGAGTCTTATTAGAAACTTATAAGAGGTGAATTTGAAGGCTTGAATCACACAATTCAATCTATCATAATTATCTCCCCATAGCTGTGAAAATATCTAGAGAATAAAAATATGGTAATATTTAGTTCAATAACATGTTGGTATGAATACAGACTGCCATATGTGCAATGTTCCCTGGTTGTTTGGCTGCCTCAGGGCCAGGGGTCATGCAATTAATCAAGCTCGGTCCAAGCAGAATTCAAATATGAATCATTGCACCATCCTCTGCCTTATAAGGAGGTTCCCTGGCTGCTTAGCCATGCTGGCAGCATGTCAACAGCTTTGATTTCCATTTGCTCCCAATTTTGCCAGGTTAATTCCAGTCCTGGATTTCCTAAAGCAAGAAACTAAAAGTGTGGTTTACTTTGGAATAAACATAAGTGTATTCACTGCAGTCATCATATCTTCTCTTCAGGATCAAGCTATTCTTACAACCTGGAATTGAAGGTCTTGAGCACAGCCCTGATTGGTTGGACTTTGTTCTAGTTAGAAAACTTCCCTTCCTTATGGAATGTTTTTGAATGGTTGAATATAATCATTTTTTGAATGTAGGAATATTTTGTTTTAATGAAAGGACAAAGCAGGTTGCGTGCATGCACAGGGGGAGGGAGATGAAGAGGCAGGCTGCATTTGTCTTGGATGCTACATACATACATACATACATACACACATACATACATTTATTTATTTATTTATTTATTTATTTATGCAATTTCTATAGCCTCCCATCTCAATCCAAGTGACTCTGGGCGGTGATACATATATCTGAGGAGCAAAGGTAGAGTGTAGAAGGAGAGAAAATCTTGCCCTGGAGCATTAACATCCCTGTTCTTCTCTCCCACATGTCAAGTCTTCTTCTTTGAAAAACAACTATTCAGAATTGATCTTCCAGCCTTCCTCTTAAACTCCTTTTCACAGCTCAGTGCTCCAGGCCACACTTAAAACACCAACTCCGTGAAGACTGACTCTTCATCTTCTTCTTGGAGAACTGCCAGGATTTGACACAATCCTGACTTGCAGTGACTTCCAAGAGTTTGATCCAGGTGCAAACCCCAATTTATACTGAGCTACTCAAGAAGTGCACTGGTCAAAAAACAGAAGATGTTTCTGCAGAAGAAAGAACAGATAATAGAAAATATACCAATGCATACAAAAGTCCTGTGCCAGCTTCTGTACTTATCAACCTGGGGCTGCCAACTTCAGCTGAAACCGCTCCTGTAAATTTTCCCCCACTCTAATGAATGTGTACATAAGTCAAATTTGTACGTGTATAAGTTCAAGTCAATCCTGATTGAAGGAACAATATATAGGAGAAATCACTGAACAGGGAGGGGTTAAATTCACCAGGCAAGCAGTCGCTCCCTGGCAATGAATAGTCTTCAGGCTAATTTTCAAAGGCAACTTTTGCAAACATTTGCACCATCCATTTACTCGTTTTCAACAGTGTATTTTATTCTTTACACATTATTCATAGGTAGTTAATTGAAAAGGGGGGAATTTCATTTTCTTGTCTAGTAAATATGTTTTCATATGACTGTTCAGTTTCCACATCCCTCCACGTTTGTTCTGCACCACTGTTTTCCTAGTTATGACTTTTCCATCAAGGATTAGAGACATAGCTGATGCCAGTCCATCAAGGATCATGCACTGGCACAATCAAATGTGCTGATGCAATTATATCATAGCTAATTAAGGAAGACAGCTGGACCTATGTCACTAAATCTTTATTCCTAAGACTGCTTGGGAATTGCATTTTTCTCAGAACAGTTCACCCCCTCTTCCCACCTTGCTCGAAGGCAATCCACTTTTGAAAATGCAATGAGCAACCCAAACAATTCATGGTTTGTTCTGGAGTGGGTTGGGAGTGATTCGTTCAAACGGAGAAGGAAAGGTCCTGAAACTCACCATCTACATCTAAAATCAATAAACGCATGTAGATGCACTCATTATTTCAAGTCATCCATTCAACAGGTATGCATCCAAAAGGGTGGAATGTCTCTGTAATTTGTGAGTCGATCTAGATCAGTGTTTTTCCAACTTGGCCACTTGAAGATGTGTGGACTTCAACTCCCAGAATTCCCCAGCCGGCATTAAGTCCACACATCTTGAAGTTGCCAAATGTGAAAAACATTGATCTAGATGGTACCTGAATTCACATCCAATTTCCTCAAGAAATCTTGTTACTACAAACAAGCTGTGGAAGTCCAATGAATGTTAACCCATCCTGACAACAATGCCTTTTGTATGGGATTCAATTAATTGCCAAAGAAGATTTGGACTAATGAAAATAAAGTAAAATCATTCTGGCAATGAAGTCACTGTAAACATTATTGACAATGCTTCTTGCATACAATGAATGGATTTAAAGCCAACTGTGGTACTATTGGATCACAGGTTCATTGGTAAATCATGAGTAGTGTAAATGTAGGTTTTAAACAAAGAGCAAAATGAAACAGACCAATTAGCCTGTCTCTGTCCTGAACTCGAGGAGACCATTCTACAGCTATCCTATATTTATTTATTGTCTTTTCTTTGAAGAACTTTGAAGAACTTTGAAGAACTGATATTCATGGAAATAAATATGACAGCAATGGTTGGGTAAAAGTCAGGTTCTCCATTTCTAATTTTTCAGGTTTGTTGCTACTGAAACATTTATTATCCAAGATTGGCTCAACTGGTGATAGCAACTAGCTGAGGCTGGCTGATCTTCAAAAGCTAAGCAGGGTGAGACATGGATGGGAGACCACAAAGAAACATTAAGGATATAGGCCAGTGTTGGCTGGCTGGAGAATTCTGGGAGCTGAAGTCCACACATCTTCAAGTGGCCAAGGTTGAGAAATACTGGTATAGGCTATACTGAGAGGTTTAAGAAAATCCTACAAGAAGGCAATGGGAAAACCCTTGTTATTGCTGTCAAGAACATTACATGGAAATCACTGAGTGTTGACCTTATTTATTTGTTTGCTTGTTTATATGGCTGCCCATCTCACTGCAGCACCTCTGAGCTGCTAACAGTAACCAAACAAAAACAACAAGAATCCAAACCAATTCAAAGCAATTACAATAACCATCAATATACTAGGTGCTAGAGGACCAAATAAATCCCTTCCATCTTACAAACAGGCCACTGTGATGGTATGTGGGAAAGGCCTTGGGAGACGGGGCGAAGAGATGCTGCCTAGGGAATGGTCAGATAAGAGAGGGTGTAGCCCACAGCTGGATAGTGGGGGGAGCAAGAGGCTCAGAAGAGACCCTCCCTAGTTTCTCAGGCTGTAAAAGAGATGGTGGGAAATTTGTACTTTCCGACTTGCAAGATTCTGTTTATGTAGCCTTACAGTAAAGTAGAGTGAGCTCATCTGGTCGTGTTTGCTGTCTGGTCTACCTGGGAAGGCCAACATCAATCTTGCAAGACTCAAAGTACAAATCTCCCCCTGTCTCCTTTACAGCCCAAGAAGTGAAGGAGGGTCCCTTCTGAGCTTCTTGCTCCACCCACAATCCAGCTGCGGGCTACGCCCTCTCTTATCTGACTATTCCCTAGGCAACATCTCTTCACCCTGTCCCCCAAGGTCTTTCCCACATACTATCCCATCCACCCACAAGAGGGTCTACCTTTGTCTGGATGTCTAACCTATTCCATCCAGCAGTAGTGGAGAATATGTGTATCTCCAGATGGAAACGTTAGGAATCTCAGTGTTTGTTGAGCTGGTTTTTTCTTGCAAAGGTTTCATAATCAAAGTAGGTAGTCATCATCAATGTTTGAACATGAGGAGTGGAGTTTGCTGGCTTTTTATGTGTAGCAGCTCGTCCTACCTGTCTTGAGCAGGGTCATTGTAATTTGTGTGCCTGCTTCTGACTGGCCTACCTAGCTTGGAGGCTGTTCTGCTTCATCTGAGATTGATCCCGCCTATTGGTTCCCATTTATCTAAGTACAGATTACTGAGTATGTGATAAGGCAGGATGTGCCCCCGTCTGTTTGCTTTCTTCTTAGACCTTTATTTGCTTGTTTGAATAGATGTGGACTTATCTTTGATTGTAATAAATTGAAATTGAATTGAATAGACTGCAGATCAGGTTTATCTCGATGTGTCTGTTAATGGCTGATCTATCAAAATGCCAAGATTCTGGGAATTCTCTTGCATTTGGGGATGTGGCTTGATCCCAGTTGAATTTGTGTTACATTTGGGTTGGGAAATTAAAGAATGTTCATTGTGTCTTCTGACTGCCAATTGGGGTGCATGGATATGTTCTGCTAACCTTCCACCAAATTTCTTTGGGGTTCATTAGACTAGGATTGGAAAACTGGGAGGTCACATGCCCATGGCTTACAGGAATTCCCTCCCACTGATAAGATGTTCCATCTGACAACTCTGCCAATGTTGAGTGTAGACTCTGCATTGGGTAGCCAGGATAGTGTAGGGATAGTGTAAGAATGGGTTCCCAGACTGACAGAAGCACAAGGGATGAATCCATAAACAACCGATTGCAGACTTCTCTGGTATTGATGATCCACCTCATCACCAGTTCATTGGAAGGCTGTGAAAAAAAGAATCAAAAATCCCCCTCCCCCCCCCCCCCCCCCCCCCCCCCCCGTGTACATGGGGAAATGTACAGAGTTGATTTCTGGGAGCAGTGCAAGGCACTGTTTGTCACCGTTAAAGCTCTACTCGGCTCAAGACCTATATCTCTCCTGCATCTTCTTCCAGCAGTTTCCATAGTGAAGGTACCAGTCTTCACTATACCCACCAGGTAGAGCAGACCATGACATCAATTCTACAGGAAGGCTAAAACGATTTGTATTGAGATGAGGTATAATAACAAAATCTTGCGGATCTGATTGCCCTGGACCTCCTCCTCCTTCTTACAGTTCAATGAATTAGGAAGGCGTCCTCCTGAGCCACTTCTGAATGTTATGTGGACATTCTGGATGTAAAAAGGCTTCAGCCCCTTTTGCCTAGACAGCCGCTTTTGCGTATCTCCATCAAGGTCATCTTCCTCACTCTCTACAGCACCTTTCAAGTCCTGTCCTTGAAGGTTAGCATCATCACAGATAGCAAAGGTAACCCTTTTATGGACCTGACCCTCTCTTTTAGAATAGTGCTCCACCTAAAATTAGGTCAGCACCAACTTCATTGACATTTAGGAAACCCCCCAAGACCTGGCTGTTTGGGCAAGGCGTTATTGATTTATACTTATTGAGAATTTTCACATAAAGCAAAAGACAAATCAAAAGGGAGGGGAAGGGGAAGGGGAAGGGGAGGGAAGGGAAGGGAAGGGAAGGGAAGGGAAGGGAAGGGAAGGGAAGGGAAGGGAAGGGAAGGGAAGGGAAGGGGAGGGGAGGGGAGGGGAAGGGGAAGGGGAGGGGAGGGGAGGGGAGGGGAGGGGAGGGGAGGGGAGGGGAGGGGAGGGGAGGGGAAGGGGAAGGGGAAGGGAAGGGAAGGGAAGGGAAGGGAAGGGAAGGGAAGGGAAGGGAAGGGAAGGGAAGGGAAGGGAGGGTACAGAAAAAGTAAAGAAAAAAACTAAAGTTATGAAATATAATGACTTCTGACCGTCTTTTCAACAGTCACAATCTTATATTCCCCCTCCCTCTTAGCTATTATACAAATCCCTTCAGCCCCTCACTTAATCCACACCTTTTTCAGTCCTCAAACCCATAAATCATCCTATCATTTTTTTTCCTCTTTCAGCAAAAAGTCCATATCAGGTTTCCAGTCGTTCAGAAACGTGTGGTTTGAGCAAGGCTTTGATGAACCCCCATGTACAACAGCAGCTCCGTCTTACTTGGGTTCAACTATAGTCTATACAGGCTGCCAGTTACTAGCCAAGCACAGCTCAGGGTGACACTATGGACTTGTAAAGCCCTGAATTACTTACAGCCTGACTATCAAAAGGACCACCTTTCCCGTTTCAGTACTATCCTGTTGGGCAAACTAGAGGCCATCTCAGAGACGTCCCCTCTGCCAGAGACACATCTTTCTTCCCGCAGGAACTTTAATTATTCCTCCTGTGTTTCTCATTTTTCATTTTTCATTTTTTGTTTTCTTTTCTTTTCTTTTTTTTTTTTGTTTGTTTGTTTTTTTAGCTGCTCTGAGTGCTCACTGGAGGACAAAAGCGGAGTATAAATTCAAAAGGTACATAAACAGGACTATCTGCATTTTGGCTAAAAGGGTTTCCAGTGGGAATTAGACCTCAAAAGACAGAAGAATGAACATTGTTGTCTTCAGGCATATAATCCATAATGACCTGATTCATAAGACAGGTGTGGTTGGGAAAGAAAAGAACCAAGTATTTCCATGTCCAGAGTCCTTACTGTTGTAAAGAACTTGGTCTTCCTTCTATCACTGCCCAGTGGAATCGTTTCTAGATCTTCCTTCCTTCCTTCCTTCCTTCCTTCCTTCCTTCCTTCCTTCCTTCCTTCCTTCCTTCCTTCCTTCCTTCCTTTCTGCTTTTGAGTCAGTGTTGACCCCTGGCAACTGGCTGGACTAGTCCCTGAAGTTTTCTTGGAAAGATTTCAGAGGTTTGCCCTTGCCTCCTTCCGAGGGCTGAGAGAGGGACTGGCCCAAGGTCACCCAGCTGGCTCTGTGCCTAAAGTGGGACTAGAACTCATGTCTCCCAATTTGTAGCCTGGTGCCTTAACCACAACACCAAACTGGCTCTCTTATAGATGACACTGGAGGAAATTTCTTAAAGGACTAATAGATGTTCTTTCCCCGCCCCCCCCCCTTTTCAGCCATTCAATTGTTTCACTTTGCAAATAGAGTATATTTGATTGATTGATTGATTGATTGATTGATTGATTGATTATGTGCTATCAAGTCGTTGTCAACTCTCAGTGACCCCCTAGATAGATTTTCTCCATGAAATAGAGTATTATTTATCTATTTATTTTTCAGATGTATATATGCCGCCCATCTCACTATACAAGTGACTCTAGGCAGAGTATATAGTGACTGGTAATGCATATTTGTTAACATCATGACAATCTCAGTTTTGAGTTGCTTTACTCAAGGTTCTGGTCTGTAGGTTAGCTCTGAAAATGAGCTATTCGGTTAAGAAGTTATCTAGCCTAATCTCTCAAGTGGAGGAGAGATACAGCGCAGGAAGTTTCCACTGTATGGCTCTCTGTAAAAGCAAATCAGTCCTGTCTGGTCCACAGAAATTGGCTTTTTCAGCACAGATCATTTTAACACAGGCTAGGCAAAGCCTCCATACAAACTTGATATTATTATTATTATTATTATTATTATTATTATTATTATGGTTAGTCACACAGTCAGCCAGATGTTTAGACTAGATTTGGTGTTTTTATCCACTTATCAAGTCCTTTCCAAGGACCTGGGATAGGCAGATGTTGTTGTTTGAAGGTTATTGTTGTTGTTGATGTTGTTGTTGTTTCCTCCTGTTAAGGGGAGCAGGTGCTATGAACTGGATGTGTTGATGACCTGTGAACAGAGACCCAGAGAGGGCCAATTAAAGTGGGACCTGTTAAAAAGAGATGGTCATCATTTTTGCGTTCAGTGCCTCATTACAGTGTGCAGCAAACAGTGAACATAATTCTGAGCAAAACCTTTGCAGATATCAACGTTTCTTCCTCATGATTTGCCCAGGACCTGGTCTCCTTTTCTTGAGTCACTCTAACAATGTGTCAATATGGCCAATGTGTTTGCTGAAATATTGGAGGAATTCACAAAGTCATTTGCAATACAAAATCAGAAAGCAGTGGGGAAAAGGCTGAATGTCTTTCTCCTGCCTACTAATTCTCTTTGCAAATGAGTATTGCAGAAAAGATAATATGCAGTTTTGAAAGCTAACTTTCTCTCACGATAATGAACGGTTCCATCCACTATTACAGAGCCAAAGAATAGGAAAGGTTGACTGATGACCATTCCAGTCAACATGAAAGTCTGGGGCTTGGGGTTCAAACAGATCTGCAGAGTAGCAACCTTGAGGAAGTTCAGTGTAGATGCAGAATGGTTGCCCAGACTCTGTTTGAAGGTTTTCTACAAAGCCCAGCTAATTTATCCATCATTACTGGTCACTGATTCCATGCTGAAGTTCTCTTTCCCCAAAAACATTTACTCTAATGTCTGAAAACTACTTTCAACCTAGTCGTGCTCTGTGGGACAGCTGGATTGATTGCTTTCTGTAGAGCGGCCCTTTGATGATTTGAAAGGACTGTCTCATCCAACCACTCTCCAGCCAGTTTAGTATTTTATCAAACTCTGTTGTACCCTACCGAGTTTCCCCTGTAATCAAAGTTCAACGTGTTTTCCCTGTAAATACAAAAGTCCTTTCTCTAGTAGCAGCTTGTAGCACCTTCTAGAATCAGCCAACCATTCTTGCCCAAAATACAATAATGAGGACAGGGTTCCTATCAGTTCATCAATGGCTTGGAAATCTAGGGATCTGAGATACTAGTGAAGAACCTGCCAAAGAGGAGACGTATGAATCTGTATTATAGCGACGCTTCCCAAATTGTTGGCTTACAAAGAAGAGGAAGCGAGGACTATGTATCATTCTTGTTTTCTTCTGGTCTATTGGATGTTGTTGAACTTCCATTCCCATTATACCTTTCCCAAAGGTTTGCTGTCTGAAATGTAGTTATCATTATCTGGAGAGTTGCTCGCTCCAGCTATATGAGGTAGGTCAATGATAACAAATCACAAGAGATTGTACCCACAGTGCCACCCCTTAGCAAATTTCCTCTATTCTGCTTAGTTTTCACCATTTAAGATACAGATGTTTCTGTTGATCTCATTTTAATGCCCAGTGTTTTATTCAGCTTTTTAGATCAGCAATGGGTAGCTTGGATTTCTGGACATCAACTCCTATCAACCCCAGCTAGTCTGGCCAATGACAAAGGACAGCCCAAAATATCTTGAGGGTTTCTGGTTGCATATTCCTTCTTGAGACCTTTCAAGATGCTCCATGCATCCCACCATCCTGTTGTAGTAATTACAAGAAACCTGTCAGGTAGGTCAAATTTCTTCACCCGTCTTGTAGTCGAAGAACTTAGACTAGGAGGCAGCAGTTTGTATATGGTCACCAAGTGGAGTGTAAGAACACTAGAATCAAGGGCCTTCTTGCTTCGTACCTGGGCTATGATCCCATTAGAATGTAATTTCTGAAGGGTTCTCTCACAGAAGGAAAAATGGATATATTCTTTATTTCCCCAGAGACCAATTTTAACCAGTGAGTTAAAACTACAGGGAAGGAGATCTTGGCTAAACTTTCAAGAGGAACGTCTTTGTCGTATGAGCCATTAGACTCTGGAACAGGCTGCCACATGAAGTGGTGAGTTTCCTTTGCTGGAAGGAAACAGAGGCTGAAAAGTCATGCCAGAGATACCCAAGTGGATCTGACACTGAACGGGGCTTGGACAAGATACTTTCTAATATCCCTTGAGTCTAGGCCTTATTTAAATGTCATTATTCTAATCATGATGCCAACAGGTTCTGGCAACCTCTTTTTTCTGCCATGTCCTCATGATGTTGCCTTCGTCTGATCCCCAGCCCATGAGCAAGGAAGCCTTCAGTTGTCTCATAGCTATGCTGGGTTAAAGTAGGGTTTTTCCCCTTATTCCAACTCCGTCCCAGGTTCCCAATGCACCTCTCTTGGCTTTGTTGATGGGTTATTTTATGATGCTCAGCTGCTGGTTTGTTTTATTTTGTATTTTGTATTTTATTTGTTTTATCTATTTTATGCTGGGCCACCCAGAGTCACTTTTGTGAGATGGGCGGCTATATAAATTGAATAAATAAATAATCAATTAAAGACAAAAACTCAAAAGCTTCCAGACGTGGAGGGAAGCAGGGACTGGCTAGATAAGAATCTTATTGCTTGTTAGGCTGAAACCCCTTTGAATAGTTAATTGCCCTCTTGTCTGCATGAAATGAGGCCCTACTTGTACCCAGGGCAGTTTCATTTTGACACTTCTTTCTCTTGCTTTTCCCACAGCTTAACAAACAAACGAGCCTTGCACTTCTTAGCCTGGCAGTTAAAGACTGTTGGTTGTTGACCTAATGGACATTTCTGCCCTGAGAAATTCTAGCTCCCACCCTTAGAGAGAGGCCAGCAGCCAGTGGTGTCCACAGGGGGTGTCAACATCCGAAAGAGGGCAGGTGCCGCATTGCAATCAAAGCCCATCCTTTTTTTTAACATGTCGTGATGCTTGGTTTCAAGATTTTGACCCTCCCTGCACCTGTAATCCTTGTCAGATACAGGTGGGTTTCTACTTGTAGAATTCCTGGCGATCATCCAGAGGTTGTCCAAACAGATATGGACAGTTCCAGGTGGGTGAAGCCCCAGCTTTTCATGAGAATCGTCTGGGAAAAGCCATACCAAACCTGTAAAAATTCATGCCAGACATATTAAGGAAACACCAGCTGACTCCAACTCCATCTAATCTTGAGTTTGTTCTTCTTCCTTCCTTCCTTCCTTCCTGCCTGCCTGCCTGCCTTCCTTCCTTCCTTTCCTCCCTAAAGCAGACTTTGTAATGTGTGTCTGTCTGTGTGTGCACTGACTTAAATACAGCATGGATAGTTGTACTTTCCAAGGAGCTGGCAACCCTTAATCAGTGTTAATTGGCTCTAATTAGCATATGTTAATTAATGATATTTACTACAAATTAAAGGTATGAGTGTTCCCAGAGGATTTCCTGTTCATCCAATTAGTGCCAATTAGTTGCAATTAACACGTGTAAATGAGTTGCCATTGAACCCAAAACAAACAACGCATAGACCAAGCTGTTTGTGTGTGTGTGTGTGTGTGTGTGTGTGTGTGTGTGTGTGTGTTTCTTGAACATTTTGAGAAGGCGCCAAGCTGGGGTGGGGGTTGGGATGGGAAATCAAGGAAGTTCAGAATTGCTTAATATGTTACAGCGCCTACCTTATTCCACCTCGTTCTAGGGGATCATAGATTCCATAGGATTGTGGATCTGGAAAGAAAGAATAGAGAAAGACCTACTGGCTACCTAATAATCCCACACACAACCCTTCTCCGCTTGCTAGTGAACAATTTATGTCCAGGTAAGCCCCACTCAAACCCTGGCTAAATCCATCTCCATCTGATTTTCCTATGATTGTTAAGTTGAATAGATCCTGTAAGAACCAGCTGGAAGATCAATGCAAGGCATTTACTGATCAAGGAATCTCCTTCCTTGGCTACAACTTCCAACCTACCCGGATGGGTGAACCTCCTTGGTCTTCAAATGAATGGTGGAAAATAATGGATCCATAAGAGAATGAATCCATAAGGATCCTTAAGAATTGGAATGAGTGAGAAGTTTAGTAGACACAGAATCTGGCAACACCTTTGGGGTTTTATTAGGAGATCGGCTTTGGCTCATTTCGTCCGATGCACAGAGTGGATTTGCTATTATAGGACTTTAAAGACAGAGTGGAAGAGGAGAAGTTGAGGAAGCTCAACCTGATCAGTTTCCTCATTTCCTCAGCAGTGATATAGAGCAGTGTTTCTCAACCTCAGCAACATTAAGATGTGTGGACTTCAACTCCCAGAATTCCCCAGCCAGCCATGCTGGCTGGGGAGTTCTGGGAGTTGAAGTCCACACATCTTAATGTTGCTGAGGTTGAGAAACACTGATACAGAGTATCTTCTAAAATCATCTAACCATCATTGGGACAAAATATTGGTAACAAGGACAGCTCAGTGATGCTGCGAAAGCCACATAAGTGACCAGTGAGGACATGGATTTAGTAAGCAGTTCACAACGTCTATATTTTATTTTACTTTATTTTATTTTAAGCTGCAACTGAAGTTGACCTCATTGTGTCTTGTTATGGATACTACTGCATCCATACAATCCCTGTCCAACCCCCCCACTGGCCCAACCCTAAAGGAATATGGTCCTGTCCATAAAACAATCAGTTTGGTTGATTTCCAGATCTGGCTATTGGATTATTTTCTGTTCAGACTAGTTTGAATCCACATCCTGGGTAAATTCAGCCCCAGGGCTATCTTATTTCTATCCTTAAAGAAGTCTGCCTTGGGGAAGGAAGAAGCAGATAGTTTAATACACATTTAAATTAACTTAGCCTTGTGAACATATACACGTGCCCACACCCTGACCTGGCACTGAAATGAGAAATTACAGTTTCATAATTTGTTGAGGAACATGTCCATGATGTAAGCACCTTAGAATAGGAATGGGAAAAATATTCCCCAATGTTTCTGGCCATGGAACCATCATGTAATCATGTTGCACCCCATGGTTGCTCTCCAAAGCTCAACTTCATTCTCTATATTAGCTTTATATCCATCCTATTTGGGCTATAGCATTCCAGTTTGTTAGTAGCTGAGATGCCCTCTGGGGCTGCCATGTACATTCCTGGGCATTACACACACGCGCACACACACACATGTCCCTTTCACTCTCCTTGCCCAATATCCTACCCAGCTGGTTTTGCACAAATACTTTGTCTAAGCTAAAATGTGGTTGGATACTTTGTAGTTCAGCATCTCATGGACTTCCAACCACCATCTTTGAAAAAGTGTGAACAAGGCCAGCCTATAGTTTATTTATTTTGACATAAAATGTTAAGGGAGCCCATCAGTGTCATTTCCCAATCATGATGACATCAATGTGATGAGATGTGCATTGCAACATCCCAGTGCAAGCTCTTCCCTTTTGTATTTACGTTGTGACATTTCAACACACGTTTTGTCATTCCCCCACCTTCAGCATTTCTTTCCTGCTCTCTGGAGCAACTCTGAATAAGTTTACTTTCTCTTCTACACGACACCCCTTTCATGTCTTCCTTGCTTCTTCAAGTTAAATATGCCCAATGAAGTTGAGTCCTGAAAGAATCAGGACAGACAAAAGGATTTTTTCCATACACAATGCACAATTCAACTTTGGAATTCGCTAGCATGAGATGTGGTGTTGGCTACCAGCTTGGCTGGCTTCAAAAAAGGGTTGGACCAATTGATGAAAATCCTGGGGATCAATAGCTATTAGCCTTGAGGGCAGTGGGACTGCTCCTGAAAGCCATCTCCTAATGGCCTTCCTTGTGCAGTTGGTTGGCCACCATGAGAACAGACTGTTGAACCAGATGGGCCAGGGGTCCGATCCAACAGAGCATGGTTTACATTCTTATGTTCTCATGTACCCAATAGCTCTTGTTCCTCATAAAGCTTTTCCTTCCAGGCCCCATATCTTGGTTGTTCCTGTTTGTCAATGTCCTTCCCAAAATGTGGTGCCCAAGTATGGTCTGTCCAGTGAGAATAGGGAGGAGTAATAATTCTTTTGATCTTGACACTGGATTTTTGTTGTTGTAGCCTAGAATTGCATTTGCTTTTTTTTTGCAAGGGCCTCACATGGTTGGCTCATGTTCAGCTTGTGATCCATCAAGACATCCAGATCCTTGTTCCTTGAACTACTGCCCAATATGATCTCCTACAACCTTATATTCATTCTTCTCATTCCCCACCCACCCCTCCAATATTCATTCCACCTCTCAACCAGTTTCTTTAGGATTCAAACCCTTGGTTCTACTTGTAAAGTTGAAGTAACCCTGAGGTCAAGTTCAACTCTTGGTGACTCCATGAAGACACATCCATGCTTTTTTTTTCTTGACCACTGGAAGCAATTGGTTTGCCACTGTTGTCTTCTTCTAGGACGGAAGGTTGAGGAGGTCCATGTGTTGGAAAGGGAAAGGCAGAGTCTCTAACATGGGGAGATTCAACCCCAGCATCGGTGAGTTTTTAAAATTACACAACCAAGGAAGGAATGTATATTTGAACTGGTGGCAGTTTTCATTTATTTGCTGCTTTTAATTAACATATGCTAAGCCACTTGAGCCTCTAGGATAACCTGGAACAAATAAATAAGATTTAACACAATCAACATTCCACCGCGACTCTATTTGGAAGCTTAACAAATTTGCTCACTGCTTTTACTATGTGAATCACATCCCTTGGTCTTAATTTAAATGAGATTCTCATTCACTTCCATGCGCACACATAGACATGCACGCACGCATGCATGCGCCCAGACACCCACCCACCCCACAGAGAGAGAGAGAGTCTTTAAATTAGAATCCCATATTGTTTTCTAGCTTATTGCAGTATATACAGTTCTCAGCTGGAGCTCCATTTATTTTTTTCAGCGATGATTTACAAAGCATTTAAAGTGAAATCAATGTCATAAATATTGAAGGACCATAATAGATAATTCTGGGTAAGTTTAACCAAAACCAGAAATTGCTATAGATTATGGAGGGGAATGAGTGGAGTGGAAATAGTCTGTTTCTAGCCGCCTCTGCCTTCAGACTCCCGTGGTCAACTTACTTTCCTATTTCCCTTTTCTTTCTTTGCTTGAATCCCTCTGAACCAGCACTATTTTCAATTTAAGTGAGCCAGGGTGGGGTAGTGGTGAAAATCTGGGTTAGCACCAAGGAGACCTGCCGTCACTGTCAGCCACTGAAGCTCCCTGGATGACTTGGCACCCGTCATTCTCAAACCAACCCACCTTGCAGGGTTATTGTAGTGGGGGGAGATTGGAGGAGGGTTTATTATCTAGATCTCAAAGAGGTTCTGAAGGAATGATAAGATCTAAACCTAAGAAAGCAAATAAATACATTTACGAAACGGAGGAATGTGCCCAAGGTCACCGAGCAGATAAGGTTAAGCTTGCTTAATTTATCCCGAAGTCAGTTTTAAAAGCCCAGTGACCAGGGATGCGCCACACGCACAAGAGGAGAGTTTTGACCAGGTGGGTCAAAATCTGCAAAATGGCAGGCACCGCGTTGCCATCCAAGCCCTGCCCCTTCTCACAGATTTGGAAACCCTTGCAAGAAGAGGCTAAAATGCACGGAGCATTTTGTGGTACAATGTGCGGGGGGAAGTATAACCTTCACCTTCGTGTGTCACATGAACTAGGAGTCAACTGTCGCAATAGCAGATGGACTCCTGAATTGGTCAGGGGGTTGAACTAGATGACTTAAGGTCGTTTCCAACTCTTACATTCTTTGACTCTCTGATTACATCAATGCATCGTGGTTTATTTCTTTGGACGTGGCACGCCATGCGCCCAATGGCCGTTGAGTTTCATTAACCCCGCTTTAAGGCGACAGGTGTTTATTTATTTATATAACAAGGAACAAGACTCCATTTTTCCATAACCATGACAGGACTTCAGTGGCTTCATATCTCCTGTCATCAATCCGCTTCGATCAATAGCAGGGGGTGAGGTGCCATGTTAGTATCCTGAGATATGTGGTTTCCTCAGCGCCAAAGATTTTCTCTTTTTTAGATATTTTTATCCCGCCTTTATTACTTTTATAAATAACGCAAGGTGACGAACATACCTAATCCTCCTTCCTCCTCCTATTTGCCCCACCACAACAACCCTGTGAGGTGAGTTGGGCTGAGAAAGAGGGACTGGCCCAAAGTCACCCAGCTGGCTTTCGTGCCTGACACGGGACTAAAGATTACCATCATCCACTTCCCAAACAGGCATGGGGGCCTTTGAGAAGAAAGCAGAGTCCGTGTCAAATCAGGAAATAGCACCTCCAAAACAGTTTCTAGGCTTGAAGAGATCCTCATTGCTCTCACTGGATTCTTGGCTCATTCCCACCCCTTGGAATCCATCCTGGCAGCAGGGTGATCTGATAAGGAATTGAACCCAAATGTGGACCTACCGGCAAGCCATCATGAGGAGTTTGGAAGGCAACCATGGTGCGCATAGACATTTGTTTCTGCGGAAAGGGAGAAGGGATGGTAATTCAGGCATGGACCTAAAAGGTGGAACTGACCAGCAACAGGGTTGTCTGCAAGGGGTGGTGGTCAAAAAAGTCAAGAGGGCAGATACAACCCCACCATTGAAGCCTTGCCCCTTTTTATGTGGGATGGTCCATGGACAGTGGTGGCTGCCATCTTGCCTTTTTTGACCCTCCTGGCTAATTGGCTAAGAACTTTCAGGGTTCCATCTGTTGGCCTGAAAATGTGAGCACTGGTTGGCAGAGGGTTTTCTGTGAGCTCAGAAGACTTGCAAACAGCACGCATGGTCTCATCCCATCCTGAAGTCTGGACAGATCTTAAAAACAGTCAGGATTTTAGGATTTTTAAACTGGATTCAGGAGGATTAAGAGGCAGACGAAAGGCCTGGAAGTGCCCACAGATTCCTAACTTAATCTGGGGGTGAAAAGGTTAAATGGTAGATTTGATGCTCCTGTGCATTGCTTCAGCACAGTGTTTCTCAACCTTGGCAGCTTTAGATTGTGTGGACGTCAGCTCCCAGAATTCCCCAGCCAGGCTGGCTGGGGAATTCTGGGAGTTGACGTCCACACAACCTAAAACTGCCAAGGTTGAGAAACACTGCTTTAGCAGATCCTGAACCAAGCAGGGGGTTGGACTGCATGACATTTGAGGTCCCTTCCAACTTTATGATTCTATGACATTATATAGGTTTGGGGTTTTTTAAGATTATTTTATTTTCCTGGCATAGGAAACAATATAAATTAAACGAACAAGCAAACTTGGGCCCTGTTGTAGCCCAGCTGTAAATCTAGAAGTTGGCCATCACCATAACAAAGCAAAAAAGAGTTCTCTGATAAGAAAGATGGACTGTGCCTCTTAGGATCAGCAGGATTAGTCCCTCCTCCCTGAATCCCTAGTTTTCCAATTTGGTAAACATGATGCATGATGCAATAAATCCAAAAGAACTGGAGATATTCCAGCAATTATACTACCAGACGTCACTTCATCCTTGATCCAGATGTGCAGAAGACACTGGGCATGGATGGTTTTTGCAAAGCTGGATTCCAAAGGTGACCTCCCCCCCACCCTGCCTATGACTGCCAGATCACAGCACCCTTCCATTTACCATTATTATGGCTGGTCGCACAGTCAGCCAGATGTTCAGACTGGATTTGGCATTTTATCCATCCATCGAGTCCTTCCCAAGGACCTGGGATAGGCAGATGTTGTTGTTTGAGGGTGTTAGAGGTATCGTAGCAGGACATAAGCTGTTCCAAGTAAAGCTGCCTTTTCCAATTGACTGATGGTGATTTTGTCAATGCCGATGGTCTTCCAGTGGTGCTCCAGATGTTTTGAGATTGCCCCCAAGGCGCCTATAACTATTGGTACTATCTTTGCTTTCTTTTGCCACAGTCATTCTACTTCTTATTCTACTACTTATTTCTACTTCTATTTCTACTTATTATGGTTGGTCTCACAGTCAGCCAGATGTTTAGACTGGATTTGACATTTTTGTCTACCTATCAAGTCCTTCCCAAGGACCTGGGATAGGCAGATGTTGTTGTTACAATGTAGCCACCTGACTCCCAACATCCTGGTTCGTCCACTGGCCATCCAACTGCTTTTTGGAAGCCCACAAGCAAGGGCATGTTATTGTTTACGCCCGTGTTTGCTGGTTGCTTCATACAAACAGTTTGTGAATTAGTTACCCAAATGGGTCTTGGACAAAATAATGCAACATTATTCCCATCATCTTTCAAGGCAGATCCCTGTATAGTGAGAATAGTTTTCTCCCTCCGATTTTGTCTTCTTCTCCTCCCTGGCCTCCATTTTAATCCTTCCCCACCACTGACACTTTCCAACATTTTATTAGCTCTGCAACCCAACCCAACCTTATCAAGATACAAAAGGATTTTAAAAAGCGTGTCTTTGTCATTCAGTTTGCAAACATATAAACAGAGTGTTCTTTGGGGAGGGGATGGGGAATACACACTCCCACAATATAGCAGTTCCTACCGTTTTATTTCTGATGTTCCTATTTTACCTCCAGTCTTGCAGGTATGAATCACTACTGGAAGTGATTTTTCAGTTCCGGCGATAATCTCCTAGAAGAATAGCTTTGTAATCCAAATAGGTTCCCCATTGATGGGGAAGAGGGATAAATCACTATTATAGTGTACCATGGAAAAAGTGACCACAGTAGAAAATTGGAGGGTACATGTTAGGCATCCCCTGTCTTGCGCCCTGTGAATACCACGAACCCCAAACCTTGCCTGTTTTGAAAATTAAGCTTGAAAAACTCTTCCCCTTTCCCCCCCTTGTTATGCAGGAATAGTGAGAAATTCTGTGTGTGTGTCTGTGTGTCTGTGCACATGTGTATGAGAGAGAGAGAGAAAAGGATTTTCTGAAAGTTGTATTAGGACGGTATGTTTTGACCCGGCCTCATTTTTGTCTGATCTCTGCCCTCCAGTGGCTCACTGCACCCATATGTTCAGTTCGCACATGCACCAATTACTCAGTGTTCCATAACTGCACAAACGTGGGAACTTTCTTCTGCATTTCTGAATGTGCCAGGCCTCTTCAATATGCCTTCTGCCCGGAAAAAGCTGAATGTGGACTGCCTCATTCTCTTCTTCCTCCTTTTCCAGCATCAACTAACTTCAGCCCCCTCCCTCGGCCTGTTGGCCACAGAGGCTTGGCTCCCCCCTCCCTCCACGCCAAAGCTCTTCCCGGCGCTCGTGACCACCCGAGGCACAAGCGTTTGCGTTGTTAAGGGTCTCCATTGCCGTTGATGTTGTCAGTGGCACCGTTATCGATTAAACTTCACTCTGGAAGACTTAAGCACGGAGCTGGGAGTGCGACAGTCCTCTGAAGGTGCTATTAAAGACGTGAGCCAGATTGAGCTAAGGAGAGGAGATCAGGAGAGGCTGGTGGGGAGGGGAAGGGGAGGCAACAATGTAGGAGCCACGCAGCAGAGAGCATTCGGGTGCACCTTCCAGGCTGGTTTCATGATCATTTCAGGGTTGAAATGGCTTCCCTTCCATGTGAAGAAGAGCCACGTTGGATCCAATTCAGAGATCCCATGTTTGTTTGTTTGTCTCTCATGGTGGGGAGGCCAAATAATGCTTCTTAGGGGACCGGTACTCTTCCCACACATCTTGGTTCTCTGTCCCCCAGTTTTTCTCTTCCAAATTTTTGCCTCTTTGTTTTCTTTCTTTCCTTTGCTTGTCTCCCCTGTACACTGACCTTTCTTCTCTGTCCAACTGGGCAAATACTTGGGAATGTATATTATTTATATGTACACTTTATTACTCATTTCTCCTATGCTTGCAAATTGGGGGTTTCCTTCCAGGAACCACAGGGACCCCGGAATGAGGCTTACGAGCACTTAGCTTCTTCCATTTCTTCCCAGTATCAAAGAAATCTAGGGTGGAATGATATCCACACCCCTCTATCTTTATTTGTGGGGGGGGGGAGTTGAAGCCTCTCCTTGGGGTCGCTGCCCTCTTGCAGGCGTTACAGCTCCTGCTGAGTGTTTATT
Organism: Liasis olivaceus; assembly: GCA_030867105.1. NCBI lineage: Eukaryota > Metazoa > Chordata > Lepidosauria > Squamata > Pythonidae > Liasis > Liasis olivaceus. The sequence goes on along the minus strand of CM061349.1, from coordinate 325,399,452 downwards.
TGAGATCCTCTGCTCCAAAGACAAAAAAACATTTGGGGCTAAGAGAAGAGGCGTTGATTCAATATTTTCTTTCCTTTACTGGGGAGGGGCAGGTCAGAGTTCGACATAAATAGCAGCCTTGGGGTGAGGGAAGTAAACAAATAAATCTCATCACTTTGCAAGAAGGCTTGTCATGGGGGTGGCAAAAAAGGCAAATTAGCAGGCACTGGACACGGAGATATGTTTTAATCACAGGGGGAAATGATTTGATAGAGAGAGAGAGAGAGAGGGAGAGAGAGGGAGAGAGATTATTTCGTTTAATAGACTAGGGGAATGCCATGGACATAGTATATCTTGACCCAGCAAAACATTCCAAAAAGTCTCATTATTTCCTCATTAATAAAATGGTAAAGTATGGGCTAAATGATACGTCTGAGATGGATACATAATTGGCTGAATGACTGCATCCAGAGAAAACTCATACATAGCCTCTCTGAGTCTTGTGTTGTTCTACATTTTTATGAATGACCTCGATGAAAAGATTGATGGGATGCTCAGATTTGCACATGACATAAAACTAAGAACACCGGCTAATGCTTTAGAAGAGGAAGTGAAGGTTCAAAAAGATCTAGACCAGCTTAAGCAGTGGGCAAATAAATAGAACAACATTTAGCAGGGAGAAATGTGAAGTCCTGCATCTGGGGAGAAAAAAATGAATTGCACAAGTGTAGGAGGTGGGAGACTGGCTTTGCAGTAGTGCATGTGAAGAGGATTGGAGTGCCCTCGTTGATCACAAATTAAACATGAGCAAGCAGTGTGATGCCATTGTTAAAAAGGCAAATGCAATTTTGGGGTGTACTAATAGGAGCAGAGGATCCAGATCATGGGAAATAATTGTTCCATTCTGTTCAGCCCTAGCAGAATCCTGTTTGGAGTGCTGGATCCAGTCCTTGGCACCACAGTCTAAAAAGACAAACTGGATCAGGTTCAGAGAAGGGCTACCACAGGTGAGGATAAGGATCTGGACATATTTAGCCTGCAAGAGAGAAGATTGGATGGTCCTCAGATATCAAAAGGACTATCATCTAGAGGAGAGATGGACTTGTTCTGTCTTTCCCTGGAGGGCAGAACCAGAACCAGTGGGTTAAAACTACAGGGAAGTAAATCCAAGTTAGACATTAGGAGGAATTTCCTGATGGTAAGACCCATCAATAGGAATAGGTCACCTCACAATGTGGTGTGTTCTCTTTCACCAGAGGTCTTCAAACAGCAGCTGGAGAGTCATCTGTAGCAGATCCTGCACCCAGCAGAGTCGGACTAGATGACTTAGATGACCTAGAGCTGGACTAGAGGTCACTTCCAATTCTAGAATGCTAGGGTTCAAAAAATACGTCCCATGTCCAGGAGAGGGCATTCCTACATGTAGAGTCCTCAGTGCTCTCTGAGCTTGGTTGTTTGTTTGCAGACGTTTCATTACCAGTCTAGGTAACATCATCAGTGCTGGTGAGTGTGGGGTTTGCGCCCTGTTTATATACAGTAACTTGCCTTGTCAGGGTTGAGGTGGGTGTTGTTTTCTCCTTGGTCGTTCCTTGATTAGGGTATTGTTTTCTGCTTGTTTGTCTGGTGTTAATCCCTGCTTATCTGGGTCTTGGCTGCTGGAGAGGATGTGTTCTGCTCTTTTTGTTTCCTTCCTAGCTTTTTTTATTGTCTCTTCTGAATGGTGTGTAAATGTGGTTTACCTCAGTGTGTCTATTGATGTCATTAATTCCTACATTAACAATGACATTGGGATGCTAGGCTAAAAATGCATTTAATACCTCTTGTATTACAATCTCTTTCTCTCTCTGTGTGTGTACACACAACTGAATCTGTAGTGTAAAGCCTCCTCATTCCAATCTAGTGCCTGTGGCATGGTGACCCTAAGCCCATCCTAGTGACATAGCAGGTAGCTCTGAGATGCCATTTTCGTCTCCCCACAATGCCCCAGATGTGATGCCCCATTAGGGCATTGTGGGAGACTAAGATAGCTGACAGTGGACAGCTCCCAGATCCAGCCATCTTGCAATGAAAGGAGAAGGTTATTTGCTAATATTAGCAGCTGTGGGCTTTGACAGTTGCTGAGAGGCAAAATGTCCTGAATTCAAACACTTATTTATTATCTTGTTACTTTAGTTTTTCTACTGTGACATTTTTAACCCTCTTGTAAGCCAACCAGAGTCACTTGGTGAGTGGTCCGTCTTAGGAATCAAATTAGTCGATAATAAAAAAATATAAAATGGACTCCCAGGAGGTCAAGGCGGCATGTGGTTATACGTAAACACTGGTGCTGTTCACACAAAACAGTTAACCTGCATACTGAATTATTCCCTGGAATCACAAAATGCACTGAACCCTGGATGAATCAAGCATGATGGGTTTGCACCTCACACCAGGCCTCGAGTAAGTCAAAACCAATGTTAACATCGACCCAATTTAGTCTGTTGTGTGAATGCATTTTTGAGATCTTTACCTGACTTGGTTAAATGTGTTGTGGGAATGCAACCATTACGTTGATTTGCTTAGACCAGGCTAGGCAATAGGATGCCTGCAGCCCCCAATTTGTCCCCAGATCCAGGGGTGTCCGCAGAAGGCACCCCAAAATTCAAGATGGTGGCTGTGATCGCACAACTCAAACCCTGCCCCCTTTATGCATTTATTTCAATTGCAAGATGGCAGGTGCCATCTTGACTTTTTTGACCCCCCCATGGACCCCCCCCCCGGGGGCCACTAGCCTCCTTGCCCTCGGCTTCTTCAAAAATTCTTTCAGCACCAAAATATTACACAGGAATCAGGCAGGCCCTAAAACCTTTAGCGTCATCTTTATTCCCCAGCAATTCCTTGGGACCTACAAGCGTCCGTGGCGATAATACAGAACATTCGGCAAAAGGGAGGTTTGATGCCCCCCATGGCAGCCATTTCGTGAGCAGGCAAACCTCCCAGGGCAGCCATTTCGTGCCAACTCTCATCGTTCCAATGTGACCCCAACCCAAAAAACATGCCCAGCACTGAGTTACATCCAAGCCATGGGGAGTCAGTATTAGCTGCCCTTCCTGTGGTTTCCTCTTGCTAAGCATGAATGACAGTTGGCATCAAGACCTGAAACTTATTGGGGAGGTGGGGAGGAGAATTTTCTTTTTTCTTTTTTCCTGGAATTGCTGCTTTTGGAAGTGGCAACCCCGAATCCAGCGTTAATTCGGTATAACTTGAAGTTTAAGAAAGACCTGCTACTTAAAGTCAACAAGATCATCCCGACATTAGGAAAACCACTTCTTCTTCTTCCAAGCCCTCTTCTGCAATGGCTCAGAGGTTCCTTTGCTCAGCGTAATCAGGGGGTCTCCGCTTTTCGAGGACAGTGTGTTACTCCCCTCCTTGCAGAGAGAGGGAGGGAGGGAGGAATTGGGCAGAATTTTAAAAAGGGGATCCCACCTTCTGGCGGCTGCCATCTATATTTCCCTTCCTGATAAAATTGCATCACGTCCCCGGACAATCCGCACCCTGCACGTTTGATCCTTCTCGGGGCAAGGAGGGGGAACCCCATCCTAGCTAGTCCTTAAGCCTGTGTGGAGCGAACTCATTGATATGCAAACTATTCACGTGTGCAGTAAATTCCAATTAGTTTTACAGAGGTCTGCTTAACATTTATGGGAAAGGAACCTGGGTATCACAGCAATATTATCCATGCAGGAGGTTTGGACTAAGTGAGGATTTAAAAAAACAGAAGAAGCTGCAGCTCACACTGAGTTAATTATATTTTGCAGATTCAGAAAAAAAAGGGGGGGGGAAGAGGGTGTGAGGGAAGGACTCCAGCTGAGCTCTTTGAGGTTAGGCTAACAATTCAATGAATTTTATTTGTGTTTTTATTAGACTCTCGTCCACCCGCAGGACACCCTTGGTTGGTAACGAGGCTGCCGTGTTTAAAAAACGGGGCTTGGCTGCATTGTCAAAGCATTAGAGAAATGGGAAAGGCCCTTCTGGGAGAGAGCAGAGGTATCTGCAGGGGGCAGGGGGTCAAAAAAGGCAAGATGGTGGCAAGGATCATGTTAGGAAAGCCTGTCCTTTTTTTTATGCATGGTGCATGTAACCAAAGGGGGGGGGGGGGTTGATTGCATGGGGATCATGAGATTTATTGGCATTTCCCCCCCCCATCACAGACACTCCCAGGAGAGGGGAATATATGCAGAGGGGAAAGACAGCCTGCCTTCTCTTGGAATTATTTTTTACATCCCAGTTTAGGGTATAGTCCCAATAGGCTTTCATCCAAATACTCACCAGATCCAACCCTGCTTAGCTTTTCAAGATCAAGCAAGGCCCTCCAGATGCTGCCATTTAGGCAGAAACTTTCATGACTGATCAAAAGGAGTACAAGTCGTTAGCTAGGCTTGATTAAAAACAAACTCATCCCCTTGCTCAGTCCTGACTTATCTAGCTGCATGATGTCATAGCATCATTGCTCTGCCTGGAACAAGTCTCAGATACCCAAATAAATAACATCTCCCACCCCATAGATAGCACCTGCGATCTAAAAATCACAGCACCTGCTTCCAGGGAGTGCTGCACCTGTGTTCAAAAAGGGTAGCACCTGGCTTCCAAAAGTCTGCCCACCAGTTTTTTTTCAGCAATTACCTGCTCTTTTTTTCTATTCCAGCAAGAGCTTTGGAACGCCACAGAGTAACACTTGAGTGTTTCACATGTACTTATGAACAAGATTGTAAGCCATGATCATCGGGCACCACTTCCTCCTATTTAAACACCCCCCCTTGTTCCAAAGAACGTCAGTGATAAAGCCAAACGGGGTACCATGAAAAAAAGCATCTCGGCACGCGCGCCACACGGGCTCGGGCCTCAACCTTTCTTCCAAGATCAACGCAGCTTTCTCAGCCGTGGGTTTTGCGCTGCTTATTCAGACGAGGCGACAGGGAAGAGGGGAAAAGACCAAATCAACATGAGCTGTGTGTTTCCGCCTACTCCAGATAGAGGCGTAATCTCTCCAGCAGGTGTACATAAAAGATTTATTTTTGAATTAACATGCTATTGATTAGTATTATGTAAAGCTGCGTGCCGAAGGCGAGACAGGCAAGCCGGCATTATGCGCCCCTGGTAGGCAGACCAGAGAGATCGGAATGCCGGGTCTGCCGTTGTGGCGTTAGTGAGGCTTCAGGTTCTCTGTTGTCAGGAGAATAAATGGGATTAGCGTTCATGATGGTAAAGTCGATTGAGCGGTGGGTGGCCGCAGCATTTAATTTCTACAAGCAGGAGAGTTGGAGGCGCTAAGATTTCTGGCAGCCGCATGATCTGACCTGAAAACGATGCTCCTAAAGGAAGGAGTGAAGGAGGGGGTTATCGCAAAGGCAAGGGAAGTTTGCACATCCTCAGAGACCCTCTCTTCCTGCGAGAGCAGCGTTAGGGCTGGGCAGCAAAACCCCCTTTCAAATACGCTTTTACGAAGTCCTTGGAAATGTGTCCCATGCACCCCCAGGCGCATAAGTCAGAGATGCGAGGGGGTAGGATCATGGGTCCACACATCACCATCTTCTTGAAGCTTGAAGGAAACACCCTAAGCCTCACTTTAACCGAGCCGGCAGGCCTGCCATCTGGACCAATGCATGATCGATCCTGACATATTGTTCTAATGACAGGAAGGGTGCCAAGCAAAATTTGATATCAATATTTGGCTATGATTCATTCTGCCCCCCCCCCCCCCCATAATTTGGGACTTTGCATTTGATAGCCTTTGACCATTGACGCACAGCGGTGTTGCCTATTTGACAGAATGCATTACAAAGAGCAGAATAATATTTGTTGTTCTTCCCCCGGCCAGCCCCTCCTGCCCCACTGAATTTCTTGTGAGCAAAGACAAGATGCTTCAGAGAAACTGAACTCTTGGGAGAGGATGGGAGAGTTTATATTTGATTTAAGTCTTGAGGACTTCAGCTGCCTGGTCCTGCAATAATCATTTACAACGGTGCACTGAGTTTTGTATATAGTTTTTAGTTTATTTTTTGTGCAGTTTAAGGACAACCAGTAAAAACAGGCTACCCAGCAGTGAAAAAAAAAAGCAGAGTTCTCTTCAGCACGTGGCAGCGTTTAGATTTTTTTTTTTTCCTTTCTTTTGATCAATGACATGCAGTAGCGTTTGGTAATGAACATTTATTTATTTATTTATTTATTTATTTATTTATTTATTTTTAATGAACTTTCGAACAGCATTGGATGACAACAAAAACGGAAAGAAAGAATACGAGGGAATCTAAAGCATCTGAATGCCGAGCTTTCGAAACCATTTTTGACAGTCCAATAGGAAATGTTGCATTTAAGAGTTGGACAAACTTTTGAGTTCTGTATTTTCATTTCCGCTATAGTGCACGGAAGTGGCACATCGTGGCTGCAAACTAGCCATAAGAAAATCTCTTCTTGTCCTTACGTTACAATTTCGCTTCTGGCTTCTCTTCCCAGTTTCTGATTAACTTTGGGATCACTCGGGAAAATGCCTAGAAATGTTCGTGACTTACCTCCTCTTTCAAACCCATCAAAATAGCCTCCTCTGTCGGCAAGCGGAGTTGCACACTTGGCACCAGGTGGGAATGTAGCTCCATTTTTGCCTTAGCATCATCTGTGAACCCAGTAGTGCAAACTAGGGCTTGTTCTTTGAATCAAGGTAAAAAGCAAACCTTGGTTAATAATGATGCGTGAAACCAGCCCACGATGCAGCCTGGTGTCACGACTCTAGCCTGAAATGTCACTCAAGGTTAGTCACCTAAAGGTAACATTTATCAGTGTGCTTACGCTTGCTGAGTTATTTTACACATATGTGTAAGGGTTTATATGCTGCTCTAGGCCAAAAGGACTCTGAATGGCTTACATCCCACTCCTCAAAAATAAAACACAGCCAGCATAACAACATAACCATGAACACTTACAACTAAGATAGCAAAAAAATTCTGCATTCAAACTTTTAAATCACTGGTCTTTCCCATGCTACTAAGATCTGTGCATTATTGGCTGACACGCTGAAACCAAATCCACAGATTTTATTTTATTTATTATGTTATGTTATGTTATGTTATGTTATGTTATGTTATGTTATGTTATGTTATGTTATGTTATGTTATGTTATGTTATGTTATGTTGTTTTGTTTTGTTTTGTTTTGTTATTTTATTTATTTATTTAGCTTTCTCTTTCTCCCTCCCTCCCTCCCTCTCTCTTTATTTCTGTGCTTGGAGTCTATCCTTCAGCAGAATTCTGCAGAAGCCTCTAAAAATAGGTAGCAATTATTAAACAAAATCAATCTTTTAACTGTCACTATGTCCATTTCAAATTATTTGTTGTGATTAAATTCCTTTAGATGGGGAAAAACAAAATTCTGCCTAAAGTCAGATAAGCGGGCTGGAAAATTTTCCAAGTTCCCATTTTTCTGCAGAAAATCTTCCACTTCAGGCAAGTTTAGGAGTCTCTCAAAGTCCTATAGTATTTGTTTTTCAGGAGATGATTCTAAAAATATTGAAAAGCTAAGTTTTCATGGCTGTCGTTTTCCTTACTTTAGGTAATATAGCCCAAATACTTACGCAGGTTGTGAATGCAGAGATGAATCTGCTAACTGAAATCATTCCCTTTTGAAATTTCAAAATCAAAATTCCTGTCCAAAATTCTCCAATAAACCCACATCGCTACCTGCAGTTACATATATACAGAAGTTAATGAAGAAACAAGCTAGGTTGGAGGGGAGGAGGTTATTTCTCAGTAAGAACTGAGTAAAATTGTGACTGAAACCATGTGAAAATTAAAACTGGCCATTTAATCCATTCCTTGTAGTGTTAGAATAACTTTTATACTTTCTACAACCACCACATAAATATGAAGCATCATCGACCTGATATTGGAAACCCTTTTTGTACATTCTTTTTCCTCCTGAGATAAAAGATTTAAGAATTACTGGACTCCTTTTTCAACTGGTAAATTTCCAAACCAACCACTCTCCTTCTAATTGATATGCTGATTTCTGGCTTCGATGACAATTCTTAATAAATTAAAAAAAAAAAAAACCACTGAAAATCTTGTTTCAGGAAGAGGCATGATAAGAAATGTGGTGTGTGCCATTTTATTTTATTATTTTATTTTATGTTGTTCTCCCAACCCCCAGGAGGAGAAAGGTTTGGAGGGCATCTGTAAATCATCTTCACTTGCAGAGGTTCTGTCGGAAAAAAAGGCATTAATATGAGGATGGGGGGAAAGAATTACCATCTATTATTTGCCATAACGTGAATTTAAACCCAGGAAGTCGAATGATAAAATATGTAGTTTGGGGAGGTGCGGAAGATGTGGGTCAGGGAAAAACCTGGAATGATAGCTTTGGGCCTCTGAGCCTTCAACTTAATGTGCTACGTAAATCCCCGAGGTTAAAATTGTATGGAAATCACAGCAGCTGGGGTGGTGTGTTTTTAACTCTCCAAAAGGCTCCTGCAAATCTACTGCCGGGACTTTTCACACATGCACAGACCCCAGTTTCCGAGATGAGCTGCAAAATTCTTTAGGAATTCCTTACGAACTGATTGCGTCTTGCAAAATCCATTGCGGGTCGGCACTGCCCTTGGAATTGCCCTGCAAAACTGTTCAGAAATTGCAGGGGGTTCAAAATGGGTCAGCCTAGTTATTCCTGGTAATTGAACACAGAACTCTGATTCATATTTATATTTATCTGCCCTAAAAAAAATGTAATACCCGATGGTTAAATTTAGGGCAAAATTCAAGGGCATTTACGGGGTGATTCTTTTGTTTTCTATAACCCACCTGGTTGAGGTTAGGAATCTTCGAATTGATGCATCGTATGGAGAAGAAGTGAAAAAACATCCTGTCTGAGTGCAGAATTCTAACTTACATCCCCAGGTAGAAAAGATTGGAGAGCAGATGATGAAAAAAAAAAAAAAGACTTTTTCTGTCTGAAATATTGGAGAGTTGCTGCTGATCTGCAGACTAAACAAGCTGATCAAAGACCCTCCAGGTACTTCTGAATTACAACTTCCAACATTTCCCATGATTGGCCTTGCTGGCTGTGGCAACTGTGTGTAGCTCACTAGATGTCAGATATGGGTTGGAAACCTCTAGAGTAGTGTTTCTCAACCTTGACAACTTGAAGATGTGTGGACGTCAACTCCCAGAATTCCCCAGCCAGCAAGGCTGGCTGGGGAATTCTGGGAGTTGACGTCCACACATCTTCAAGCTGCCAAGGTTGAGAAACGCTGCTCTAGAGAGCTACCCATTCCTCACTGTTGAAACAATGGTTCTGGGTTGAATGTGCAAATAGCCTGAGTTGTAACAACACAACTTCCTAGATTACATACCTCCATTTGAACATCTCCATGAACTGGAATATAATGCAAAGTTGTGCTGGATCGGGCCAAACACCTATCTAAACAACATTCCTATTTCCCACTGTACCCAACAAGATGCTAAATACAATAGGGCTACAATAGCTCCCTTCAGCTCAGGTTCCAGATCAACTGGTACTAACTCCAATCATTAGTTAGATGCCACCAAATCAGATTTGGCTTCTGGTGGACCAGTGTCATCTTAACCTGCTCCTAGTACTATCTTGTAGCTCTCCAAGGACAGCCCTGTAATCTCTTGGACACCATCCTTCCACCTTATCTGTTGTCTTTATCTTCCACTTCCCTCAACCACCATCATTTTTTTCTAGACTACCTTCTACTCACATCACATGCCTAAAGTATGCGAATTTCTTCTTGATGATCATTGCCTCAAGGGAATAACCAACTTATTTCATGCAGGACTGGCCCTTCTTTAAGTCCATACTGTACTACTCATGGTCACCATCCCCAGATCCATCATTTGAAGGACTCTACTTCCTTATTAACTCTAATACTGGAACCTTATTTAACTGCCCGTTAAAATTATCCAAAATAGTGAGAAAGCACCTAAATGTCTTAGGAGGAAACGGTGACTTCAGGTGAAGATACTGTATCTTCCACTCGTAAGTACTTCTGTCCTTTTTCTGCACAGGTTCTTCCTTCTTTTCTCTTACCATGAAGGGAGAAAAACCCATTAAGGAAGCCACAACAGGAGTTCTGTAGATGATACGTCTAGATATACCAGGGTGGTGCAGATGGTTGATTTCAGTGAAGACTCAAAGCACTCCTTCAAAGCTACTTGGCCAAGGAAGAGGGCCCCTGCACATCTAAGAGACAAGCCACCATCTTGCTTCACTTCCTCTCACCTTATCCCGCCCTTGCAATAGCCGGGAGAGATTTCTGTAGGTGGGCAAAGAGGCAATACAAAGGACCTTCTGAAAGCAAGGCGAAGTCACCTCTCAGGGACTTCACACATACCCATTCAGTAGCAACACATGGAGGTTTCCTTCCCCCCATTAAAGAGCTACAGAGGCCATTCCAGGTTCACCTACAGTATCCTGCCTCTCGTTTGCTGGAAGGGTGTGTGTTTCCGTGCAATTTCTGCATTAAAACGGCCTCGGAGCTGGTGGTTCAGACCCCCCCCCCACCCGCAGGTACCCACTCAGCTGTCCTTCAGCCTCTGAGTAAAATGTCACCAATGGGGTATGTAGATTGAAAGGCGAGTAATTGATCCCTTTGTGTGGAGGTTGCAAGCTGCAGCAGAGGCATTTAGACCTCATTTCCCAACCCTTTCCCCTCGCAAAATCTCATCTCCCTCCTGAGCCGGCCATGCTGTTGAATTTATGAAGAGAGATGTTTTAGCAGAAAATCCCCTGAGTCTTCCCTTAGCCTTAAATCCCCAAACTGTTCTCCAAGGGAGACCTCGAGACACCGAACATGCCAAAACGGCTTCCTTTTGCTTATGTATTAGCAATCTATTTTAGCTTTTTGACATCTCTCACACATAAAACCGTAAGAGAGAAATAAAATATCAGTCTCTGGGTGAAAATAAAGCTTTGCTTCCCTCCTGATCTATAGGATATAAAATAAAGCTGATAGTAGCTTTTCCTTATGCCAAGGCTGTTCTTCCACAAACGAAGGGAATGAAGATGAATGATGCATATTCTCTTGGTTCTGCTTCACCATTTCTTCCTTTTTTCCCCTTATTGTCAATTCTTCCCCCCCCCCCCCAACGTTTTTTCACTCTGTCCTTTCTGTGCTTCCTTAGGTTTCTTTGGAACTTTTTCCCGCATACTCTCAGAACACCGGCCCCAATTTCTTTCATATCGTACCGTACCATTTTACCGAGATGCATCTCAAATTAGGCATCGTGCAGGAAAGGCTGGAGCGGAACGGTGAGGTGGGAACTTCCAGACCGACACAAGGAAGCCTCCTTCACCACACATGTGGTTCACCTCTAGGCAGGAGCGTCCATCAAAACTTTGTGCAATCCCAACTCCAACTCCTTTTCAAGGCTGTGGATGCCATCTTGACTCTTTTGACTGCTCCTTCGGACCCCTCTGCCTGTGGCACTCCTTCTCACCAGATGCAGGATGCGTCCACTGACTTGGAGAGGTGGGATTGGACAAGGAGCTCATTGGAGATTAGTAGGGGTGTGCAAAACAGTTCCAATTTTAAAGACGTCAGATGTACAACGCTTCTGGAGTGGTGAAGGCCACCATTTCTGGCTGGAAAGAGCCCTCTGAAGTTGAACCTACCGGTTCATCCTGGTGGCAATTTATTTTCTTCACAACGAAAGAACTCAGGCACCTCGATTACAGCTGTAGGGGAGATAGGATGGGTCCTACTTCTGGGGTGCCGCAGTGGGAAGAGAGGGCTTGAGGTGACTCATCAAAGGAGGCCTTATCTTCTTTAGTTCTTCCGTCTTATTAGTTACTATTTTCTTAAACTAATTTATATAGCCGCACATCTCGCCACAGGCGACTCTGGGCAGCGTACAACAGAGCTCAACACAATCAATAAATACATTAAAAATTCTTAACACATGCAGTTTTTTCAAGTGCTCCAAACCGTTGGCACCCTCATAGAGTTCCCACAATATTTGTTTGGGGAGGGTGATCCCAAAGCATCAGGCCATTCATGGTGGCTTAGTGCAGTGCTTCTCAACCTCAACAACTTTAAGAGGTGTGGACTTCAACTCCCAGAATTCCCCAGCCAGCCTGCTTTAAGAGGTGTGGACTTCAACTCCCAGAATTCCCCAGCCAGCCCCCCTCTCTCTCCCAGCCATGTTTTAAACCTAGAATGAGTGGCCACCCCTTGGATGTTAAATGGCTCTTTTTAGAGATTGATCATGTTTTCCAAATGCCTGTTGGTTCTTCTTTCATTTGTATTTTAAATTGCTTTAATATTGCATGCCACCAAGCGTTGTAACAGAGCTGGGCAGCCTATTTATTTATTTATTCAATTTGATTCAATTCCATGCAGGAACCACCCAACTCCAATGGATTCATTTATTATAAATTTAATGAATGAGCGAAATGAGTGAATAAAAGCTTGGGAAGGAAAAAAAACATTGTGGCAGAAAACAGATCTCGGGGAAAACTGAAGCCCCCCACCCCCGTTCCCCACCACCACTGAAAAACTGCATTTCTAAATGACGCACACTTACAGAGCAGCTCTTTTTCTTTTTTAATATGCACGTTTGCATGTAATATATAGTTTGGCCCCAAGATGTCTTTCTCTCTCTCTCTCTCTCTCTCTCTCTCTCTCTCTCTCTCTCTCACTCACTCTTTTTCTAAATTAAAATGCCTCAGGTGCTTCAACCGCTCCATGGTTCTAGCTGCCTTTTTAATTGTATTCCCCCTTTCCCCATATCTAGGTTTATTCTAACCACTATTTGAATGGACAGAACAAGGGCACTGCAATTCTTACAGAAGAATTCAGAAATGAAGAAGTCAGAAGAGGGAAGGGGGGAAAATGGGGGGGGGGGGTTAAGACATGTACAGTAAAATGAATAGATATTAATGCCCACCCTAATCATTTTGAATCTGCTGTTCAGATTACAAGCAGGTGGGAAAATAATAGGAATAATTGTGGGCTGTGGAGTTCTCCCTAACAACCCAAATATGTGTGTTTGCTACTGGAAAATGTTAAAGTATTGGTGAAAGCTTCAGAAAGGGGTGATTCGAAAGAATTATTTTCTCATCGGTTCCTCCCGTGGAATTTGGAGAATGTAGAGTCAGCAGCTCCATAATTCTGCTCCTTACCGTGCATGAGGGTCCTGCGAGGTAGGAATGTCAGCTGCTCATCCTCCAAGCCAGTGTTTCTCAACCTTGGCCACTTTACGATGTGTGGACTGCAACTCCCAGAATTCCCCAGCCAGCAGCTTAACTGCTAAAAAGAGCTGCACCCTTGATTTGACCTCTAAAGCCACCTTTGTGTATGTTTGATTAGAAAGCTACCTGCTTCTATGCAACGGGAGAAGTTGTTAGAATTATGATCTCTAATCTTTGCAGGCCAAAATTTCATTTTTTCCCCTCATCCTCAGCATTCTAGGGAACTCTGGGAGTTTTTTTGGGAGAGGGTGCTTATATTTTGGTTTGATTGGGCTTCAAGTAGAGATCTATACTTCCTAGAATGTTCTTTCTAAGGATGTGGAGGTACTTCTGCTAATCCCTGCTAATTATACCAAAGCATCTAGCATGCTCCTCAGAAGATCAGAAATAGAGAGGTTGATAGCTGCCCCCTCATTCTTAGAAAACTACTACATCCTGCGGAGAAAGGCTGAATTCTGCCAAAGTTGAACAAAACAACTTTCTACAAGTCCACTCAGAAGAATTCCCAATGACAACAACTGACGTTTGCTCCCAGGTGATTAGAAATCTAGAACCCTAACATTGGGAGTAGGGTTCTAGTACTTAGTAGTCCAGCTCCTGCTTGGTGCAAGAATCCAAAACAAAGCAATCCTACAGACAGCTGTCCAGCCTCCACTTCAACTAATCCAATGAAAAAAAAACATTATTTCTCTGGGTCCTCAGTTCCCCTCTCAAAGATTTTTTTGGAATTCCATCACTGCTTCCTGTAACTTGCATAAATTCCCAACCCTCTTCTATGTGACATCCTTCCAAATATTTGACAGGTCCTACCCTACCTGACTTTTCTTAAGGCTTAGCATCCTTTGTGCAACCAATGAAGTCATTTAAAGCAGTGTTCCTCAACCTTAGCAGCTTGAAGATGTGTGGACTTCAACCCCCAGAATTCCCCAGCCAGCAGAGCAGGCTGGGGAATTCTGGGAGTTGAAGTCCACACATCTTCAAGCTGCCAAGGTTGAGGAACACTGATTTGAAGTACTTTCTAGCAACATGACATTCATTGGCAACCACCAGACTCTTGGTCCTTTAAGCGACTTAGTGGTTCAATTCACCCCAGCCCCACAGCTGCTGGTCAAGAACCACCTGGGCCCTCTCCCCAGTTTGGGCTTGGTTGGTTAGTTGATGAAATGTATTGGCCACCCCAAGCCATCTTCTTCTTCTAAGGGCATGGACAAGGCATATATGTGATAATGTGAATAACAAGAGAGAGGTAAACAAATATAGGAAATTAGCAGCATCTACATCAGGGTTTCTCAACCTCACCAACATTAAGATGTGTGGACTTCAACTACAGAATTCTCTGGCCAGCATGGCTGGCTAGGGAATTCTGGGAATTGAAGTCCACACATTCCTGAGGTTGAGAAACACTGATCTATGTGGTGTGGGTGAATAGAATGACGGATTAGGAATCAAAATCTCTACATGAGCAGGAATGGGCAGGATCCATTGGAGTTAGGCAGCTATAACCAAATTAAATAAATAAATAAAATTTCAAAACTGGATAAATCCATCACGGTCTTTTGTCATCTTTCAAAGGACTGTTGTAAAGATAAAGTAGGAAGTGCCATGCATGATGCCTTTTGCTCCTTGGAGCAGTGTTTCTCAATCTTAGCAAATTTAAGCTATATGGACTTCATCTCCCAGAATTCCCCAGGCCAGCATTAGATGACAAAGGTGCTAGGGAGACGGTGCTTTTGTGCAGTCAAAAATACATTATTTTGTTACCTCTGAAAATTGTAAAGTGTGCGTAATGTACATGTGCCAGAAAAGTTCAGCCAGGTCATTTGCTCTGGTGTTGTCATCAGGGGCATCCATTGGGTGGGTCAAAAAAGTCAGGATGGTGGTCACGATCATTCATTCAAAGCCCACCCCTTCTTTACATGCACTGGATAAACCAGTGTTTCTCAAAGTTAGCAACTTTAAGATGTGTGGACTTCAACTCCCAGAATTCCCCAGCCAGCAAACACTGGTATAAACTCTCCCCGCAAGTGTTACTGGTATCCATGAACTTCCGTTACAGATCCTTTTTCCAACGAGTGAAAACCGCATGTCCAACACAATGTGATGTTGCAAACAGCCCTTCCATGCCAAACAAGGAACTTCTTCTCCTCTCCCTTTCTATGATATGTACCCAGTTGGCATTCAATATCTGGACTCTCTTGGGAAGGAAAACTCTCTCTTGGTTTTTATTAAAAGGTGCTTTGATTGATTGATTGATTGAATTTATTTTAACTGTATTTATTTATTTATTTTTTTTCAGGGCAAGCGAAGAGGTCCTGTCTTAATGGCCTCCTTTGGCTCCAAACCTGTTGGCGCTCCCTGCCCAAACTTATCGTTAAATGTGCCACTTAATAGAAAGTCTGGTTAAGAAATTCTAAGCTTTAAAAGCAAAATCTCCTTACGTCACATTCAGCCCCTTGCAATTTAGTTATGTTGATGTCATTGTCTTGGCACTAATAGGAAAGTGATTTATTACTATTTTCTTCTACAATATTTTCGTATTTTCGCTTCCCAATCTCACTTTCTTGATTTTGTTGGTTGGTTTGAATGATTGCTCATTCGACTGATTGATGGATACCCTGCCCTTTTTTTTAGGCGCTCAAGATGGCTTACCAAAGGAACTTGCTTCATTTTTATCTTCACAACAACAATCCTGTGAGGTAGGTTGAGATGGAGTAACTGGCCCAGAGTCACCCAGTGAGATGGGGGGAGAATGGGGGTGTTGAGAGAGGAAGGTAGACTAGAAGCTGGCTCTCCCTAGTCCTAGTCCAGTGCTATAACCACTACACCATACTACCTCTCATAACCTAGTCAACAGCTCTGGGAACTTTACATGTTTTACACCAGCGTTTTTCAAACTCGGCAACTTTAAGATGTGTGGACTTCAACTCTCAGAATTCCCCAGCCAGGAAGCTGGCTGGAACTTAGAGTCCACACATCTTAAAGTTGCTGGCTGGGGAATTCTGGGAGTTGAAGTCCACACATTTTAAAGTTGTCAGGTTTGAAAAATACTGTTCTAGAGCTAGTCGAGGACTTAGGCAGGCTGAGGAATATTACGTCTCAGCTGTAAAAGGAACCAAGAGATAAAACAAAAGCATCTATTGCTCTGCCTATATATCTCAGCTCCTAGAACTTACCCTTCAGGGAGCTTTTCCAGAAATAAATAACGTCTGTGCTTTTTAACAGCCTGAATCCAGGGGCAGAGGGAAGGAGCAGCTAAACATTTCAGTATCACAAAAGCACGATCAGGAAAGTTTAATCTGTGCAGAGATCATTGCACTGCTTCTGAAGAAGCTGTGAAAAGTGCAAGGGGTTTGAAGAAAAGAAAGCAGTCTGCTTTTATATTGACCAGATACAGCATTAAGGTACCCATTTTACAGATGTCTAGAACTGAGGCAAAGATCTTTATGTTTATGGTGGTATCACAGAAAGCCATTGCTTTCAGTATGTTAATGTTAATGTTAGCTGTTGTTTCCTTGCTCTGTTGACTCCCTGATGCCCCCAAAGACTTTGTTGTTCTTACTGTAAGTCTCACTCAGCCGATCAAAGTCTTGGTGGGTCCCAGCTAATGTTTCTCAGTTGATTGCAAAGCATCCATTAAACTTCTCTCTTCTTCCGTGCATAGAGATCTATGTTTGAAGTATAACAAGGGAAGGAACTGGACTAAAGCGAATTGACATTTTGCATCCCCAAATGAAAGAGCAGGCTGATCTTCTCGTTCTTGCTACAAAACGTTTCCACTTGGAATGCTTTTAAATAAAAGTTTTAGTTTTCCAGCTTCTTCTCAGATCATTTTCTGAAGCCGTGGGCCTCCTTCAAGACATTGCCCAGCAAGGCACTACGAGAGGGTGCGCCCAAAACTTTGTTGTCAGCAAAAACTGCAATGGGTATGCAGGGATGGGCAAGAGGCTTTTCCATTTAGAGAGCCCCAGCCCCAAATGTCAAAATTTTCCCCAGTTTGTTTCTTCCCCCTGACGTTCTTTAATGAGCTTTTTCTTCCAGATAAACTTCGGCAAAAATCCAGCGGCTAATGGGAACAGAGATGCTGACTGCTCCCTGACTCCCATCCACATTGTTCAACTTTTCCTCCATTGTGCGGTCTCCGTAGCAGCGGCAAAGAAGTAATGTGCTAGACTGTTCTTCTCGTAGCATCTCCCTGCTCAGGGAAGGCAAAGGGGTGATAAATGGAGGGGATTAATGGTGGCAGGAACTAGTAAGGAGGGGAGACGGTGTGAAAACATCAGCCTGTGAAGTTGGTAGACTTCTAATGGAATTAGAAAGATTTTCCCCACCCTGGCATTCGCAGGCTTGTTTTCTGTTTCCTGTCTTTATTAGGGACTTACTTTGTCCGGTCGTGTTTGTCCTCTGAATAGATTACAAGAAAGAAAAAGAAGAAAAGAAGCAATAATGTATTTGGACTACGTGTCTTCAAAATGTCTATCTCCTCCACTTCTTTCATTCGCTGAATGTATTTTGGAAATTGACCCATTGTTCTTTTAGGCACATTCCTAGTTCACCTTAAGCCAGGTTTGCCCCTTATTTGAATGCACCCAGAAAATATTATTGCTGGCTCCAGGTCCCATCAATCAAACAAAGTTACAGGATCCCAGAAAGGGGCTTTCTTTTCATGGCGCCCGCCTTCTGGAAGAGCATCTGTTGAGAGAACCATAAGGCCCCCACCTTAACTATCTTTAAAAAGTATGAAAACCTGTTTTTTCCTCCAGGGTTTGGGTTCAGCTAGGTGATGACCCCCTTCTAGGGTTTTATAGGTTCACTGAATGTTTCCCTCCAGGACACCCAGCATCTTCTGGAGAGAAAAATAATAAAATAAATAAAATAAAATAAAATAAAAATATTCAGGTACTTGGCAAAGGTTCAGATAGTGCATTTATGCTTGCACAAAGCAAACACAGCCACAAGGCGGGAGCGGATTGCTATCCACTTCCATTTTCAATTCACCAGGTTTATGAGGGATGGTTTTAATGATGGCTTAAAGCAGGGATCAGCACAGGGGCATTGGTGCAGGGGAAGGGGTGTCAAAAAAAAAAAAGATGGTGGAATTAACCACATGACTGTAGCCCTGCCCTCTTTTTACAGGTATCACATGCCCAGCCCAGCCCTGATTTGGGGGGAATAAGCCTAGATTATAAGATACTTAATAAAAACCCAAAACGATTCCTTCCAACCTGTCATGGCTGAGTTTCTTGTAGTTTCAGAATGACCAGGGCCCAGAAATCCCATCCCAGTTGCAACACTGATGGTGCTGCATTTTCTAGGACTCTTTATCTTTATCGAGTCACCCATTGGGGGGAGGTGGGCGGCATACAAATTTAATAATAAATAAAATAAATAAATCTTTTAGCAAGCTATGGGCCTTCCCCGAGCCACCTTAGTGTGGTCAAAAAAATCAAGATGGCAACCCAGTTGGTGTGATCGAAGCTTTGTGACATGCATAAAAAACAGGCAAAGCTTGGATTGCACTGCCATCTTGATTGTTTGGGCCACACCTTGTGAATATCCCTGGGCTTTAGCAGAGCAGTCAAGACTTTCATTTTCAAACTGATCCTTTGAGTCGGCCAATGATGGTTTTTAACAGTTATTTGTGTGCAATTTACCAAAGTTTTAACTCTTTTCTGCACAATGGTGTTTAATCTGCCATCTTATGTGTTGTAACGTCATGAGTAAATCCAAGATTCCTGGTGATTTCAAGGACACCTCCATTTTGCTGGCTAGGCAATCCTATACAATTCCCATCATATAGGTTACAAATCTGTAACCCAAGATGGTAAACCATGGCTAAATCAACTCCTTAATCCCGGATGGATGGATGTCCATCTTCAAGGATTTGTTGGGGGGGGGGGTCTAGAACCCAGATTCCCTATAAACCAAGATGGCTTGAAATCAAGCTTGACTCCAGCAACAGTATCCCTGAAGCTTTCTTAGCAGCGTGATAGAACAAATTTGTCAGCATCTTCTTCCCAGATGTTTACTCAATTTCCCAGTCAGGCCAGCAAACCTGGGATTCTCTACAGGTCTGCTTCCACATATTACTAGGTTTGACACCCTCCTAAGGTCCCTACACTGTACCGATCATGTCTTTCACTCTCAATCTTTATGTTCCTTCCAGGTTTCTAATTAATGAATAGACTGGACTTCTCCCACCATGGTGAGATCAGCTCTGATAGTTCTCCTCTGCCTTGTAGGAATCCTGCAAAGTTTCAGGCAGAGGAAACTGCCCCCACCACATCTGCAATGGGAAACCACAGAGTCTTCCTTCTGGACCCCAGACCTGCTCCAGATTTTAATTTTAAAGTTTTAATGATGTTTGAGCTGGAAGGCAGGAGAGCTAAGCATCCATCACCAGCATTGTATTTACAGTGTTTCTTTAAAAAAGTATCTGCGTTCCTGACGGACCCCAAAAGATTCTTAGAAAATGAAAAATGGCCGAGATCCACAATCCTGCACTTCCACTTGTTCGGGTGTTATTATTGTTTTACACCACCTTTCTGTAAAAGCCAGGAAGGTCGTAGATGAAAAATCAAGAACGGAAAGCAACTGCATGTTAAATAACATCGAAAACAGCATGAAACTATTTCAATATTAAAAACAGCCCTCCAATCACTAAACACAGTCGAAAAGTCCAGAATCTGCAGATTGGGTCACCTGTCAAAAAAACAAAAAGAGACAGAGACAGAGAGAATGGTGATAAACAGAAAGATGCATGGAGGGCTCTTTCTTCTAAATTGGAAGCTGCTTCTCTAAACTTCACTTTTCTTCTGTGAAATGGGCATTTTGCTGTGTTTTATGTGGCCAAATACATCCATCACTTGGCCTTTGAGGGTTATAATTCCCCCACCACTATTTTCTACCTAGATTCAAGGATACTTTTTTTTCCTTTATCAGACTTCCAAAAAATGAGTTTGCTGTGACAGGCTGTGTCCCGCCTGGTAGACATTTATTGAATGGGGAAGCTCCATTTCGTACCTATTGGTTTTGGTATTTTGAAAAGTGCCATGACGCACTTTTCAAAGCCCGGATGTACCTGCTGATTTGAAGGCTTTTGGTAGGTCCTATCACCAGATCCTTTTCAACTAGAGTTATTGGGGATTGATCCCAAAACCAAAGGACTACAATAATTCCAGGTGTGGATCTGCAGGTGAAACAATATCCTTCTATTATTGGGTAGTGAACCCACAGAAGTGCAAGAAATAGCACAGATATTTTTTCTAACATTCAGCTTCTGAGTTTTTGCACATTGTTTTATTGATACTGAAATAGAGTTTTTTTTGGTTTGAAATGAATTGCACCGAATTCTATATATTTGCAGATAAATGTATGTATAAATTTACAGTGTAATACTAAGCATATTTACTCAGAGGTAAATAATATTGTATTCAATGGCCATGTTCTCCAAAAAAAAAAAAGATTAAAAAAGGTTGCGTCCTTAGAAAATTACACACACGAAACAAACTCTAATTTTTCCAAATAAAACACACAAACCTTGTTGGGTCTTACATTTTGTTCAGCTGCACATGTGCAAATACTTCTACTTAAAAAAATAATAATAAATTGCACACATTTGGGCTACATTCACACAATGCACGGTCTCTGGTTGCTGAATTCGTTTTGTACAGTACCTGAATCATAAACTGACCCCACCAAAAAACCTAGCTTGATTTTAACATACAAAGCACCCCCTCTCCCACAATCAAACCAAGTTTAACCAAGTTTAAATTGGCTAAAGTAGCCACCAGGCTTGTAAAGTGACCTGGTTAAGTCTGTGGTTGTGTGGATGGAACTCTTCAGAATGTGAGTCTGGGGACACTCCATGGAAACTTGGAATAGTTTTATTAGTTTTTAAGTTGCCCCCTTAACGGATTAGCACTTTGGAAATTCAGACTCTAGTTCAAGCTAATTGTACCACATTTCCTCTGCCCATGTGGGCGTATATTTGCAGAGAAATGTCCACCAACATTTCAGTGCAAACCCCACAGAGCAATAGTTGCATATAAAGTGAAACGCACAGGTTTGCCTCCTGGGTCTGCTTCTCATATCTGCTTTCACAGAAGACTAGCCTACCCTCGCCTACAGATTAGCCAATGAAATTACATGAAAATTCAAGAGTATTGTTCTCTGTAATAATTAGCCCAGATTTCCTAGTGAGAGAGATTTTCAAAAGTGGCAGGCAACCAGATTCGTTTTTAGGCTGAGAGCAGTTCCACCCAGTTCTCCTGCCACATTTGATCAGGGCTAACCCATGAATTTGTCTCCTCCTCCTCTCTTTTCTCTCTTTTGCAGGAGTGAGGGACAGGGCCCATTCTCTGCTTGGTGCAGAACTTCCCTTCAAGGCCGTGTCAGAAGAATATATGATATATAAATTAGGAGGAATCTTTAAAAGAATACCTAATCATTCAAATTATGGCATTCTGGGTTTTCTGCAAGAAAAAAAAAATGACTGGGCACATTTCTTCCCCTCTTCTATCTCCAAACACACACACACACACACACACTGTAATTCCCTCAGTGAAGCCCCAATCCTGTTAATGACCCAACTACATAAGAAGCAGCCTGCATGAAGCCAGGAAGTGGTCTCTCCTCCTCCTTCCCAAATGATCTGCCCAAACCAAAGGAGGCTTTGCCAGGCAGACCGACAATAAATCAATGCAACCTTTCAAAATCCATTTGATCAAAAGGCAGGTTTGCTTTATGGTTTTGTGCGGGAAGTGCCCTGCTTTCCAGACCGATGCTCCTTACCAGGTGCCGAAACCCATTAAAGAGAATGTGTGTGCATGTGTGTCTTCTCAATGAAGGGGGGAACCGGTTGTGTAATTATCCCTCCTGAGTGACTCATGGCAAGCTCTTCCAAGACCCCTGACTTTTCCTCCCCCTTCCCCCTCTGGATTTTGTGATTCAGACAGCTTCCCCTCACCCCTCGCCCAAAAACTCCAGAGAAGAAAGAGAAGTCAAGAGATCTATGGTCAAAGTGAAACTGATGGGGTGGGGTTTTGCTGTTCTCTTTGGCTTTTCATGGCTTTTCAGACGGGGGGGGGGGGGGGGGGGGTCCCAGCAAGCAGCTTCAAGAGCCTTTCTCCCCAGGATCTTTGCTCAGGAAGCAGACAAGGGAGGAGAAGCTTCAGCTGTCAGCCAAGTGCCAAAGGAAACATCTCCCTCTGCTAAACATCCTAACATGAAAGTGAGGTGAAGTAACCAAGGTAGCCCACTGTTTTCCCCCATCCCAGAATGATCTGCTTGCCTGCCCCCCCCCCCCCCCCCCGATCTGGAGGGATCTGGAGGGATTAGGGTAGCTGGGTCTTTTGGCCTGATCTGACTGAGCAAGTCCCATGCTGAAGGATATCCAGAGAGAGAGACCAGTAACAAACAAAACATGGCTTGTGTTGGGGGTATGCACTGCTGGAGAAAATGGGTGGGGGAAAGAGATTAATATCCCATGCTTGTACATCCGTCTGAACTTTTGACTGAAAAGTTTCCGATCCTGAGGTCCTGGATACCTCATGCAAAACCCATTCCTTTTGAGCAGGTGGGCTCCAAAGTCACCTGCTGCACACAATTAGGTTGCAGTTCAACTGAGGGAGATTCACTGCACAATATGGGAATTTTCAGATTCTCTATTCTAGAGACCAGCTTGCTATGAAACTCTTGATATTAGCCCTAGAACTTGACTTGCCCTACAAAGGTTTCAGGGGACCTGATCAAGGGCCCCATAAACCACAACCAACTGTGGTCCCATTGCAATGAATCTTTGGCCTACTCAGCTGAGAGAGAAAGAAAGTCTACAAGTCTACAAGGCCCCCAAACTCTACAAGGCCCCCATAGTCGTCATCATAGTAGTAGTAATAATAGTATGTTCCACTTTGCTGGAGATGAGAGCTGGGGTGATATGACTTGGAAGTGGCAGGTCACATCAAAAAATATGGTCAGGATTAATGTTTTGGTCTTTAGAGGTGGGTCTTCTATTGAAGGACCAATGTTGCTATTTCCATAGGCTTCCCAGCGCAACATGGCAAAGAAATACCTGATGGATTTTCAACAAAAGAGGTTCCAGAAGTCTCATACACAGAGCTTTGGGGTCCACCAGTGGCCCTCCCTCTGGCTTAGCACTGGAGAAACCCAGTGCAAAATCACAACCCTTCCTTGCTAAAGCCAGGTCAGTTATTCCCCCTTAGCCCAGCACCTACCTACAAGGTGGTTAAGAAGATATAATAGTATAGTGGAGAAACATGTGCCCATTTAAACTCAGTGCACGGAAAAGGTAGAATACTGTATAAATAAAATAAATAGCCTGACCTGATACAAGTTAGGCTTCTGTTTTATCTTCAGAGGATGAAACCTTTTTTTCCCTTTTAATTATATTGTTGTGAGTCTTGATACGTTATATCAGTGTTTCTCAACCTTGGCGACTTGAAGATGTGTGGACTTCAACTCCCAGAATTCCCCAGCCACCCATGCTGGCTGGGGAATTCTGGGAGTTGAAGTCCACACATCTTCAAGTCGCCAAGGTTGAGAAACACTGTGTTATATTGCTCTGATACAATGATATTTATGCAATATTAATTTAAAATTATTGACATTCTATTGTTTAGATACCTTAGAGTATTGGAAATAAAAGAGAAAGAAACGTTCTATCAATATTAACTCCAGTTTAGGATGTTGATATTGCAAGCATAAAACAAGGGTGGAACTTTTACCCCTTTCACACAGAGTGATCCCTGCGGCCGCTGATGATCCCAGACAAAAGTTTCTTTCTCAGCACTGGTCAAACTCAGTCCTGTTTGTCATGGGGATACTTCCTTTCTACCTCATCTGCACTTCTGAATCGTTTACCTGTAAGTTAACATCTTGGCCTGAGAGTCAAACTCGATCTGCAACAAATGGTTCAGCTGGAGTCAATCTTACTGAAGCCAGGAAAAGTCTTGCAGTGGGTCAGGTACCAAGTTAAATGTGTCATGAAGGTACATGGGATAAAATATTGAAATGTAATAGCCTGAAGGGGGGGGGGGGGGGGAGAGATTAGAGATATGTGATTAATTATGATTCTATACATATCTGCCCCACTGACTTTAATGGGGCACACCTACTCCCTAATGAAATAAATCCCACTGAACAGTATCAACAATTTCTAATGAAACCGGTACAGGATTTATCATTGTTTATATCCCTACTTTTTTCCAACATCTCAAAAAGGGGGGGGGGGGCTTACACAGGGATCCCTACTCCCCCCCCCACACACACACAAATCTGTTGGGCTGAGAGAGAAAGAGTGGGGCAAAGTCATTCAGTGAGCTTCGGCTTCCATGGTTGTGGGGGGATTTGAACCCAGGTCTCCCCATCTGTTCTTCTGTTCTCTGACTGCGGGGGGGGGGGGCAGAGAAAGTGCTAAGCCAGTTTTCCTTTATGAGGGAGGGGCAGGGAGGGGAGGGGAGGGAGGGACACATTCCAAGTCGCTTGCTTCACAGGCAGATAACCAAGACCCGATTCCACAGCCAACCAGCTGTGGCTTGTTGGCTTCCCTCTTCTGCCCGCTCGCCCATCCCGCCCGGACCCCCGCCCCCGCCCATCCCCCGGGCCTCATTCATCCCGCCAACAGCCCTTTTCACTTGGGCGCCTGGAGTCAAAGGCGAATGTGTCCCTTGGCACCGCCGGGGCAGCTGTCGCGTTGGAAAGCCGGGGCGAGCGCGCGGCCTCCGCGGCCGCCGGCACCCCGGCAAGCGTTTGGCGGGAGAAAGCGAGCTCCCCGCCCGCCACCCGGTGGGCCGGCCGGGCGCGGGGGAGGACGCGGCTCGGCCCTCTGGAGGTGCCGGGGGACGGCGCGTTTCGGGATCTTATGTCCCCCACCACTTTCCTTCCTCTCCTCCCCCCACCCTGTTCTTCTTCCCCTCTTCCTCCCTTCTTTCCTCTTTCTCGTCTATTCTTTTTTCCTTCTGTCTCTCACGCGTTTTCTCCCCCTTTTCTCTCCCTCCCTCCCGTCTTCCCTTCCTTCCTTTTCACTCTGCCCCGGCCTTTTTATTCGTTTCTGCGTGAGTCTGTCTTTTCCTTTCTCTTCCCTTTTCCTCCGCCTTCTCCGACCCCCCCCGCCCCCCCCCCCCCCCCCCCCCCCCCCCCCCCGCTTTCCTTCTCTAGTGCTCAAATCACAGCCCTTCACTTTCCCTTCCTACTTTTCCGGAACTATTCCTTACTTTTCGCTTGCAGAAGGCTATTGAGAAGAGCGGCTATTCGTTGATTTTAATGGGGGTGTCACGGGACGGGGCTGATGGAAAACCTTTCCTCGCTGCCATTATTCGAAGTCGCTCTTCCTTCCCTTCTTTCCTTCACATTTTGCCGCACACGTTTTGCAAGCAATAGCCAGCCGCACCATTAGCCGAGTTGTGCCGGATTCCATTTCGACCGTGCAAATTGGCCGCTCAGTGGGACATACTGCCAGTCCAGGTATGTGTAGACAGAACTGCAACATCAGTGCATCTTGCTTTAATAGAAGCATGCTTGCCCAGAAATAAGCCGCATTAAATCCGAGGAACTGTACTGTTCCTGCTCGGGATCCAATCTCATTAGAACTCAGAAAATAAACATCTCCCACACCAATTTTTGGAGTGTCCAAAATAGCCCCACCATCCCAAAGGGCGACTTTAAAACTCTTTTTCCAATGTCAACAACATCCTAGACGACCCCTCTTTGTAACCAGAAGCAAACCCCAGGCGCTTTCAGCAGGATTTGTCCCTAAACAATCTGATCTTAAAATCCAGGAGCTTCGGCTTAATTTGTTTATGGATCAGACCATGGGTACGAATTCGAACTCATGACTTGGAAAGACACAAATTCTACTGAAGCCTCGACAGGCTTTGTGCCCCACCCCCCACTCCACGCGACACTGCAAATGGGCACGGATAAACAAGTTTCACTCCGGATTAAATCGGTTGAGGAAGGGGTTATATGAGGTCAAGAGGTCGCTCTGCTGTGTTGATTAAAAAGAAGAAGGGAGGACTTATTCGTTCACGAAATTTGGTGAGGAAATTGGGAGATTATAGAAACTCGTGATAGAAAATGTTCACCAGATAACAAAAAGGGCTTCTAAAATGGGAGCGGGTTTGGAGAGCCGGAGACCAATCCGCTTTTCTTACAAACCTCATCAATCGATCAGAGCTCTTAGAATGACACGTTTGGAATTTTTTTTTTCACTGCAACGTCTGCTTTGAATCGCCCCCCTCCCCGAAAAAAAAAGGCTCACGAACCTTATCTTTATCTTGTTAATTTAACATTATACATTTTGCGTGCCAACTAAACACCTCTTTTCAAGGAAACTGCCCCCACCCCCGATCCTAACCATTTTAAACAGGAAAAAAAGCCGAGACGGTTTTCCAACTCTTCATCCTTAGCAAACACCAGGATTTCATTTTATGCAAAAGGTTTGTTCGGCGGAAAATTTGGGCAAGAAGATGCGGACGTTTCAGCCTGAAAATCGGATAAATGATCAGGAGGCAAAACATACATTCCCATTCAATTTCTCCCTTAAAAAATCAAAAATTCTAAAATAAAATGAAACGAGCTGATTTGAGGTTCTCTCCTTAACAATGACAGTATTGTTTTTTATTCTTTTTGTGGATTTTTCTAGTCAGGGAAGATAAGGACGATTTACAAATAAATTCATTAGGATCTCTCACGCTTTTATAGCTCATAGAAAAATTATTTGAGTCAGTGGTTTGTTTAAAGCAGAATTCAACTTTGTTTGAAGGGGGGGAGGGATGGGGATCGCGAGAGATTTAAATCTAGCTTTTTCCCTTCCAAATGCATCTTCTCTCCCCAGGTTGAGCTTAAGGACCAAGAGTGGGGAACGTTTGGGAGGAGAGAGATGCTAAGCAGATTACCGGGGGGGGGGGGGGGGAGGGTTTAAATTGTGGTAAAACTTTTAAGGTGGAGGTAGAGTTTGGCGAGCGCTTTGTCATCAACAAGTGCGCCCTGAATTAGGCGAATAACTTCCGTTTTCTCTATTCCCACGTCAAACTTCCCAGAGCTCTATATGCTGACACACGCGCGTGCACACGCGCCCTGTCTCTCTCTCTCTTTCTCTCACATACACAGGGCCAAAACGAGCATAAATGTCACAAACCAGCAAAAAGCCGCAAATATAAACACATATCGGTGAGCTCATATCTCTTTGTAGGGACATCAAAAGAAACCCCACAGTGATCATTGGGCCTTACCTCCAGGTGGGTGTGCGTGGGATCGCAACCTCTCCAGGGGTTTCAAGTTTATTTTCACTGGGGGAGGGGGGAAGTAGACCTTCACTCGTTCCTTTGAAAAGGAATGCAGGTCCCTTTTCAAAAACGGGCCGGAGTGAGGAAACCTGGATTCGCCCATCCTCATTTCCCACCCACAAAGGCAGAAGTCGTCCCTTAGAAATTCCGAGATGGGGAATTTCTTGTTCTTTCTGTTCACTAGAGAGAGGTTTAGTCAGCTGGCGGCGGCGATCCCTCTGCTCCGAATGTAGCCCTCTCTGGGGCCAGAGGGCTGATTCCCAGGTAAGCGGGCGTTCAGGTGAGCCTTTTGGAGGCGCGCATATTTTGCCCAGCGCAGGCGCGCGCTGGGAAGCGAGGGTTTCTGGAGCGCAGCCGCTCCCGGCCGCAGTTCTTTCCTGATCAAGGTTCTAGCCCCCAAAAGGCTTGCGTCCCACTGATACCGCCCATCCCTTGCCCCCCCCCACGCCCCCCCCCCCCACCAAAATTCAATACCGTACTAGTTGTTCCCCTTTACAACGTCTTTTGCCAATCCGAAACTTTTATGTTTTCCTCCTTAGATGCGTTCGAGGGGATCCTTGAAACGCCGCCCCCTCCCCTCTTGGGCGATTAATAGGAGCTCCCTTCCTTCCTGAGCAGCCTCCGTCCCTTCCTTAATGGTCTCTCCGTTGCTTTTTTGGAAAGGGTGGAAACCGCGAGTAGGAACGCACCAGCGGCCTCTCTTCAGGCGGGAACCTCTGTCGACCGAAACGGATGCCCCACTGGGTTCCTTGGGATTTCCACTCAGGGAAGTGAACGTGGAAATGACTTTTCAGCTTGATCCTCCCTTCACCTCTTCCAAGGGAAGGAAGGAAGGAAGGAAGGAAGGAAGGAAGGAAGGAAGGAAGGAAGGAAGGAAGGAAGGAAGGAAGGAAGGAAGGAAGGAAGGAAGGAAGGAAGGAAGGAAGGAAGGAAGGAAGGTAAACAAAAAGGAGGAGGAGGAGGGAGAGAGGGAAGGAAAGAAGGATGATAGAGAAAGAGGAAAGGAAGAGAGAAGAGAAATTTAAAAAAGAAAAAGGAAGGGGAGAGAAAGAGGGAAAGAGAAAGAGAAAAAGAGAAAAGGAAGGGAAAGATAGAGGAAAGGAGACAGAAGGAAGGGGACATTGAAAAAAGGAAGACTTCCCCGAGCTTCTTTCGGCCTCCGCCAGCGCGCTTTCCCAGCGCCCAGCCCTTCCCGCGAGGCTTCAGCGCCGACCGGACCCCGGCCCTTCTTCTGCCAAGCTCCTTTTCCCGTTCGCCCCGTCGAAAACTTCCAGGCCGGCGCTTTCCAGACGGGCTTGAACGCCTCCCTCCCCATCCCCATCCCTTTCCTCTCCCCCCCCCCCGACCCTCCTGCGACGGGGGGACAGCGCGGCTTTGCCCAAACGTACCGCTCTCTCGGAGGGGGGCGGGGGGGCAGCGGGGCGCCTCCTTCCTCTCTCCGCCCCTCGAAAAGCAGCCGGCTCCGCGGGCAGCCGCCGAAGCCGCTCCGGCGCGTCGGGAGCCGAGGCCAGGGGAGGGGAGGGGAGGGGAGGGAGGGGGCAGCTGGAGCCAGCCAGGCACCGATTGGCCGGCGGCTGCCGTGACGTCGCCGCTCGCTGCATAAGGCTTCGGAGGCGAGGCCGCGGCCAAGCCGCAGTCTAAAGCCGGCCCGGCTGAAGCTGAGCCGAGACGCAGCCAAGCCGGGGGAGGCAGGCAGGGAGACAGACAGACAGGCAGACGCGCGCGGGCGCGCGCTTGGCGAAGCAGCCAGGCAGGGGGACTCCCCCCCCCCCCGCCTCGTGAAAGAGCCGCAGCCACGCCGCCCTAAGAGGGAGAGGATTGGGGGAGCAAGGAAAAAAGAAGGGGGAACCTCCAGGCATTTTCCCCTCCGGCGCGCTCCATCCCCTCTTTTTCTTTTCCTTCCTCCTCCCCCGGGCAGGCAGCCTCGACCCAGCCCGCCAGCGCCCAAGCCGTCCCCATGGACCAGGCGAAGAGGTGGGGGACTCCTGAATCCAGGCACCCGTAAGGGGGTAGGTCACTTCGGCTCTCTTGCTGCTTTTTCCCTCGCCGTCCTTCCCCTCGCTGCCCCCACCCCACCCCCGGGCCCAGGAATTTTTAAAATAGAGACAAACCACGAAGCACAATATAGAAGTCTCTGGACGAGGGAAGAGGGCGGAAAGACCGCGTCTTTTAGGACAACTTTGTTTTTTTCTGCTTTATCATTTGGGGATTAAAAAAAAAAATCTTTCGCAAAAGCCACGCAGGAGGAAGGAAAGGACCAGAAAGGGGGAGAGTCGGCGATTCCGCGCGTTGCCCTTGATTCCTAAAATGAAACTCTTTCTAGAGCAGGCAGACCCCGATCGTCTCTGACCCCATACCCCCGGCTCGGCTCGGCTCGGCTCGGCTCGGCTCGGCTCTTCCTGCCCGGCCCAGGTGTGAAAGATTCGCTCGCTTCCCCGCTTCTGCTTCGTCGACCTGTCGGTTCGCCTGCGGTCATCGCTGCCCCTTTTTAATTTATTGCTAAATTATTTTCAGTGCGAGGAGGAGGCGGGATTTTTAAAATTTTTATTTTGTCCTCAACTGCACTTTGACCTCGGACTGCTCTACCTCAAACCTGAGAGAATCCCTCGCCTTTGTTTCTTTTTACAACTGATTGATGTTCTTTGCTCCTCCGATTTTTCCGTCCTCCTCAATTCGGCTTGTTATTGTTGTTGTTGTTCCTATTATTAGCCGGCGCCCTGGAGAAATTTTCTTGCAACATTCATAGATCCCAGAAGGAAAGTAAAGGACAATATTATTAATAACTTTTTTTTGGTTCTCGACGCACCAAACCTCTGGACACCGGGGAGGGGGAAATCGCTGGTTTTTTGGAACAATTAACAAGAAAAAAGGAGGTTGGCGAGATGCAGTGAGAGGGGCGTCTGAGGGGCACCTCAGCTCCGCGATCCTGCCCGGACCTTGTCAAGACCCGCCGCCAGTGTGTTCCCAGGCTCTGCCAACGGAGCTGGGGGGGGTTCTGCTTTCTCTGTCTTGCCTGCCCCCATCTGGGTCTCGTTGACTCTCGCGTCCGTTTCGCCCCCCTGCTCTGAAATCTGGAAAGGGCCTCGCGGCACAGACTTTCTCTCTGCAAACTTTGGAGTCGCCCTTCTCCAACCCCCCACCCGAGCACGACCTCTAGCCAAAGACAATGGTTCACTGCGCCGGTTGCAAAAGACCCATCCTGGACCGCTTCCTGCTCAACGTCTTAGACCGGGCTTGGCACGTGAAATGCGTCCAGTGTTGTGAATGTAAATGTAACTTGACGGAGAAATGCTTCTCCAGAGAGGGAAAACTCTACTGTAAAAACGACTTCTTTAGGTAAGTTCCGAAGAGCCTTAACTCCCTTTCTTTCTCCGCCTCTTTCTTCATTTTCACGACACTAATCTAGGCCTGTTTGCACGGAAGCCAACCCCACCGCATTCACACAACACGCTTAACTTGCTTCCTGAATTAAGTCGAGTTCAGGTTTGCCACAAGACGTCGGACCAGACAGGAACCAAGCGGGCTGGGCTCGGACGAGACTGCTAAGACCCCCCCAAATCTAAAGAAGGGTAACACTCTCCCGAACTGGGCGTGTGAAAGCAGACTGCTGGGTCCTTCCCTAACCTGGTCCAACGGCGTGTGGGAACCGGGATGCACGCTTGCTTCTTCTAGGGAAGCTCTCCTGCGTCGGTGGGGATTTACTTCCGAGTAAATATGCCGGCGACGGCTCTGGTCTGGGGCGGGGAGGGCTCTTGTCTTCTTGGCATCTCCTCCCAATTGTTCCGCGTCCTGAAAGTTTTCCTTTGGATCTGCCCCCGCCCCTCCGCTCCCGCTCGACTTCCACCTTCCGCGGCAAACCAGACTAACGCCTCCTTCCGCGGGGAGACGGGCCACGCAAAGGTCATTTCTCCGGGCAAGGGAGTCCTTCGGGCCGAGGTACCGTTTTAAAGGCTCTGGAGTTCTCCGCTCGCCTGGAGCTTCAGCAGCATTTCTGAGCGCGTGCAAAGCGCTTTCCCTCCTCTTCCTCTCGGGAATTTCCACAGCCAGACGGATTAGGGCCGAAGCTTTCCCGTCCGACCCGGGCCAGATCTGGCGCCGTGGAATCCGTGAAGGGTGGGTAAAGGGAAGATGAGCTCTCGGACCAGCAATGGCCGGGCTTCGTACAGCGCCTTGCACGCAGGGGATGCTCCGCTCTTAGGAGAAAGCCAAGGGTGAGCGAGTGCCGGGAAAGCCGGGTTTCCAGCTCGCCTTTGTTCCCGGGCCTCAGGTCGAGCGGGGCCACCAGCGGCCTGGCATGAGGAGGGGGAAGAAAGCCTTTAAATGGGGAGGAAAAAGGCCTTGCCCCTCTCTCCCCGTTTTCTTTCCTGGAACAAGCAGGGCGGCCCTGGGATCCGAGCCAAGCCAAGCCAAGCCAAGCCAAGCCAAACCAAGCCGGCGCTTCCAACAAAGGAAGCCCGCCAAAAGGGGGAGAGGCCGATATAGATGCAGGAGAAACACCTTCTCTGTTACCTAGGTGTGCTCTATTATGATAGGCGCGTGGGCGCGCGCCCAGATACATGTGTAGAAATAGAGGAGAGCGGGACGGGTCGACGAATCCAAAGCGAGTTGAAAGTTGAACGGGGAAGCGAATCACTTCGTTTGCTCCCCGCCCGATCTCCCCATCTTCCGGGCCAGGAAGGTCCCGGAGCGCACCAAGTTAGGAAGAGCCTCGACACCAGCGTCCCCCCGTCTTTGAAGCTCGTCAGAATTACTCCAGGATACCGGTTGAAGAGGGCGCTTAGGGGGGGAGCGATCCCGCTGGCTTTCTTTCTGGGCAGTGTCGAAGGGGAGGGGACTACACCTCCCATCAGTCCCAGCCCGCGTTGGGCTGTCTGAGCTGAGCTTGGCTTGGTTTTTGTCGCTTGGGACGACTCTTTTGATACAAACAAACAAACAAACAAACAAACTCCTTTAGGATGGTCCCGATGAGATTTTGAGCCCCAACCGCTGAGCCTAGTCTCGTGGATGCGTAATGTCAAATCCGGCTCCCTTTATTTATTTTAGTTTTCCCTAGGAAATGGTTCCGCCGCCGGTTCTTTAAGGGCTCTGGGCCACGCGAAAACCCGGCTTGGAGGCCCGCGCCGGGGAGAAGCGCGGAGGATCGGCGTCTCGCCTTCGGGCTGACCAACATGCTCCGCTCCGGGCGCGTACGCCGGCCAAGACGCGTTGCTCCGGCCCCTGTGTTGGGTAGCGGAGATTGCTTTCAATGGGAGGGAGCGGGCCAGTTCAGAAGGCGAGCCGGGAATGAAAGCTAACAAGGGGCGCAGGCATGGGGGTAAATCGCGGTGAAAGACTGGGGGAGCGCGTTTTCGAGAGAAGGACGCGAGGCGAGGGGCCGCGCTGGCTTCGAAAGGTTTCTGACCCAACGAAGTCGGGAAAATGAGAAACGCGCTTAAATCCGCGAAACCCAGAGAAGGGATCCTCACGAAATCTGGGGAGAAATGTTTAAAATCCTAAAAATAATTGTTTAAAGAAAAACAAAAAAGAAAAAAAAAGAACTAAATTAAACAGGAAGGGTAGAGACCGGAGACAGCGTTGTCACCGCGCAAAGTCGGCGGATCTGCATCCGCACGGCCGGACCCGTCGCCTTTTCCTTCGCCTGCAACCGCTGAGCTTCGAGAATCGCTCTAGCCGGGAATGGACCCCGCCGTGGGAGACTCGACGCTTCTTAAAAGCGCGCAGAACAGGCGGGTGTGGGGTTTCGCCTTAAAGGAGCGCAAAGGTTCGGCCTGGGCTTTGTTTCTTTCTGCACCCCCCCCCCCCCGCCCCCAGCCTCGATGCGGCTCTTCTTGCAACGGGCAGGAGGCAATCAATGACTTTGAGCCGATCGGCTTGGAAGATTGTTTTCCGCGCGGCTACCGCGAGACCCGGCCAGTAGGTTGGGGATGGAGGGCCGTAAACCTCTGGTACCAAAGCAGGGGCTAGAAACCGCGAGAGACGGTGTGGGGAGCTGGTCCGGTCAGGTTCTGGAAGGTTTAAAAGTGTTCCCGGGAGAGTTGGAATCTGGAGCCGGATTCTCTAGCGTCTCCGCTACAGCAAGGGATTTGTGCGTGTATCCGTAGGCAAGCGGACATACTCCGAAGAAATAATATAACCAATAATAAACACATTTTTCTCTCCACTTCGCACCTGCCGCGAACGCCCCCGCCTTTCATGCACCTCAGGGGACATCGTGCTCCCTCGGCAGGGAAAGAATTTTGGCCCCCCAAAATTCCCCCAGCGTGTCCCCAATAAAAGAATCCAATCCCCCTCCCCAAATTGACTTCTGGGTGGGTGTTTCGCGCCTGCCGCAGCGAGAAAACCGAGACCTTGGGCCCGCAAGTTCCGTTTAGCTGTAAAACCAGCTCTTTGGTTTGGGTTTGCCCTGTGTCAATCCAGCCAAAGAGAGTCTGTTCAACAAACCATGGCTTATCCTCATGGGTGAACCAGCTTCATCCATGTGGCACTGGATGCTGTTGGCCTAACGCGCTTGGTTAAATTTTGGCCGCCCAGTTTGTTTCGCAGCGGCTGCACCCACACAGCCCGCTTAACCCGCTTCCCGAATTAGTTCATTCCCGGCGTTCGCTCGCTGCATCGGATCAGAAACGAATCAAGCGGGTCCACGCAACGCTAAACCATACAAACACACACACCAGCCCTAAGCAAAATTAAAATCCGCCTTAGCTTGTGGTGGGAATGCTAGTTATTGTCGCTGATCAGGTTCAAATATTGGGGGGACACAGCCAGCGAATCTTAGAAACCAGCCACCTGGGCTCAGTTTGTAAACCATGGTTAAGCAAACCATCCATTAGCCTGCTGGGTAACACCAGCTTGAGTTTGGTATAAGCTTTCCTGGACTGGAATCTCCTGCTTCGCACGTGTCTCTAACTCGCTCCGGACGACCTCCGGGTCCCTCTCCCGGGACTAGGCAAGAAGTGGATTCTAGCCCAGAAAATCGCTCCCCCCGCCCGCGCCGCCCCCAGCCGTGTGGCCTTCCTTCCTGGAGCATTAGGAACTGGCGCCCATCTCTAGCATTTCCGCAGAGCGAGACTGTGCCCGGCGGATAGGATTTGTTTCAGTCAAAATTGAAAGAGGGAGAAAGCGGCTTTTCCCTTTCTGAGGGGAAAGGGGGGAAGGAAACTTCGTTGCGCCCAATCCGCTCTGCAAGAATTGTGCGTCCACGAACCAAGCGAAAAAAGCCCCGAACTCCAATTCGATTTTCCTCGCTGTGCCTCGGAACCCCAGCCGCGGGTTGAGCAAAAGCGCCTGAGCGCGGGGCCTGTTCCCAGACTTATATTCAACCCAGCTGAACTAAACTGGGATTAACCCGGTTTACTGGGTTCCCTTGATGCACTCCAGTATAAATTAAGGACGGGCTGGGGTCGCAAGACAGGCTCGGCTAAAAAGTCGTTCCGGGTTTTGTGGCTGGCTTTTCGCACGAGGCTAGACCTGGCTGAAACGGGGAGCTGGCGGTTGTGGGAAGGCCAGTTATCGCCTTCCTAAATTAAGTGAGCCACCCCAAGCACTCGGGTCAAACTGTTGCTTCGGCATCGCGTGTGTGGTGAGTTTAGCAACGATGCTTCGTGAACGTGGGTGGGTTTAGCTTATTGTGTGAACCCACCTCGATGTCCTAGAGCACGTCTTAAAAGTGGCGTTTTAAGAGAGGAAAAGGTGGCGTAGGATGTCACGTGGAGAGGAGGGAAGGAAGGCAAGACTGATTTTCCAGCGGCTCTGAAAATAAAGCCCTTTTTTGCAGCGAAGTATCAGAATAGAAAGCGAAGCCGACAATCCTACACAGTATTTGTAGGAGGAGACCCGTGGGAGTCTCCGGCAGCCCAAAATCAGAAGTCGGGGGGCACCTTTTCCAACCTACACATTTTATTCAAAGGCAGAAGCTTGCGTGAGGCATCTGATGAAGGGAGTTGCAGTTTCTGCCTTTGAATAAAATGTGTTCGTTGAAAAAGGTGTTTCTGGATTCCTTCTGATTTGGGGCAACCCTGTATTTGTTCTCCGCCGACCCCTCCCCCGATTTTGGGCTTAGAGGAGAATGAAACGGGGCTATCCAAAAAGGAAGGAGACGGGGGAGCAGAGACCGAGCTGAAGGTCGTGCGAAAGGAGACGAGGTCCACGGAAAAACAGGGCGCGAGGAGAAGCGGGGGAGCGGACGGGAGCAATGAAGGCGGAGGAGAAGGGAGGCCGGGGAAGGTCACCGTCCTTGGGCCGAGCCCTCCCTGTCTCCAGGCGCGGCCTTTAGAGTCCAGCCCAGCGGAAGGGCGCCGGGTTGCCGACCGCTGCGACCCGGTGCGACCGGAGACCTCAAAGCGAAGCGGGGCTTCCTCTCTTTCCGAGGGGCGCCCAACTGCCACTCCCGGCGGCTCTCCACTCACCCCACCGCAGGCGGAAAGTTTTGCCCCCGATCCGTCCCCGAGACCGGCCGGCTTCTTCCCCCAACAAAACGCCCCTCCCTCAACTGGAGGCGAGGCGCTTAGTCTTGCGGCGAAGTTTGACATGGAGTCGGGGCGCGGGGGGGGGGGGGGGGAGGGAGGATTTAGAGAGGCGCCGGATCCTTCCCGGCGCTTTTCAGCCTCCAGATTCCTTTTCGTTCTACTCTTACCTCTCCCGGATTTTTTCTTTTTCAAGTTTCTAGCCCTTTTTGTCCAACTTCGCCCTGGATCTCCGCGCAATGTCTGCTTTCGCTTCTGCAAAGCCGGGCGAGCGCTTGGCTGCTCAGACGAGGCTGCTTCGCCGGGCCCTCGTGGCGGCTTCCTGCAGAGTCGATCCTTCGCGATTGACTCGCCTTCTCTCCTTTACGCCTTGAAACGTCGATCACCCCGCCGCTCCGCAGGCGAAACTCAAGAAACCCCACAGGGTGGGATGGGGGGGGGCAGAGCCCATCCCCAGGCCCCGCGAGAGACAGGGGGGCCCTGTCGACTGGACTTAGGGTTGGGAGAGTCCCGGTCAGCGGGGGAGGGCTGGACGGAGCCGGGCGGGTTTGCAGGATCGTAGGTGGGGATGGTTAGAGACCGTGTAGCCTATTAGTTGTCAAGAGGCTGTGTTCAGGGGCCCTCCCCACCTTGACCCCGTTGGAAGCTAAGCAATTTTGTGTTGGGTGAGAATTTGGAAGGGGGGCCACTAGGAAATCTCCTACTGGGAGTAGGGGAAACAACCTAGAAGGAGCTAGTGGGAAGCCACTCCCGTCCTGTGGCCTAGAAAAGACACGTGTCCACGAAGTCTCTAGAGATCGAACTTGACTTGACCAAAAGAGATAGGCCCCGTTGTCGGAAAGGGCAGAGATGGTCTGTATCTTCTAAAGGCACTCCTCCACCGTGCGGTCAAAGCGCGTATCTAACCCCACCACTCCATTATCCCCCCCCCCCCCGGACCTGGCCGGGTTTCCTCCGAAGCGAAGATGCAAAGGCTCGCGCCGCGCTTCTGCTCCGGTTTGCATTGCTCAGTGGGCCGTTCTGCCCCCCCCCCCGCGTTCAAACGAACGGAGCCTCGATGTGTTCTGCCAAGTGGCGGCAGACCAGGGTTGGAACGGTTGTGGGCACCAGCCAAGTGGGGAGAAGTAGCTCGCCCGCCGGAGCTGGGTCCCAGGGACGAGGATCGGGGTTGCATCTCCGGCAGGAAGCCACCGCTCACATCCCTGAGATGTCCTTGCTTCCCGGGCTTAGCATGAGTCCAGCCATTGTGGCTTTTGTAAACCCGACTTTTATGAGTTAGTCTGAAGCGCAAATCAGGTCGGCCTGGCTTGTTTAAGGAACTGGGATTCCGCAAAGCATGACAGCTCGAGGCTGGATCCATCCAGCGCCGAAGCTGGCGCTGACCGGCTTGCTGCAGGTCCAGGGCACGGGTGAAGATGACTATGTCACTGTGAAAGTGCCCCAGGCTGGCGGTGGCCCCGATCCCCATCTTCCAGGCTCACCCCGTTGGGGACCGCTAGCAATTCCGAGGCTGCACTTATCCAAGACTCAGCGGGGAACAGGTCTGAAAATGGGGTTTGGATCACCCCCTGTGGGGGTCGCCCAGCCAGCAGGATTGGTCTACAATGCCACGCAAAAGGAGGGCAAGATTGCAGTTGAAATGAGTATTTAATTTGTGGGGTGGGGGGTTCAGGGGCCCAAGCCAAAAAAGAGGAAAACCAAGCCAATAAATGTATGTGTGAACGTGCAGGCCTTGGACAAAATATGCACCATTCATGTAGAAAATGGAAATCTTTTTCAAAGGGGGAGGCTAGGATAAATGCGAAGCCCTTGGCCTCCCTCCCTCCCTCCCTTCTAGAAGATATTCCCACAGTTACTCCTAAGTCGGGTTCCCCAGACGCAAGTCCCGGGGGTCGTATCTGCTGGGCTTGGGTACGGCAGCTTGAAGAGTTCCTGGGACTCCTAGACCTGACTGGGACCCACAAAGAAGGCATTTGGAAAGGGGGGCTGGAGGAAGCCTGGCTGCTTGTGGGCCTTGCTGGTGGGGAAGCCAGACAGCCCAGCAGACCCTGCAAAGGAAGGGGGAGTTGGCGCTGCCACTGAGCAAGCGGTGTACTGGACTTGTGCCTATGACAGTAATGTGTGAACCTTCCAGGCCTGCTTCCTTTGCAGGGGTGTCCCCTGGATGGGGCAAAAAAGTCAAGATGGCAGCCATTATGGTGTGTCACACATAATGAAGGGGTGGATCTCCCATGCCCTGAGGACATCCTGGTTTCAAGGCTTTTTTGCCCTGGTTGCTTGAGATTCTTGGAAGCAGGGATGAACCAGGACTGCCCACAGGAAAGGCGAGTGGGTCTCCAGTCTTGGTTAGCAGAAAACCTGCCTTTCCTTTCCTAGCCTTGAGACTCCTTGCTAGGGTCACCAAGATCCCACCGAGATCCCATCCAATCCGTGGCATCTTCCAAAGCCACAAAGCTCCAGGGTGAATGTCCATCTCCTTCCTTCCAAATCAATTCCATCCAAAGATGGGTTCCACTAGGATCTGCTGGCAGATGACAACGTGGACATGACCTTCTCCCAAACACCCTTTGGAAATCAAATTCAGAGTCACCCCAACTTGGGTTTCTGCAACTGGGTTCCTGCTAAGCAAGGCTTCCCCGTGGTTTACTGAATAAGCCACAATGGCCCGGGGTTCCCACAGCCTCAAACCCCTGGGGTTTATCAGCTACAGTAGCTGAGTTCCTGGAACCAAGCAGAATCTAACAAGCGAGATATGTGAAGCTTTCCTGCCTGGAAAGAAGCTGAGCTGTCTTCGGTTCTAGGACTCTGACAAACAGATGGGCTTGGAAGAGAGGGGTCTCCTTGGTGAGCAGACAGTCCTGAACCCTGTTTTAACACACACACAGACACACACATTCCCCAAGTCTTTGATTTTCTTTTCCTTAATCCCAATGTGGAGGACCTGATTTCAGCAAAGCTGGCGAAGTTGATTATACAATGGATTAACTACTCTGCATAGATCGTGGGAGAAAGCCATAGTTTCTTATCAAAAAATATTCATCACCATCATCATTTATTAAATTTATATGTTGCCCAACTCCCAGTAACTCTGGGCGGTTTACAGTTGTTAAAACATTTAAAAACCAAAGAACAATACAGAAAAACATAAAAACAGCGCAAGACAAAGGGACAATGATGGCCCTCTGTGTGTGTTTATAGTTTTTAAAGTTTTAATTATTGTTTTATATGTATTTATGGGTTTTTTAATTGAGTGTTGACCGCTGCCCAGAGTCACATTTTTGTGAGATGGGCGACTATACAAATACGATCAATAAATAAAATAATAAAATCTCTCTGTCTCACTGCACAATTCCCATCGTCTTTCTTGAGCGAGGCAGACCTGAATAGACTCTACAGAGACTCAGGAAGCTGCAAAAACATTTTGAGAGACTGTGTATGTGGTTCATCTATATCCTTTGTACTCTTCACTGGAGTACATGCTTTATTAGATCCTTATACTGTGGCAATCACTGATAAGGTTTTCATGCAACCAGTGCATTTTTTGTACACCTCCAAATTCTTGATTAAAGGAGCGATTAAAAATTGTTCAAGCAACAAAGAAAGCTGTTATTCAATATGTACTTGCCCAAATAAACTCCCTTGAACACCATGGGGTATAATTCTGAGTAAATATGCCCAGAACCATGTAATAAGATAATGGATGGAGAATTGTAATATATGCAGATACCTACATACGTCCTGGACCATCTTTATTTTTCTTGATATCTTTCCAGCACCCCTGTGGAGTAGAGAATATTTAACATTTTCAGTACAGTAACAGGCTGCAAGACTTAATCTATGCTATGAATTCCTCCCACTTCTAACTCCACAACCCTCTGATGGGCGGGGGGCTGTGATTGCAGGCCTTGCTTGTGCCCCCCCCCACCACTCCAGAAACCTTGACTGGAGGACTAACAGCTATTCCCATGCTCATCCCCAGCACAGAAACCTATGCAGGTTTTGCCACATCTTCTCTAGCAGGAGTCAGGCAAATTGTGGGCCGTCAGTCATTCAGATCTGCATGGAATTTAGTTCCAGAACAATTGCTGAAGTGCCCGGAACCAGCTGGCGAAGATCCACGGCTAGGAAGTGATAAAGATATTTAAAACCCTCGCACAGAGGCCCTGTCCTTCTCCTGTGATGATCAGGGCTCTATCGTGGCTTGGTGGGTGGTTCAAAAGGAAATGTGAATATCAAAGTGAGCTGATACTAGGTTCCCAGGACTCAAGATGATGATTTTTCCCAGGATCTTTTTTTAACTTCCCAATCTACCCTACAGCTCTAGAATTTCCTGATGGTCTCCCATCCAAATACTCCCCCATTTTGGCTCCTCTCAGCCACCTCACTGAGGCTAAACATGTTGAGAGTTTCCCATCTCAGAATGGAAGGAAAATAGGGCACCGATTTTCAGCAACTGCGATCAGAGTCGGGGGGCGGAGGGGTGGGAAGAAGGGGCCAAAAAGATTTGGGGCAGCATGTGGCCCTGGAAATCAAGCTGCTTACCCCGCAATAGAATTTGAAACCAGGCAAGTCTGCACAGATACATCCTATACATTTATTATAGGTATATTAAATTGGGGATAAAAACAGATAAGGAATAAATACAGATGTTACAGAAAAAGTCCTGAATGTAGAATCTACATTCCAAGACCCCACATGGTTTCTAGGGGCTCGGTTTCAACCTCCTATGTCCCCCCAATTTTATTTTATTTTATTTTATTTTACTTTATTTTATTTTATTGTTTTGTGTTTTATTTTATTATTTTATTTTATTTGTATCAGCAAGAAATCTGTAGTCACTCCATTGCCTCTTTTGGCCTTGTCTTGCACCCCACTTCCACCCCTAGAGATGAGATGTGAAAGAAGAGGATTTATTTGGGAATTTTGCTCATCAACTTAATTTATTTAAACCCAGATCTCTAATGAGGTATGAGAGGATATTGTTAAAGTAAAGGTTGTACATGTTAATGTTTAACAGTTAATTAATTAAATCGATGAATGGCAAGGCTATTAATATAGAATTCCGTTTATGTTCCTCCCCTAAAAAAATAAAATCAAGACTTCACTTCTGGAGACTCTGTGGACACATTTGTGCTGATTTCTTAACAATAATTAGGAAGCGGCTCGCCGGTGGTGTCTTCTGTTTTTGTTGTGTTCTGCTTTGTCTGACTACTGAATCTAACCTACAGCCTGGGAATCTCCTGGTGGTCTCCCAGCCACATTCTAGCCAGGTCCAATTTCGTTTAATTTACAGAAATGCACCAAGGTCAACCAGGTCAGGAGTGTGAAGGGTATGATTATGGATTGGTAGGCCAGGTTAACAGTGACGTGGCTCTGTGGTTGAATGGAGTGATGTAGCTAGATCTCTCCGATATCTGGCTGTTGTTTTCTTTAGGAACCCACCACACCTGTATTCTCCCACTCCATAAAACATCTGGGCTCATAGAGAATTTGGAAGCCTTGGTGACCAAAATGGACCCAAGGAATTCCAGTTTCTGCTGTTCCATCCAGAGATTGATTGATTGATTGATTGATTGATTGATTGATTGAGTCATTCAATTATTCAGTCATTCATTCGATCTTTGAATTGATTTATATGGCCGCTCATCTCGCAAATGTAACTCCGGATGGCTAACAACACATTAAAATTATAAAAAAGAATATTAGCGGGGAAAAAAGACAACAATGGTCACCAAGAATGAACCAGACAAGACACTAGACAGACACATTCAGAACCTGGTTCTAATACCTCTTAGCCACCCTACCTAACAGGGTTGTTTTCATAGGATAAAATTGAGGGATATTCTCATGTAATTTGTCTCTGAGAAAAGAATTGATTCAGAGAATCACTCTCTGAAGAAAGAAGGGCCATAAATGCAATGAACAAATGAATAAATGAATACATCTTGCAGACACAGGAATTTTATTATTGGTAAGTGGAAAGTGCCTCGCGATTTATTAAATGTAATATAAGTTGTAATTTGTATTCAGTTATGACGGCTCAGTGCTAAAGTTCTAAATCTGAATGCTCCAAACACAGTGGTTGGGTTTATGTAACATGCTATATACATACCAATAAACCCTTTCAGAGTTTAACATAACGGCCTGGTCTCTTGGTATTTAGAAACGGTGCCACCACGTCACTGGGTTCTTAATGGTTAGCTGATTGAAGCATTAATTTTATGCTTTTGATTTTTTTTTATATTGTCTTTTACTTCCTGCTTTGCGTCCCTGTTGGATCAGAAAGAAAGAATAAATAACACAATATCTGGGGTCCTACTCTATACTGAATTTTTCTTCCTTTCTTCTTTCCTCTTGCTGTCATGGAGCTCTCAGCAAGTGGCCGGCCCTGTATGGGTTGGGAAGCTAAGCAGGAAGGAAACTGGTTATTAGTTGGATAGGAGACCACCCAGAGATCCTAGGGCTGTAGCCAGCTGACAACTCAGAAAACACCAACCACTTGCATATTGTTGCAGCTTAATGGAGCCGGACTTGAAGGAGATTTTTACCTTGATCCTCAGTTAGGAAACATGTTTCACACCGATATTCTGACTTCATTGTGCCTTGTTAGTCTTCAGCTCCTTTTCTAGTCGTAATCAGGATGGTTAAAGAATAATGCAGAGCTGAACTGTTTGGAGACGTACTTAGGGAATATTTCTAAGGGAGGATCTAATTCAACTCAGGGCTGTAAGGAATTAATATCTTGATACATGTACGAAAGCAGTCGGTATGTGGCAGACCAGTTCATCGTGTTTTACCAGGGAGCAGAGATGGGGAGAGGGCTTCAGATCCTTCTCGGCCATCTATAGGACCAACACAAGGTTTGGTTTGGCCTCAGCCTCCTTTCACACATTCCAGAAATTGGTGAAGCGCTGTTTTCAAGTGAACATCTTTCTCCCGGATCTGAAAAGACATCCTGCCCCTTAATATGACCCTTGTATAAAAGCTCATTGCAAGGGGAAGGGGAAGTTACATTGGCCCTCTGCACATGTTCAGAAATACATTTAGATTTCCTTCTTAACAACACGGGGGTTTTGTTCCTAACATTTTCAACAAGTTCAGTATAATCAACCTCTATCTTATGTCTTCAGTTTGGTGCTAAGAAACAGGAAGCCTCTTTACGTTTTTATAAAACATTTTTCTGGAGTTGGTGGAGAGAAATACCCTTGCCTTTGAGCAAATGTGTGCATAGCCCCCTAATTTATTTATTTGCCAATGCTTAAAATGTCATACTGTTATCCCGTTTCCAAAATACTTTCCCCACAGAGGTACAACTGGGACACCGTTTATTTTTTGAAAACAGAACCGAAAAATATCAAAAGCAGCTTGCCATTCCCTCTTTCCAGGAAGTTTCCTTGACTCCCTAATCCGCCCCACGGCCTCGGGATCTCCTGGTGGCTTCAGATCCACATATTAACTCAGTTCAGTTCGGTTTCTCTTTCTCAGATTCACCAAAGTTGGCTAGACGCTGCCCCCTAGCAGTATTCCACCGACCCTCGAATGCCTTTTAGTGACTGTGCTCTGACTGCTATGAGAAAGAAGAGGAAGGAAAGTGACTTTTAAAAACCAGAGAACTGATCCTCCCTTGTTCACTGTGTTCTTTTTCCAATGACTTTAGCTGACAATATCCATGGAAATAGATTTTGGAAAAATGAAAAAAGGGCAAAGCTTGAGCAGTTTGGCTTAAGATAATATTTACTGGTGAATGTTGTGCATAACAGTGTTTCTCAACCTCAGCAACTTTTAAGATGTGTGGACTGAAGTCCACACATTTTAAAGCAAGCTGGCTGGGCAATTCTGGGAATTGAAGTCCACACAGCTTACAGTTGCTGAGATTGAAAAATATGGTGTATATCATGTACAGGTAGTCCTCGCTTAACGACCACAATAGGGACCAGAAAATTGGTCGTTAAGCAGGGTGGTCATTAAGCAAGGACTACCTCTATTTTCTTCCCCCAAATTAAAAAAAATGAAAAGGTCCCTCTCTCCCACTTGATTCCTTCACTAAAACAGAGGTAGCATAGCAGAGAAGAGAGAAGAGTTGGGTTTACCTACCCTGGTGAGACACTACAGAATGTGGCTTTGCTGATTGCAGTTCATCACAATGCATGCTTTTCAAAGACATTAGATTACAACCCCCCAAATCTTACAGCTGTTGGCTAGGGAAAAAGATTGCCAGTGGGTGTAATGGTTATGGTGCCAAACTGGTACTGAGAAGACCCCAGGACTGGGGTTCGAGTTCCCCTTCAGCCACAGAGGCTCCCTGGGGCACTTTGGGCTAATCATTTTCTCTCAGCCCCAAAGCCAATAAGGGGTAGTGGAGATGATGTTGGACTAGGAGCATGGAGACCTGGGTTCT
Organism: Liasis olivaceus; assembly: GCA_030867105.1. Classification (NCBI taxonomy): domain Eukaryota; kingdom Metazoa; phylum Chordata; class Lepidosauria; order Squamata; family Pythonidae; genus Liasis; species Liasis olivaceus. The sequence continues at coordinate 325,355,072 of CM061349.1, read as the reverse complement.
AATCTTCCCTCAGCCACAGAAGAACCCTCAGGGCCACCCCTTTCTCTCAGCCCAAGGGTCAGTCTGGCCTAGCAGGTAAGGTGCTGGACTAGGAGCGGAGAGGCCCAGGTTCACGTTCAGCTACAGAAGCTCCCTGGGGGACTTTGGGCTGGGAGTCTGTCTTAGCCCAACCTACCTCGCAGGATCATTGTGGAGAAAAATAAGAGGGGATGCTGTTCTTTCCTCTTTGAGCTCCTGTATGGAAGAGCAGGATGTAACTCAAATAAATAAATCAGTGGAGTTGGCCCAACAGATCTGAGGTGCTCCAGGTGGAGTGGGTTGGCAGGACTCATTGGGTTGGACTCATGGTTATCCCTCTTCAATTTTTCACCAGGAAAGTGTTCAATCTGAATCAAAATTCCCCCCGGTCAATTTCACTGGTGGTCTGTTTTTTCTCCTTCCTTCCTTCCTTCCTTCCTTCCTTCCTTCCTTCCTTCCTTCCTTCCTTCCTTCCTTCCTTCCTTCCTCTTTCTGTTTTTCCTTTTCCTTCCTTCCTTCTTCTTTCTGTTTTTATTTTTCCTTCCTTCCTTCCTTCCTTCCTTCCTTCCTTCCTTCCTTCCTTCCTTCCTTCCTTCCTTCCTTCCTCTGTCTCATTCGCCTCCATCCAGGTGTTTTGGTACGAAGTGTTCCGGCTGCGCGCAGGGCATCTCTCCAAGCGATTTGGTCCGAAGGGCCAGGAGCAAAGTCTTTCATTTGAACTGTTTCACTTGCATGATGTGCAACAAACAACTGTCGACCGGCGAGGAACTTTATATCATTGACGAGAACAAATTTGTCTGCAAAGAAGATTACCTGAGCAACAGCAACCCTGCCAAAGAGAACAGTTTGCACTCAGGTGAGGGATTTTATCGGCTGGGAAAACCTTGTCCGAGCAGATTTTGCTTTGCTTGGTCCAGAGCTAAAGATTGGAGGGATGGGGGATGGAATCAAATGCAAATCTTGGTCGCTAAACATCTTACAGCGAGAAAGAAAGAACTCAGCTTACATGCCCTGACCTTTGCGAAACCAAGCACTAGTGTAGAAGAACTGACAAGGAGAGTCAATCAAGAAAGAGACAGGCACAGTTTCAATTTTTCTACAGAGCTAAATAGAACTCCCAGAGCCAGAGGCAGTCTATCTTGGAATTTGTGTTACAGTTGTGTGGACGTCCAGATAGTTGCCTAGAAGCCCAGTGCTAGATTAAATCCAGTAGTGCTTGCCTTTGGTCTTTGATTGCTTCCTTTTATCAGAGATACAGACTTTCAGTCTGTAAACACAAAGCGTCGTCTTTTTCTGACGCAGACAGCTGGCTATTTACTTCAATGTTGTTTACACTGACTGGCAGCTCCTGTCTCAGCCCTCCCACCAGGAGACTGCCAAGCATTCAGCCCAGATCTTCGCATCCACCGCTAAGTGACAGCCTCTCCCTTCCTCAAATTAACGTCCCATCCAGCGCTAGGTCAAACAATGGAACAGCACAGAGGGGTGGGACACCTTTGTATAGAAAGAAGAGCAAAAATAATTAACAAGTAACAGGAGAACAGAGGAAAAGTCAGTGAAAATCATCGAATGAGAAAGGTTCGTTTCAGCCACTGAATCCAATTTCCTGCTCAGAGCTGCAATCCAAACGATTCCATTTTGCAAAAAAACCCTAAAATTTGCACTGGATTATCTAGGGCAGATTCCCAATCCTGAACCTTTGCCTTGATTATTTTCTGGACCTTGTGTCTCAAGATGAGGCCGTTTGGACCTGAACTAGAGTTTTTCATAATATAGGGATTATGATATATGATATAATCCTGTAATATATAATTATAGGAGAGCTGCATTAGTCTGCGGTAGCAAAAAATCAGAAGTCCGGTAGCATCTTTTCCAACTAACAAACTTTATTAAAAGGCAGAGGCTTTTGTGAGATGCGTTCGCCAGTCGAGTCACTCTACGCATCAGATGAAGTGAACCGCAGATCACAAAAGCCTCTGCCTTTTAATAAAATTTGCAATTTAGAAAAGGTGCTGCAGGATTCCAGACTTTTTGTCCTAATATAATGCGTAGACGACCTACCATTTTCTCCCTTTCAATCTTACCCATTAAAGATGTCTTCCTCAACAGTCCATCAGGCATTTCCATCTGGCAACGCTGGTGCTGACGATCTTCCCAATAACATGGATGTTCCCAAATAAAAATGGTGCTATTTTGAACGGAAGACCAAAAATCAAGGTCCCAGGCATTTCCAGCTGTTTAAACCTTGCATTAGCTCAAGCATTCTCTCTTCCTTACAGACTCAGCTCTCTTTAAAATAAGACGAATTCCATGCTGGTCTGTTCAGAAGCATTTGATGCCGAAGGAGTTTGTATAGAAAGTTAGTCCAACAGGCCATCTGGGTGACTCAGAGCTGCATATTACTGCGCCTTCAGAATTCATTGTCAAAAAAGGGTCCAGAGGTGATCACAATGCATTTCCTAGCAAGTGAGACCCACTTAGTATAACAGCTGCTGATCCATGAACCAGATCAGAAGACAATTAGTTCATCATAAATTTGCAAGCTTGGTACAGGAGTAAAATTTGATAGTGCCATCTCACAAGGCCTTAGACAATGGGGGGCCCAAGATTCGATTCGATTCGATTCGATTCGATTCGATTCTATTCTATTCTATTCTATTCTATTCTATTCTATTCTATTCTATTCTATTCTATTCTATTCTATTCTATCCTATCCTATCCTATCCTATTTTTATGATCCCACTTCGATTCTAAGTTTGTTCTGTTTGGGGGCACATGGGATAGACACCCAGAAGTGACCCCTTTTTCGTGCTGACCCCTTTCCACCTCTGGAACATCTCTCCAACAAATCACGCCTAAACGTAGCCACTGTTTCTCTATCATTCGAGCAGTAGAAAGAGGCATTTTGGTTGGTTCAGGCATTTGAATTTATTGCCTTTCATTTTTTAAAGCTGTGTCTTCATTTTAAATTCTTTTGAATTGCGGTGGGACGTGTATCTCCTTTTATTCCTGTCCATTAGGCTTCCACCATTTTACATGCTGTCTTTTTCACCAATTGCTGGGATTTTTTAAACATCTTTTTTTGTGTTTTAAGTAAACTGCAAATTTAAAACATTGCATGTTGCCCTGGAAAAACTATTTTTTGTGGTGGGGAGCGGGGGGGGGGGGAACAGATGACAATATGAAATGTTGGAATAAATAAATAACTAGGAGTGATCCCACACTAAAGTCATATTTATTACCATCAAGAGAGGAGACCCTCATGAAAGCAGTAAATCCAGATTCTAGGCCAATGTTTCTCAACCTCAGAAACTCTAAGATGTGTGGACTTCAACTTCCAGAATTCCCCAGCCAGCATGGCTGGCTGGGGAATTCTGGGAGTTGTAGTCCACCTATCTTAAAATTGCTAAGGTTGAGAAACACTGCTCTACAGTTTCCTACATAACTACAACTGCTATTGTGGTGCATTTATTTTTCACATTTGCATCCTCTTTCTCTTTTTTTCTCCCCTGCCCTAAGAGCTCAGGATAGCTTATCTGGGATATCCTATTTTATTCTGACAGTGAACCTATAACATAGATCAAGCAGTGATTTTAAAGCTCAGACAGTGATTTGAACCCTTCCTTCTTTAATCCACAAGCACATGATTTAGTCTTCTGGGAGCTTCCTTGTTCTTATCCTAGAATCTCGACCGCAAAGCAGTGCAAAAAAGAAAAAAAAAAGCTTTAAGACGTGGTATTTCTGTACCAGAGATTTGTTTTAGGGGACTGTAAGAGTTTAAAGACCTTCCACCCCAAATTCCTCTCCTAGGTTCTACAAGCTTTCTTCATTACTCCTGTATAACAAGGATAAATTGTGGGTGTGATTTTGTGACAATTACACCGAAGAAGTCAGAAACCCCTGTCAAACTATCAGACATTCCTCATGGGCTGATCAGCAGATCCATATGTTTCCCCCAATTTAACATGCTTATCACCTGTAGGAACAGATTCCAGGAGCAATGGGAAAAAAATTATCATCATAACCAAAGCACCAATAAGAACAATTTTCTCCAGCATGGGGGTCAGGAGCCTGTGAGAGATTTTTAATGATCATCGAGGGTTATCCTCGTCTGTCCCCTTTTCCGTTTCTTCTTGTTGGGTATTCTTATTTTTCATATTCATCTTGCATGACTATATGGACTTTTGAAGGGTGTTCGTCGCCCAGAGTTGTGTCAATTGAATAACATAAATAAATAACAACAACAGCAACAGGAATGCAGAACGTAGAGCTGGGCAGTTCTTAGAAAAGAGCTCAGCTCTTTGGCAGACCTTAAAAGTTAGACAGGTATTTGCAGGTTCAATTCTATATGCACCAATTTGGGGAAAAAATGTAACTGAATTGGAGGGAGACGCTTCAGTGATTTCTTCTTTCATTTTCTCCTCTCGGCCTTGCCTTTCTTCTTCGCTCCCTTCTCAGTCTAAGTCATTTCTCTTTCTTCTTTTCGTTCATGGTTTTTCCCTCCTCCCTTTCTCTCCTCTTCTGTTGGCCATTGCCCTTTTCTTTTGCTTTCTTCCAGGCATCACTGTTAGGAAAAAATACTATTTTGTTATTTAGGAAGGGAGACCGGGGTGGGGTGGGGTGGGGGTCTGGATTTGAGAAAAGCCTATAGGCTTCCTTGCAGATGAGAATCAAAGGTTCAGTGGCCCGGAAAGATTTACTGAATGTCAGACAAATATTTGAAGTGATGGGGTGGTGTTGCTTGCCCTGCCTGATTTCAATGTCTTGTTTCTTTTTCTTCGCTGGTGGGAGAGTGTTAATGAAGCCATGCCAGACAGAGGAGATCAGAGGGGCTGAAAAGATGTGTAACTTGCTATCCACACTTTGCTGCAAACTGTGGGGTGGAGCATCTGTAAGGTGTCTATGGGTCCCTTCCTTTTGGAAAGCGGTGCGCTGGGATCGAAAATTGGCTTTCCCTTTTTAAATGCCAGGGAGATCAGAGAAGACAGACAGACTGTGTGTACTTGGTGGCAAAGCACTTGGGGAAAGCCAGGAGTTGTGGGGGGGGGGGGGGCGGGTGAAGAAATTCGCAGGACAGAGTGATATTTGGCCAGGCAGACTTAATACGGAGGTGCCTGGGTCAGTTTCACACCCACATGTCAGTGTGTACACGTGTAAAGTGTGAAGGCTTGTGGGGAGGGAGAGGAAGGAGAAGGAGGGCGACTTGGGAACAATTTTCACTCCGGTGTGAGAAATCCTTAACACAATCCTTCTTCTCTTAAGTAAAAAACAAAAAACAAAAAAGAGGGGGGAGAGAAAGAGAGGAAGTTGAGGAGAGATTTCCTTATGTAAAAACTAGGACACCGTCTAGCATATATCACATGCTCCTAAATGCCATTGACCTCCAGGAGAAAAGCTTAAAGCCCATATTTAAGGAAGAAACTCTCCTTACATTTATCTGAGAACAAATCCCATGGGAATCTATGACGGGGTCTTTGGTGTAGACATCTATAGGATCCTACCTTACTCAAAGGCTGCTGGCCATCAAAGGCTGCTGGTCGTCTCCAGAGTTCACTGGAGTTGGGCGGCCAGTAAATTTAAATAATTAAATAAACAAAAGCTTAGCCCCAGAAGTGGAGAGAGTATTCTGAAAGGGTACTATTACAACTGAGTTCAGACTTCTTTGTTTCCCGGTGGTTGGCCATTATGGAACAATATTTTTGAGCAGATATAACTTCATGCTGTATGTATGGTCTGAATCAGCAAGACTCTTCCTGGGTTTTATACTGAGTGTAGACTCTTATACATGCCTATTCAAATGTAAGCCTTCCTAACTAGCTCCTACGTTGAGCAGATCAGTCTACCAGAGCAATCCTATATAACATTGGACTACTCAGATACAAGTCCCATCAAGTGCAATGAGATTTACTGTCTGGTAAGCATGTTGGATTGCTACCCACAGTTCTTCGGTGGCCATCAGTATTGCTCACCTGCTGCTTTGGGCTAAATGAATTTAGCAGCTCCTTTCAAAGCATTTGGGAGATGTTTTTAAGTGCAGGAACATCCAGTTTAGAAAGTGGAGAGCAGTGTAAGCTCTGAGGAAAATCTCATAGCTCAGTGGTCAAATTCTGGTTTCCATACAAAAGGTCTCAAGGTCCTGGTTCCAAACCTTGGTCTTCCTAGAAGGGAGGGATGAGGGCAATTCTTACTGGAAACATCCAAACCTTCTTCTACCTATTTTAGAAGGGGCATTCCTTCCTGTGTTGCTGTGTAATAGTTGGGAATCAGAAACTCTTGGTGACTGATTGCAAATTACCTAGAAATCAACCAGGAGATTTTGACCTATTTCTATCCTCATGTAGATCAAACTGGATTAGAAAGACTAATGTTTCAACATTTTTCCAGACTGGCATTAGCTAAAGACTTTTCTATGCTGCTACTTAAATGGTCTTTTTATTTAGAACCATAAGGACTGGAAGCTTACTTTTTTCTTGAGTAGAAGAGCTGCTGCCAATTGGCATATAGACAACAGTGAACACAATAGACCTCAAATATAGTATAAAATAGCTTCCCTTTGTTTGGAACATGGAAGCCTGGTGCACAATAATGGTGCATGTGGTTAATTCATTGTGGGTGAACCAGGTTCCTATGAAAAGATCCTGATTTAACATTATGGGTGAGCACAGCCAAAGTTTGCAGCCAGCTTTCTACTGAAAACCAATTTACTTGGAAGTTAGTGCCACGGATTTCAACAGGAGAGATTGAGAAAGCACCCAAACTCTCTGAGTGATATCAGCAGGATTTCAAAAGATAGACACCCCTTTCTTCTGACATCGGGTAATGCTCAATCTAGCAGAAGTTTCCAATCATCCAGGCTGGATCAAATGTAACCGTTAAAAAGGACAGTCTTGTTTTACTGTATTAGATGAACAAATTCACAATCTTCGGTTAACTAGGGCCCATCCGCAAAAGCCTATGCCATAATACGTTTGTTCATCTCTTCAGATGTTCAAGACTCTGTTATTATATAACAGAGCGTATTATTTAGCGCGGTCCCCCCAAGTTCACTAGGCCACATCCCCAGATTTGGCTGCCTGGGGAATTCTGGGAGTTGAAGTCCACCCATCTTAAAATTGCTGAGGTTGAGGAACCCTGCAGTAATATGGATCTTTTCTACTATCTGGAAAATGTGTAGTGATGTACTTTGATGTTAACTTTGCGAGATATGTAATATAGTATATACAGCTTTAAAGCCTCACATATACTACATCTTTGCACGGTATAATATAATACATTTTTGCAACTGCCCTTGAATTTTTCTTCTCCTCCAGTTGCATGTTTATCCATGCAGCTTGGGAGAGCAAGACAACTTGGTTTCCTCCTGGTGTTTTGGATTATAATTTCCAGACTGTCTTGCCATTCGCTAGGTTGATCGGGGTGAGGATGATGGGAGTTTGAATCCAAGAGATTTGGAGGCCACCCAGTTGCATGTCCTTACCTAGAGGAAGAAAGAGTCTGGCTATGTTCTTGCTGGACGTTAAAACCGAGACCTTTGCATGTTAATTCATGTTGAGCCAGGAGAAAAAAAAGTAACACTGTGTATGAGGAAACAAAGACCGATGTAAGGATCATAGTGAACAATGAAGATATTTAAGAATTGTGCAATTGTGTACATGCTTGCTCACAAGCCCTGCCTAGACTAAACTTTTTCAATCAGCTACTGGACTTTTAGGAGTTATAATCCCAAAATATCCAGCCCAGCATATACTAGCATGGAATTCTAGTATCTCTGGTTCAACATCTGGAAATATTCTGGTGAGAGAAAACAAGTTTAGAAATTTTCTCCCTAGTAGTTATGATTGCATTTGCCCATTGCATTAGACCTGCATTTTTTGGTTTGCTTGATTTTGGCTTAACAGGAGGCATCAACCAACCTTTGTGATCCCCAAATCATAATAGAAGGCCTAATGTGTGATGCAAAACCAGTTCATGGTGGTTTATCTCAACAAACCATGGCTTTTTAAACCATGACCTCACATTGTATATGAACATAGTCACTAAGGAAGATGGCAGACAATTAATGTATTTGAACCCCTCCACCAATAAGAGTCCACTGGATTGAAGTGGTAGATAAATCCCATCAATTATTCAAATCAATCAATCCAACAGAAACATTAGCTCAAAATCTCAGCTGAGAGAAACTCTCAGTCACCAAGAGAATAAGGTAGAAAAACGGAAGCTGCTGTTTTTGTAAGATTTCAGCACACCATTACTAATGCCATGTGATGTCTTCCCTCTTGAAGCTGAAAGCAAGGAGAAGGAAAGGGTTTGGCTCTGGAAACTGCAAGTGTTTGTTCAAAGCTGCAATGTCGTTGCTAAAGAGACACTCAAGCAGTCTGATTCTTAGCAAGAGAGCCACAAATGATTGTATTTATTTATTATTAAATGTATATGACTCCCATCTCCCCCAGAGGGTGACTCTGGGCAGCTTACAATGACCAAGGCTAAATAAAACCTTTCCCCAATCTGGTGCTTTCCAGCCCTGCTGGCCTTTATTTCCCAGAATTCCCCACCCAGCAAAGTTGTCCCAGCCCATCTGCAGAGGACCAGGATGAGAATGGCTGGGATGTCATAGAATCACAGAGTTGGAAGTGACCTAAAAGGTCATCAAGTCCAACCCTCTGCACACTGCAGAATTCACTACACCATCCTTGATAGATGACAATCCATCTTTGTTTGAAAACCTCCAGTGAACTGGTGGGAGAAAACACTCTACTGGCTGACAGCTCTTACTGTCAAGAAGTTCTTCCCAATGTCTCATCCATGTCTACATTCTTGAAGTTTCATCCCATGAGTTCTAGTTTTACCCTCAGGAGCATCTTTCTTCTCATGTAGGCAGTGGGTCCGCTTGTAGGATGCTCTAGAGCAGTGTTTCTCAACCTTGGCAACTTGAAGAGGTGTGGACTTCAACTCCCAGCAAGCTGGCTGGGGAATTCTGGGAGTTGAAGTCCACACCTCTTCAAGTTGCCAAGGTTGAGAAACACTGCTCTAGAGAATGGAGGACAAGGCAGAGTCATATAAAATACATGGGGACAAAACGGATAAGGAAAATGCTTCTCCCATTCCCTTATGATATTGCAAGTTGAGATTAGTTTGATGGAAGATCAGTTTAAAATCATTTATGGAACCTAATGCCACAGGATATGATGACAAGGGTTAGGGTTAGAGTTTCAAAGGGGGCTACAGACGTCCCAGGTCTTTTGCTTTTAAAGTGGCAGAGAGAGATTCAAGGCAGTCCAAGCATGAGGTTTGTCCATTTTTCCTCCTGCATTTTTTCATATCTTACCTAGGGGATGAACCATCAAGGTTGGAAGCTATCTGTATTTACTTACTGTAACCATGAGCTTGGCATACCTGCACTTGAATTTTTTTAAAAAGCTGCAAAAGATTCGATGCCTTGATGATGACTGAGGTCAAATTTGTTTTTCAGACCACTCTCTCCCTTAAGTTACACACACACACACACACAATCTCTATACCCTTTGTATGTATATATCTGCTTCTTCCTTTTGCAGCCACAACCGGTAGTGATCCCAGCCTGTCCCCAGATTCCCAGGACCCCTGCCAGGATGATGCCAAGGATTTGGAAAGTGCCAATATCTCCGATAAGGAGGTGGGCAGCAATGAGAATGACGACCAAAACTTGGGGGCCAAAAGGAGAGGCCCCCGCACCACCATCAAGGCCAAGCAACTGGAGACCCTCAAAGCCGCTTTTGCCGCCACCCCAAAGCCCACTCGGCATATCCGTGAGCAGCTGGCCCAGGAGACCGGTCTCAACATGCGTGTCATCCAGGTATGAGCCTTTGAAAAGTAGGGTGGGAAAATGCTGGGATACACTGATTATATGCAGAAGCCAACGAGGTCCATATATCTTGAAATTGCTCAAGACTGACTGGTTTGATTTAGGCTTGGGGACTTCTGAAAATTACCAGTGGCTTGGATGGAATGCATTCAACTCTTCATCTGGAGATTTTGGCTGAACTGATTCTTGGGAAATCTACTTTTATCTGTCTTCTTGCTTGCTTCTTTAAAATTCTCACTAAGTCTTCTAGGGTCAGAAGCAGAATAAACGTTAAGAGAAGATCATTACTATTATTACTAAATTAGTTACACAGCAGCACCAATGCACACAGAATTTTATCTGATTTCATAATTCCCTTACAAAACATTCTCAGCTCTCAAGGAGTTTCCAGTGGTATGGTGTACTGGTGTACTGATTATGGTACCAGACTAAGTCTAGGGTGGTGTTTCTCAACCTTGGCAACTTTAAGAAGGGTGGACTTCAACTCCCAGAATTCCCCAGCCAAGTCCACCCATCTTAAAGTTGTCAAGGTTGAGACACAGTGGTCTAGGGAGATCCAGATTCAATCCATCGCCTGCAATAGGAACTCACTGGGTAAGTGGGGGCCAATCAAATTCCTTCAGATCAGCCTACCACACAGGGTTATTTTTGTGTGGATAAAATGTAGGGATATCTCTGTATAGGTTGCCTTGGGCTCCTAGAGAAAAGAGTCTATACATCTAACATATGATTACTATTTTATGAGAACAAGGTGAATGTATGCAACACTTTTTCTGGTACTTTTATCAGGCCCTTCTTTCCAAGGGATATAAGAGAATACTTCTGTCACCCCTCTCGCCACCCATTTGATTGTTACAAGAAGATTGCTGGCCACCAGCCAACCTTAAATTGAACAAATTCAACCCTATCTGACCTAGTGCACTGGAGGTGGGGAAGGGTTTTGCCCCAAGAGTTGCAACCAATGCAGGATTGGGAAGGCATATGCACCCATGCACATGTAGAATCACACATATCCATATGCACACACAGGCATGCACATGTATCACACATATATGTATACATATGTATAAACAGAGGATGTCTGTGCATAAGCATGCCCAAAGTCTTCTTCACACATGCTGATTGTTATGCTGGGTGAGAAAATATGCAAGGTATCCTCTTCCTGGACTCTCTTCACCATCTTGGTAGACATCCTTGATGGGGTGCTAAAGGTCCTCTCCTCTGCTCTACTTGATGGCTCAAAGGCATAGAAGGGAAAGTGGCTGATGGAAACGAAGCTGCATCAAAACTACAGTTGTGCCTGCAGGTCCCAGTCAAGACTCTTTGGGTTAGATTTCAGCACCATGGAGAGCACCCTTGCCCTTACTGAGTTGTAGGCTTGTTGATTAGATTTATATCCTGCTTTTCATTTAGAATCTTAAGGCTGCATATACAGTGCTCCCTCCTCCCATTTCCCCCCACAATAACAACCCTGTGAGGTAGACTGGGTGGAGAATGAATGGCCCAAAGTCACTCATGAGTTTCCACAGCTGAGAGTGGCTTTGAACTTGTCTCTCCCTGGTCCAAATCTAACGCTTTAAATAGCATTGAGCCGCTGTTCAGGAAGTCTACAGAAAGTTTTCCTAAATGCTCCATTCCTTAGAAGGTAGCCGCCAGGTCCTAAGAAGCCACTATCCTTTTCTGTACTTGCCAGATTCTCTTGGGAGATGAGAGTTGGGGCAGAGGATTAAAGAAATCTCTTGGAGACTCCATGAATACTTGAATTGTCCAAGACCTGTCACTTGAGGTTTGAGGGCACTAGAATTGTAAGGACAGGCTCCAAAGTATTGGAGAACCAGGCATTGTTCTGATGCCTCCTTGGACTCACTGCCACTGGAAATTTCAGCTTCCAGAGATTTTCATTATTGAGCCACAGCAGAAGAAGCATGAACCCATTGGAAAGAATGTGGAATGTGAGGAACGCTTACCTACCCTCTATCCTATTGAAGTGGGTGTTATCGGGGAGCAATGAGCACCCATTGAGGCCACGCAGGCAGTCAATGGTTTGTAGGGTGTAAGCTGCCTGCTCCTCCTGCACTACTATCAACTGGTAATATGCATTTAGGATTGGTTCCAGTTAGGGATGGCAAAGAAAGGATTAAGTCAATGTTTGATCAGAGAAGATGAGTGTTGAGTGACCTGGGGAAGATGGTCCATTTTTGCTGTTCCAGAAGGCACTGCAGAAATCAGTGAGAATGATGTGATTTGTAATCCAACATATGTGGAGGGTGCCTGGTTGGGAAGGCTGCTTCATTAGGTTGTAGGTCTGTTGAAAAGAAGCATGAATGTCATCCTACCCAAGTTTTAAAGTATGTGCGTAGTCCTTAAAACACACCATTCTACCTAAAGAAGTCTTAAACCTAGAAAATGGCTTGTCACTGGAGCTTTGCCATTTCAGTAGTCCCAAAAAGGTCTTGAGATATTAAAAAACAATAGCCCCATCCCATCATAACTTATAGAACTGAGTCATTTTGTTCGTAAGTCAGGTTTTATTTCATTTTCTCTTATCTCCCACATCCAATTTCTTTGGCATATAATTTTGTCCTCTTTTTCTGAACTTTGTACAATATTGCTAATCCTAAAAGTGACTAGGTGAGAGGTATAAACATACATAGCCTAATATGCCATATTTTTTAGTCATTTCTGTATTCCCACTGACACTTGAATATTCCTTGCAACATTTAAGAAAGTAGAAATTGATTTGATTTGATTTGATTTGATGCTAGGTGATTTTGCACAAATTACTCTCTCTCAGCCCAAACCACTTCATGGGGTGGTTGTTGTGGGGAAAATAGGAGCATTAGGTATGTACACTGCCTTGACTTGACCAAAAATAAAGGCTGGATAAAAAATCAAGCAAATAAATACATAATTGAAGGCAGGTGGTGGTTAGTTAATGTTTCTATCCTGGAAAGACAATGGGATTTCTTTTAATGTGGCTCTTAGAAGACTACAAGTCAATACTATCTCATAACTTAAGTTAGTTCATAACCAAAGCAATTATCGTGTGGACAAAGGTAATATTCTGTGCTTGCTTGCTTGCTTGCTTGCTTGCTTATTTATGTATTTAAATGCTCTTAGAACAGTGTTTCTCAACCTTGGCCGCTTGAAGCTGTGTGGACGTCAGCTCCCAGAATTCCCCAGCCAGCATGGCTGGCTGGGGAATTCTGGGAGTTGACGTCCACACAGCTTCAAGCGGCCAAGGTTGAGAAACACTGTCTTAGAGTAACTCCTGCAAGTTTTAAGTTGAGCTTGTACACTTGTGTGTTTGAAACAGAAATAAAACTCTCTGCGCTGAGGGATATAATTTTAGTCAAGGGTGTGGTGAATGGACAGATTGTGGCCTTTATGATAGTGCAGATGGCTGTGGCTTTAGTTAGGGAAAATATCTGACTGGGTCCAGAAGCTAAGGAGGTTCTGGACTGGTTAGTCCTTGGATGGGAGACCATTAGGCAATGCCACAGCTGTACGCTGGACTAAGAAATCAAAAATCTTCCTGGAGAAGGGCCATGGGAAATATTCCTGTGTTCTTGCCAAGAACATTTGCACAGGTGTCTTCATGAAATCTCCAGGAGTCAAGATGAATTCAAAGGAAATGACCTCATACATGGATGTGAAGGGTATAATTGTCAGACACATTGCTTCCTGCAAAGCTGTGGCTTCCAAAGCTGATTGCAGTTTCCATCCGTCTCAGCCTGTTGAGATGATGGGAGCTGTAGTTCAAAATGTCAGGAGAGCACCAGGATGGGGAAGATGTGGACAAAACTGAACAAAATACATTTTTGTTACCCACCTCAAATTCAATATTCCAAGTGGAATAAGTTGTTCCTCTCTGGCCCTTAAATTGGCTTTAATAATTATGATTGTAACCTGGGGACACCATGGCGTCAGATACATCTGCCTGAGATCCTCCAAGTCAGAGCAGATGCTCTGAACCAGAAGGTCTACGCTCTACTCAGTGTGGGATCTGATTTGGATCAGGTAGCAAGTGATGGGAACTTCACTGAACCTGGAAAGCTGCCACCTGGACAAGCAATCCTTGAAAAGGGAAGCAATTTTGTTTGAAGATGAGAAATAATTTGCTTCTGCTGTTTGACCCACAACCTGCAGAATCTCTGTAGGAGAGGTGCCAGATGGAAGGCTCTTATTTCACCCGAAGCCATAACACTGTTTGGTTTTAGCTTGGTGCATTGGATGGATCCTACCCTTGCCATTTGTTTAGCAAACTACGATTAAAACAAACCAAGCCACATGTGAACACATTGGCCTGCAAGGCCAGAAAAAGAGTCCTGACACTCTTAATGTTCCTCCTTCACACTGGAAGAAGTTTTGGAAAAATGCTTGTTTTCCCTTAATCATAATAATCCGGGGCGGGGGTGGGGGGCTGGCAGCCCTCTTGGATTAAAAGACAGAAACTACAAATATTAGAAGTGGGAGGAAAAGAAATGCTTTGTATGTCAATAAATTATAGCACTACGCATTTCACAAACAAATGAAAAATGTGATAACTGAATGCCCGTAACCCTTTAAATAACCTGCTTGGGAAATGTGGGCTCTCTTGTTCAATCTTAAAAAAAAACAAACAGTTTATTTCATAGAGTGAATGGTGGGGCCTATGTTACAAATGGTTGAGAATTTCTGCACTAGGTGATCTCTTTCCATATCCACATGGCATGCTTAACTCAATTGAGTGTATGGAATTAACCATCTTTCTGAGTTGGCATGACATCCTTTAGGCTCCTGAGGGGGGGATGTGGCTAGTTTGTTGTTTAATGCAGTGGTCTCCAAACCTTTTTGATCACGCATCTCTATCCGTAAGAAATTTTTGAACGTGCGCTCACAATATAGGTAGGTTTATTTATTTATACATTATGTACGCAAACTACTACACTGATACATACATGATAAAACATAGCCCCCCATATATATTTGGTATATTCTATACATTAATATTGGTATAGCTTAGATTCTTTCTTATTTTTTAGATAAAAAATAAATATAAATAGACATTCTAATATATTCTTCCTGCACTCCAATGGATCGTCTTCATATGCTGGGGTTAAGAGGGTGGGGGCCTCTTAACCAGAAGGCCCCACCCTCTTAAGCCTCTTAATCTTCTGGAAGGCTGTAAAGAGCTGAGATAGTTGGAGCTGGAAGATGATGGTGTTGGGTGCATCAAAGGGGATGCATCGGGACACTCCAATAAAAGCTTTTTGCTTTTATTGTTTTTGTGAAGTTTGGTTTTATACAACTGTTGTGAGCTGCCCAGAGTTGTGCTTCTTAATATGAGGAGCCATCTAAGTCTTTTATCAATAAATACACATCTGGGCATCTAACTTCGGACCCCCCTGGTGGTTTAAGGTGTCATGTGAACCAGCCTCTCATCACATGAAAAGAGGCCAGTTTTAGCATAGGAGCACTTGCTAAGTTCTAAGGCACGGAGACTAGGGCTACAACCGAAGAAAGGAAAATTCAGGGAAGATTTCTTACCTGTAAGGAAAAACATCGTCGTTAGTTGACAGGGAAATAGCTAGCCTCAGAAATCGGTGGCTCTTTTCTGGAAGTTTTTAAAAACAGAGAAGCTGCAGTTGTTGCACGCATTGCAATCCAGGGGTGAGCCTAGGTAGGACAGGCTAGATGAGTCTGTAAGGAAGCTAAGCAGATGGAGACTTAATCAGTCTCTCCGATGGGTGAACGAGGGAAATCCCACGCCAGTCACTCAAAGCTTTCGACATCGAGAACAAAATAGAAATGTACGAAGTCAATGACCTTCCCACTATGCTAAGACTACTTTTATTATCAACATTTTCCACATCCATAACTCAGATGTGAGACCAACACTGGATGATCAAAGACTCTGGATGGAAGGAACAAATGGATTTAGCTCCAGAGCCAGATCAGGCCCAGTAACTTGATTTGGATTAAGAGACATTTGTACCATCTTCATGAAATGTCCAACATTTGTTAGAACCTGCTGTTTCAAAAGGCAGCAGAGACGCTGAACATCCTCAATTTAATTAGCAGAGTTTTAGGGTTTTTCTAGCCATGTTCAACCCCATACCAATCTGCTGATTGAATTAACCCATTTCCTGGATTCCCAGAATCCACCGAACCATCAACTAACCCCAAATGGACTGGTTCATGCTACACCCTAAACTCCAGAGAAACTAACCAAGATTAACACTACCAGAGTGTAACATTGCAGCTCCTGTATGCGCAACTGATCTGGTAAAGGGTATCATGCAAACACAGCTGAAAGATATGCTTAGACTGGGTTAAAGGCATTGTGTAGATCAGTGTTTTTCAAACTTGGCAACTTTAGGAGGTGTGGACTTCAACTCCCAGAATCCCCCAGCCAGCAGGCTGGCTGGGGGATTCTGGGAGTTGTAGTTCACACCTCCTAAAGTTGCCAAGTTTGAAAAACACTGGTGTAGATCAAGCTAAAAGTCTCTTGGTGTCCAGTGATGGTGCTTAATTGTTTGGGATAGTGGTGGTGGTGTGGGCTGAAGTAAGCAGGGCACTGATGCAAATCAGTGGGGCTATTTCTCACACACACTGGAGCAAGGGTGGGATTTGTGGAGTGATTTTCCTCCAATTTGTTTCCATGGAATTAAAGTTTATTTATTCCCCTTTTTGATTTAAGTATGATCTGTTTCTCCCTTTAAAGTGATGGGGAATGGCGCCTCTGATTTCCAGCAATCACCACATCTCCACATCTGTAGTCAGTGATTGTGAAAATAAGTTTGGGGCTATGTTCAAACTAAGTCTGGAGTTGCCCATCCCTGAAATAAGTTGATTGATTGATTGATTGATTGATTGATTGATTGATTTGATTTCCATAGCTGCCCATCTCAACAAGTGACTCTGGGCAGATCAACCTAACTGGAGAATGGATTGCCTTGTTTGTTGCAAAAGAAATAAAATAATGTCTCAGTCTGCTAAGTGATGACAAATGACACATCAAGCCGTTGTGGAATGGCCAAACCTAAATCCTGCCAGATCTGGAACCAAAATATTTTCTGTATGAATCCAGCCTGAATATTTGTGGCATATAGATCTGGTATTGTGAGAGTGTGGAGCAGGGGGGTGAAGAATGTACTCTCATCCCCCGAGGAGCGGGGGAGAGATAAGAGGATGAGACTGGCACCTCCCTGAGGAATGCTAGTGGTGTTTATGATTGACCCTGGGAACTGTTCTCAGTCTGGGAAGATTCTGTGAATGGTGTGAAGCCAAATAAACCTTGATGGATTGAATCTGTATTGTCTCCTGGAGTTTCCTGGGCTAAACCTGACAGGTATAAAATATGCTGACTGAGGATAGCAAACTAATTGGTCAGTAATCGGTGGGGTTCCCCTTATCGCCCTTTTTATATACTGGGAGAGTGATTGAATGCATCCAATCTTTAGGAATATTTAGGGAGCTGTTCTAGTCCGTTCCTTCCCAATCTTTCCCCTAGAACAGCATTTCTCAATCTCAGCAACTTTAAGATGGATGGACTTCAACTCTCAGAATTCCCCAGGCAGCATAGTTTAAGATTAAGGACTTCAACTCCCAGAATTCCCCAGCCAATCATACTGGCTGGGGAATTCTGGGAGTTGAAGTCTATCCATCTTAAAGTTGCTGAAATTGAGAAACACTGCCCTAGAAGTTTATGTATTGCTGTTGTGGCCTATGGTCTATCTTGTGTCTTGTTAGTACTTAACTTGTATTGACATTGTGGCCCCCTCCAGTTTTGATCCTAATGAGGTTAGGTTTTATTCTGAATCTAGTGTCAGTATTCACTCTCCTTTTACAAGGGGTAATTTATTACTGTTACTATGATTATTGTGTTTGTGTCAGTAATTCAGTCCTTCACCTTGTCTTACCAGCTGAGTTCAAACATTGCACCAAACCAGGACTTTTCACTACACTTTAGTGAATACTGGGGCACAGTTCATTGACTGAGCTAAAGAACAAAATGACCAGCTAAATTTTGGCTTAGCCTAATGTCTGAAGTGAAACATTTTATTTTTTGCTTGCAAAAAAATCGCTTCCTTTGTTCTTAGGCACGCATGACTATATTTTACACACACACAGCAATATTGTGAGTAACGTGGTGTACAGAAGCACTCCTAGTGTTCCTCAAATATGTGACTGCATATATAAATAAAGGTAAAGCCTCCTTTAAGCTGAGCTCAGTCGGGTGATTTTGGGAACATCTCCATGTTGTTCGCTTGCTAGCACCATGGGTCTGGTTTGGCATTACCTTTTTTCAGGAAATATTTTCAACTTCTCAGTCTAGCCTACAGCCCTGAGATTCCCTAGAGTTCTCCCATCCAAATCAAGAGCAGGGCCGTCCCTCCTTAGCTTCCAAACCAAAACAAAGTCAACAAGATGTTGCCCTGTACTAAGACTTTGCGTGCATCCTATTGCTGTTTTGGTTATTTGTTTTTAGTAACAATAAATCTGAAACAAATTCGTCATGGCCACAATCCGTTCAGGTAGAAGCTGCCAAGTTAGGCAGCAGGAGCAGGAGTCATCAAGAAGAGCCAATAAGATAGGGAGGGTTCCTCTCAGTGTTCCCTCCCAGATGCGGAAACTTTGGGAGGCCATTACAGATGATGTGGCATAGAAAAGGCTGGACCACAAGTGGTGAGCAGTTCAGGTGTCTATGGTGTTGAGGAAGCAGAGCTTGTGGCAGTGAGATACCTGATGTCCTTGGCAAGATTATGCAGCAGAGGTGTCTGGGAGAAGCCAAGAGGGTGTCAGACAGGTCATGACATCATTGCATGCATGACATGAATCATGCAGTTTGCATCATTCAAGCAATGACATCATGATGTACATAGCATGCTTTCTCCCTTGCACCTCCTGCAGACCCTATGGAATGACCCACTCCGTACCAGTCAACCAAGGGGAAAATGTTGGCTCAGGTACAGAGGCCAGAGATTTTCTCTTTTGAGTTTTGGAGCAGTCAAGGACGCGGTTAATCACACGTCCCTCAAAATGTTGGGAAGGAGGAGCAAAGCTCACAATAGCAGCAAAAAATAAATAAATCAAAAATGCTGAATAGGATCTTTAAATTATCTTTGGGGACATTCAGACTTCACTGGGTTGGGATTCTTCCTTCAAAATATTCTTTGTATACAAATTATAGTTTTGCCCCCTTCCTCTTCCCTCCCTCCCTCCTCAAATGCATTTCTTTTCCATTTCAGCCTTTTATTTATTTATTTGTTTAAATTTATTAGGTACATTTATTTGTTATATTTATTAAACTGCTGGGATGTGTTTGCCAACCACTATCACCTTCCAGATGTGATGGACTGCATGTCCCCATAACTCCTGCCAGCATGGGATTTGTAATCTAACCCTTTTGGAGGACACCAGCTTAAAACTGCTACCCGCTATCTGTTTATTTTCTAAATGACCTCCAGATGGGATTGTATGTGCTTCTTTGTGTCTCTAACTGAATAAAAACGTTGGGGAGGGATCTGGAATCTGTGTGGCTGTGCCTGTTTTAACCGGATCCAGGAACTCTTGTACATACTCCATTGCATAGAGGTGGCACTTGAAGGATCTGGGCTGATAATACAGTCCATGTGCCTTGTCATCTTCCAGTGGGTCTTTTTCCCCACCCCTGGAGAAGGAGGAGAGGCCCCATGTGTGTGGCTTGCAACAATCAAGCAGATTTTTACTGTACCAGTAAATTTTTTGTAATTCTGCTCTCTCCCCACAATGCACAAATATCCACCGCCTCCATCCAGCTACAGCTGTTCATGTGAAATTAGGCTGGCTTGATTTCCTCCAGAAAAAAGAATTAGTTTAGAGATTTCATCCACTTCTACTTAAAATGCCACTGTGGTTGGACGTGAAGTTTGGGTTCACCTGTGCTCGTATACGATGCTGAGCCCAACCCAATCAAACATATGATGGCTTAGCATGATGATCTAGTTCACAAACCACAGGCTAAGATAATGGCTGAGCTTTCCAGAGTGTATTAAACCACAGATGATGAACCCCATTATAGCTTAGTCTAGTGTAGTGTTTCTCAACCTCGGCAGCTTTAAGGTTAAAGTTGCCAAGGTTGAGAAACCCTGGTCTAACCAATGCGTTACATCTGATGAAGTGAGCTGTGGCTCATGAAAGCTTCTGCCCTTTAATAAAATGTGTTAGTCAGAAACAGTGCTATCAGACTCCTGGTGTTTTGTTTTGGGTGGGGGGGTGTTTTTGCCATCTTGGAGGAAGAAAATCATTAAATCCATACCTTCCATCTTTATTATTCCCTCAATCTGCCAACGGACCATCTGTGATAACATTTGAAACTGAGATGGCTAAAGTGAAATGAAAAACCGTATCTACTTCCCAAATGGTTATGATCAAGCTGGATAAACCCCAGGACAATCTGTGCTGGAGTCTTAAACATTCTGCCTAGGAAGTCCTGTAAATCCCACTGGAATTCCACAAGACCATACTCCAACTGAGTATGTTTAGCATGTGTTCATTATTTACATTAGTAAACTTGGAAACTAGTCTCTCTCAAGGGCTTGTAGAATAGTAGGGGTGCATGTGAATGAAGGAAGGGGTAACTCTTTGGAACTGAACTGGGTTGATTTGTATGTCAGGCAAAACTACACGGTCTGTGTTGATTGATTGATTGCGTGCCATCAAGTTGTTGTCAACTCTTAGTGACCACATAGGTAGATTTTCTCCATGATGATCTGACCTTAACCTGGTCCTTCAGGTCTTCCAATGGTGCACCCATCACTACTGCAACTGAGTCCATCCACCTTGCTCCTGCTCGTCCTCTTCTCTTTCCTTCTACCTTTCCCTGCATTATGTATGAAAAAAGGGAGATTTTCCAATTCTGTAGATTATCAGCTGCCCAGCGTAACAGGGCTGCGTTCTGCCCTTGTGAGTTTGACAGAAGCTCCATCAGCCGACATCCATAAATGAAGCGGATGTCCTGACTTGGGAGCCAGCTTAATTGCATCTCAATATCAGTTGGTAAAGGTAAAGGTATTGTGATCGGCTGGCCTTGCAACCTGAAAGATGCTGTTGTGTGAACACAATAATTACTACGTGTGAATATGTTAGGCTGTTGGGTGTGGAATTCAGCCCCTGGGGCTAAGGTTTAATTTGAAATGTGACCCTTATTCCTCTCTATGGCTCGCTTCTCTTTATCAGACAGACACTGAATGTCACCACATGTCCGCGCAAGGGGAAAAGATTTGTGTCACGGCATTCTTAAAGGCACAGGTGCTCTGCCAGAGCACCAGTGGCAACCCAGATTTTGAACAGTCCTCCGCATGATCTGTTTTGCTATCACTCTTTGTGTGTGTGCTGCTAGGTGGGTGGTGTGTTTATCAGGAAAAGAGATCTTGAAAAACAGGGTACCTGAAAATATACCAAAAAAATGGACGGGAAGCGACATTCAAACCACAACTCAATAGCCCAGAGGAAAATTGTATGGAGGAAATGCTCCATGGGCTCCCAAGGCCCAGTTATGAACATATATTTCTTTTATTTCTCCCATTTCACTGAAATTAATAGCAAAATGATCCTTTTAGGCCAAAAGAATATGCAAAATCCGTAGGAACCGGGGGTCTCTTACAATTTAGCTTAGCACAAACCGCTTTGCATTCACTCTTCCAACCTTCGTAACACACGCCCAGCAAAATTATCCAGTGTTGCTTACAGTATTTATTTTTTTTATTTCAAAGATGTATTAAAATGTTTCTTTCCCCAAATGTATTTGGAATGTTTATTCCAAATCTTTACCGCTGTTCAGCCAGAGAACATTAAAGCATAGAAGAAGAAGAAGAAGAAGAAGAAGAAGAAGAAGAAGAAGGAGGAGGAGGAGGAGGAGGAGGAGGAGGAGGAGGAGGAGGAGGAGGAGGAGGAGGAGGAGGAGAAGACGGAGAAGGGGAAGGGGAAGGGGAAGGGGAAGGGGAAGGAGAAGGAGAAGGAGGAGGAGGAGGAGGAGGAGGAGGAGGAGGAGGAGGAGGAGGAGGAGGAGGAGGAGAAGACGGAGAAGGGGAAGGGGAAGGGGAAGGGGAAGGGGAAGGGGAAGGGGAAGGAAAAGGAGAAGGAGAAGGAGAAGGAGAAGGAGAAGGAGAAGGAGAAGGAGAAGGAGAAGGAGAAGGAGAAGGAGAAGGAGAAGGAGAGCTTAAAAAATTCCAACATAAAATACTGCCCAGCCCTGCATTATGCTATTTTTTCTCCCTCCCCTTTGCTTTGTTATTTCTAAGCATTTGGGGAAACTCTAGTTCCCGTGAAGGTTAAAAGGGTAGGGGGAACAAGCAGCGATTTTCAATGGTTGCCTCTTTTTATTTTACTTATTTATTTATTTATTTAATATCAATGTATGTGGCTGCCCCTCTCAGAACCATGGCTCTGGGCAGCTCCCAACGGTTAATAACATTTGTAAGGTTGACGAATGCTCACGATGGTTAATAGCTACCATAAACAACACCACCACAATAAATACATAAGCAGTGGCTGAGATAAAACCTACAAAGCCATCAAATCAGTGTCAGCGTAACCATCTCATGGGCTCTGACGTACGTCCTGACCCCCGTGCATGGTGACATAGCTGAGTCTCCAAGGCCCTACAAAAGGCCAACGGGGTTGGGCTCATCTAATCTCGGGGGGATGATGTGGGCGCCACGACAGAAAGGCTCTCTTCCTGGGTCCCCCAGATGGCCCTCCCTAATAGTTGGGACCTGGAGCATGTCTCTCCTGCTGGATCTGATGAGACAGGTAGACGTAATCGGGAGGTCCCTCAAATAACCTGACCCCATCCCCTTTCTCTTGCCGTTTCCTCCAAATACCAAGACTTACCAAGCTCATTCCCTGTTCATTTCTAAAGTCAGGTGGGAGGGGGAAAACAATTCTGTGCAAAGGAATCAGAAAAGCAAATCTGGCTTGTTGATATTTTCATGTTGTTGGTACCTCTGTGGCTCCTTTACTTTTTATTGTCATTCCTTAAATTGCTTAAGCTGACGTTAATCTTTCATTGAGGCCTCTCCAGCCATAGCTGGGGGTATATTATTTATTGGATAATGCTTTTATGACTGCCTTTCTTCAAGAAAAGGGAATGGCCTCTTATTTGATCTTCATGACAACCTCAAGCGGTAGGAGAGGTGGAAGGAGACTTAGTTGGTGGCCACCTCAGAGCACCATGAATGGAGGTCAGGGTGGCGGGGAGGTTGAAGTTGGCTTTCTTTACTAAGCTTTCGTAGTAAGTCCTTTCATTGAGTTAGGCTACAGTTCCCAATTTTGGCTGGGAATCATGGCTGTAGGGATGCAATTCATCTAGAAGGCACCAGTGAGGCAAAGCTGAACACACTGACGGTATTCGGTACTAAATCACTTATGAAACGTAAACTAAAAAAAGCAGTGGGTTTGCACCACAGGCTAAACCAGAAGAAAACTAACAAAAGTTAAAACTAACCAGTTGAATGAACGAATGAATGAATGAATGAATGAAAATGTTCCACAATGTAACTATTGACCTTGACAGTGCCATGATACCCTTTGTTGTGCTTGCCAAATACGTCCCGGGAGATTTTTCCACCTGTTTCCCCCCCTCCCTATCCTAATCCTAAAAGAAGAACGGTCATATGACCAACTCTTGCCACGTGATTCATAGCATCTTCTAGTTATCAGCCATCACTGTGCCAATATATCAGGAACAAAACCAGTCTCGGTCTCCTCTTGTTTATGCTTATGATTCCTTTTGATCCAACTTTTGGGTGATTGAAGGTCCCATGACCGATCGGCTCCCTTCAATCCCACTCCCAGGGTGAGGGGTGGTGAAAGAGAGAAACTCGGATCAGGGGTGGAATTCTAGCGCTTGGAAGTAGCTGAGCTGGGTGGCTGATACAGAGGCAGGAGGAAAAGCGGGGGGGGCTGTTGCCCACTTCATGGACAGGACTAATGAGGCCTTGTGCTGCCCCTGAGAGGCAGTTTGGTGTAGTGGTTAAGGCACCAGGCTAGAAAATGGAAGACTCTGAGTTCTAGTCCTGCCTTAGGCACGAAGCCAACTGGGTGACCTTGGGCCAGTCCCTCTCTCAGCCCTAGGAAGAAGACAATAGTAACCTATTCTGAAAACGTGCCAAGAAAACTGCAGGGACCCATTCAGGCAGTTACCGGGAGTCAAGACTGACTCAAAGGCACCAAAATATAATATATAAATGTGCAGGCCCTGAGGGCCTGCAGCAGGCTGTGAGGAGGGAACCCTCCTGAGTAACTGCACGAACTCTGAACTGTGTCACTTGATACCATTAAAGAACAAGTGGAGGTAATGTTGTGTGCATACCGTATGCGCTGGAAATGCGGATGGAAGAATGATTTGAGTCCAACCTCCTTCGAGGTGAGTCCAGTTCTCCTCAGAGGTGAGGGATTACAATCCCTCTCTCCCCCTCCAGCATGACCATGAGAGCTACGAACTGGAACACCTGCAGGATTCCCAGTTAGCTGCTAGTGTCTGGCCAACTTTGGCTGATCTCAAAAAACAGTGTCAGACATGGTTAGGATGTGATTGGGAGGCCACTAGGAAATCTCAGCCTGAAGGCTAGGCCAGGAGGTTGGAAAAATGAAGACCATAAAGACAAGCCACTTCTACCGTGCTGCTAAGAAAAGCCTTGTGCCTGAGTAGTCAGCAGAAGGATTGATACTGAAGCTCAAGCTCAGATACTTTGGTCACCTAATGCGAAGGGAGGACTCTTTGGAGAAGACCCGGATGCTGGGAAAGATGGAAGGCAAAAGGAGAAGAGGACGGCAGAGGATGAGATGGTTAGATGGCATCACTGAAGCAATGAGCATGAAACTGGGCAAACTCAGGGAGGCAGTGAAAGATAGGAAGGCCTGGCGCGACATGGTTCATGGGGTCACGAAGAGTCGGACACGACTCGACGACTGAACAACAACAACAACAATCTTTGCCTTTCATACACAGAGGATACCAGGTTTATTCTCATCTCAGTTCAGCAAAATAAACTCCCTGACTGGGTTTGCAGAATCCAGTAGGCTGGGCTAAATTTGGATTGGATACGTTTAGTACGTTAAGAAAACCAAGCCATTATTGTTGCATGTTGTGGGTGAACCTGGCCGTCCCATTAAGCCAGGAGAAAGGGAGAGAGGAGAGATTGAGACTGTGTGTTGTTGCAGTGTGTTACACAGCCATTTTTTTTTTTCTTAACCTGGGTTTAGTGAGTTGTGTGAATTTAACCACTTTGGTCAGGCAGGGCTGTTTTGAGAATGACATAAAGAGGAGACACAATATTCTCTGCTTAGAATCCTTGGAATGGGATAGAAATGCAAGAACTGAGTAAGGAACCTACGGAAGATTATTTTAGCAGCCTTAATTTGAGTCTCCCAAACAGATTTGTCAGAGCTTTGCCTAGCCTAAAAATAAAATCCATGTGCAGGTAGTCCTCAGTTTAAGAACGAGTTCCGTTCCCAAGGTTTGTCCTTAAGTCGAATTTGTATGTAAGCCGGAACAGTATTATTGGATAATACTGTATAAGTAGTATTGTGTAATGAACTCAAACCATTGTGTATTTCACTCAAACCATTGTGAATTTCACTTGAATGTTGCTACAGCAGTCTCCATTCTTAACTATGGGTCATCTGTAACCCGAGCATCCTTAACCTGGAGACTACCTGTACCAAATTTGGTTCTTGGTTACTATTCATTTCAACCGTTGGAGGAGACTTAAAGAGACTGCTTCTGTCAGTCAAGGAATTTGGGGCTCCACTATTGTGTGAATGTCAAACTCATGAACTGTTTTTGTCTTGTCTTGTCTTGTCTTATTTCTTTTGCTTTTAACTGACTTGCACCTAACTGGCATTCTAGACTAGAGGATTTGGAGTGAAAAGGTGGGGGGCTTCGATCCAGAGATTCTGCCAGCTTATTTTACAGCTTCTATAGCTTTGCAAAATAATGCTGGAAGCTGGCTTGGCACAGGTGGCTCGCAAGCCTCCTATTTGGGAGAAAGAAACTTTTTTTTTTTTTTTTTTTGGACCAGTGCAAAAACTGAAAAATGACGGACAAATGTGATTATTCAGAACTGGCTGTCATGTTTTAAATGGAAGGTAAGGGAGAATTGGGCTGTCAGCTGAAGGAGGCGTACTTACTGGCCGAGGGGAATATTAGAAGCACCTTGGGGACTCGTGCCTGTTAATCCAATCTGGTTGGTCTGTTAATCCAATTTGGCTGTGTTAAAGAGCTACATCAACTCCAATTCCTCCCTTGGCTGGAGGGAACACCCAAGGGAAACAGAAAGATGTCTGTCCCAAGAACAAGGAGCCATTTTGGTTGCAACTCCTGCCCCCTAAACACACCCATACATCTTAAAAATAAGTTTGATTGCAATTTTCAAAAGAGCAATGCAGAAAAATCAGTACACAAATTTTTAAAAAATATACAAGAAGTCAAAAAATGAACTGACAGCACATAATCAAGCAATCAAATATCTAATTACTCAATTATGAAAATGTAGTACCAAAACAAACAAAAAGAGAGAAAAAGAAAATTAAGCAGATAACCAGAAGGAAGCCTAAAACATATTAAATTAATGCAAGCCATCTAAATATAGCACATCTTCGTTTAATCGTGTAATTACAACGTATCAAATTGTGCATAAAATAGTTTATTGTAAGATATTACGAACAGACACATACATCGAATACAGCAAATTCCTCGTTTAATTAATGTGGATCTGGATTTGGGAGGGTGTCCACAGGGAGGGGGTCAAACAAATCAAAATGGTGGCCACAGACAGGGCTCCAATTGCATGATAGTGGCTGCCATCTTGACTTTTTTAACCTCGCCTGCAGACACCTTTGATCCTAATGATGCCGGATGATGTCTTTTCTCCAGCATTCAGCCCAACCATGTTAAAACCAGTCAGTGGGTTCTGATCTGTCCTATTACGGCTATTAATCAAATTGCAATGGCTAGCAATCTAAATCAAAGTTCCTGTCTCTATCCCAGTATTCTCAACCTTGGCGACTTTAAGATGTGTGGACTTCAACTCCCAGGATTCCCCAGCCAGCCATGGGGAATCCTGGGAGTTGAAGTCCACACATCTTAAAGTTGCCAAGGTTGAGAAACACTGCTCTATCTACTTGCAGTTTATCATGGCCCAGTCATGCCCTGAGAAAACCAACATCTCCCTTGGGACCTTTTCACGCTGAGGGGTTGAACTGCTCGTCACCCATCCTTAAGTCAACCCAAACCCTACCAGCATATGCTTCCCATTATCGGTTCCTCTCCTGCCCCTGTTCCCAGGCATTATCCTAACATCCCTCCCAGGCCCCAGAAGACGCAGACAGACATATCTGTAGCCCTGAATAGTGTCGGACGAAGAGGGAAATAAGACTTTTATCCCCCGCTTAGCTGAGGATGACTTAAGGCTGCCTCAGTCATAGGTCACCATCACAGGGACAAGGCTGAAAAAACAGATTGCTGTGACATGCGGGGCCGTGGGTCAGATGCCCATGGGGAAAGGCCCATTGTCTTTCCCTCTCCCCAAGCTGAAGCTGTCCCACCACAATTTCAAAGCATGAAAAATCCATAATTCTTGGTCCCCATTATCTGGCAGGTGAGGTTGGCTGACCAGTTGTAGGTGGGATGATTGAGAGGTCTGTACCAATAGAAGCGAATATGTGTAGCTCAGGGTTGAACTGTGGAGTCCTTGGGGTTCTCTGAGCTTGGTTGTTTTCTTGCAGACGTTTCATTACCCAGCTAGGTAACATCTTCAGTGCTAGAAGGGAGAGGGGTTTGCTCTCTGTTTATATACAGTCGCTTGCCCTGTCCTGGCCCCACCAACACTGACAGGGCAAGCGACTGTATATAAACAGAGAGTAAACCCCTCTCCCTTCTAGCACTGAAGATGTTACCTAGCTGGGTAATGAAACGTCTGCAAGAAAACAACCATGCTCTGAGAGATGTGTTTTAGGAGCGGTGGGGGACAGAAGCACCCCCCCTCCTCTCTGCTCACTAGCCTTGCTCTTCCAGCTTTTGCCCTCCCCATCAGCACTTTGATTCCCAAGTCCCCTTCCTGCCTTTCCTTCTCTCTTCCCTTCTGGCACCAACTCCTTTCTAGGGATCCAGCTAGATAGAGAAGAAAGAAGAGCGACCTCATTGCTTCGGGCGAAGAAGAGATTTTGTGCTTTACATTATTTTACATGACATTTGTGCTTTACATTCTTCTGAAGTTGTCTTTAATTTCAGAGCTGCAGCCCTGTTTTTCCTCACTGCAGTATCCAGAAAATAATGAGGAGCGTTGAACTGAGTTTTCATTTGCATGTCAGCTTTCCTGTCCTTGTCAGTTTCAGTCACTTCCCCTCCCCCAAGTAAGAGCCAATTGCCCAGCAGCTAATCAGTTTCAGTTTCTGTTTCTATCAGACCTAGCCATTTGGATCTGCTTTCCTCTTCTCTAGAACCTTTTCAACTTAAAGAAGCCCAGGCAGAGACCCCAGGTGAGACCCTCACCATTCTTAATGCACTGCCCCATTGGGGATGTTTTCCCTTCCAGCTGGTGACTGGCTGAAGGGGGACGGCAACTGATCCAGAAGAGATCCAGAAACCAATCCCCCATCCTATGACAATTGGAACGCTCAACAATCAGGACCACCTCAATCAGCAGGGATGCAGAATAGAGGCACGATCGATCAGCAGTGGGGACAGTGAATGTTATACCAGCATTATTTTGTGCTGATTCAAGACTTGTGTGTGTGTATGTGTGTGCCCTCGAGTTAGGGTTTTTCATTTTTCATTTTTCATTTTTTTTGTTTTTTGGCTCCTGATGACTGCCTGGACTAGTCCCTGCAGTTTTCTTGGCAAGGTTTTTTGGAAGTGGTTTGCCCTTGCCGCCTTCCTGGGGCTGAGAGAGAGTGACTGGCACAAGGTCACCCAGCTGGCTTCGTGCCTGGGATTAGAACTCACGGTCTCCCGGTTTCCAGCCTGGAAACCACTAGACCACACTGGTTCTCAAGGCTAGTTAGGTAGCTCTTTAATGCAGTCATGGGGAAAGTCTCAGAGGTGACCCACTTCCTCCTGCGTGAACTACTTTAACACCCAAGGGGAGAGAAGAACGTTTGCCCAACCCATTCTAGGCCACGCTCATCTGAACTGCTTTTTGGGGGTTGCGTAACACAGACCTGGGTCAAAAGAGTCAGGTAAAGACTTTGTGGTTGCACTGTACAGTATACTACTCTCTCCTTGGTTCGAGTTAGCTTTGGTTAGATTTGTGGCTTACTCTGTCAGGCAAATCCAGGCTGTTGGGTTAGCCTATGATTCAGGGTATTGCAAACCCAGAAAACGCAACTCATTAACCTGGTTGAGCAGTGCCCTTGGGTCTGCCTAACAGGAGAGGCAAAAATGGGGTGAGTCAAGTTTTGGCATTCAAAGCTGCCTTTATGCACCCTCTTGCATCTACATCAGGCTGGGCAGGAAAACTCTTTCCCCCTCCTAGGACCAGCAGGAGGAATGGTCATTTAGCCCAGACCTCCTTTTCCAAGGAGGGTCTCGAATTTAGTCAGGTGGACGTTTGGTTCTTTATTAAACATATTGACATTAACAATACCAGTTTAATATTTTGTTGTTGTTGTTGCCTAGGGGCCTCACAAGCTGGGAATGGCTTGCCCTGCTTTGAAACCACCATTGCTATTTTTATTATTATTATTATTAGATTTTTATCCCATATATATGCCTCAGAGACAGTCCAACACATAGTGACAGGGTGTAAGATGCAGTCAGGAATGGCATACGCTGAACGGCACAACCAAGTAGCTGCCATTTTGTACAGGAACATCTGCACAGTATGTGGGCTATCCTAGTGTTTCACAACCTTGGCAGGTTTCAGATGTGTGGACTCCAACTCCCAGAATTCCCCAGCCAGCCATGCTGGGAGTTGGAGTCCACACATCTGAAACCTGCCAAGGTTGAGAAACACTGGGATAGACCCTTCCAAGTCCAGATGGGAGATTCCACAGAAGGTCGTGGAGAATAACAGGGCTAAGATCCTGTGGGACTTCCAGATCCAGATGGACAGGCAGCTTCTGGCCAACCAACCAGACATCATGATAGTAGACAAGGACCAGAAGACAGCGGTGGGGATAGATGTAGCTGTACCAAGTGACAGCAATCTCAGGAAGGTGTACGAGAAGGTGGAGAAGGACCAGGGCCTGAAGGAAGAACTAGAGAGGATGTGGAAAGTAAAGGCCAAAGTGGTCCCAGTGGTGGTAGGAGCCCTCAGGGCTGTGAGTCCTAAGCTCCAACAGATCCCAGGAATGACATCAGAGCTCTCTGTCCAGGGCTAGGAACAGCTCTGTGCAGGGCTAGGAACAGCTCAGATCCTGCACAGAACCCTCAAACTCCCAGGCCTCTGGTAGAGGACCCCAGATTGAGGAAGACACATACCAACTACAGAGGTGATTGGATGGATGGATGGATGGATGGATGGATGGATGGATAGATAGATAGATAGATAGATAGATAGATAGATAGATAGATAGATAGATAGATAGATAGAATCATCACCATCATCTGCAAGATTGTTCTTGCAAAATCCAGGCCTTTAGTCCCTTCACTCTAAAACTGATCCTTTGCTACTGCCTTAAGTTAGGCACTGCTTAAGACTGTCATGGAGCTCAGCCCAAAGTTGAGTTGCTTTCTGTGCCCTTGGAAGGAGAAGGCCTTCCTCTGTGTTTAGACTTGCTGGAGCAGCAGTTTTCTGGCCTAGAACTGAAGGAGATATTTGGGAGAAGGGGAAGAAGGGTGTGTGTCCATGCAAAATCACCCCTCCAACACACACAGACACACAGCAGAGCTGCAATCTCCTTTGTCATGGAAACCCTCAAGGGCGCCTTAAGGACCATTTGTGACACTGTGACTTACTTTTATCTCGTGTTTATACATTGTTCCTCATAGGCTGGGAATGAGAAAGATAGACATTCAACCCAATGCTGCACAGGTTGGTCTGGTAACAAAATCCCCTGAGGACAGTATGTTAATCATTCTTCCTCTGACATCAACTCACTGTCATCCTCCTTGTTGTTCAGTCGTTAAGTCATGTCCGACTCTTCGTGACCCCATGAACCATATCGCGCCAGGCCTTCCTGTCCTTCACTGCCTCCCAGAGTTTGCTCAGTTTCATGCTCATTGCTTCAGTGATGCTATCTAACCATCTCATCCTCTGCCATCCCCTTCTCTTTTGGCCTTCCATCTTTCCCAGCATCAGGGTCTTTTCCAAAGAGTCTTCTCTTCGCAGTAGGTGACCAAAATATCTGACCTTGAGCTGTCATCCTCAGTAGGTTGCAATTCTGTTGAGGTTGTCCCTCCACACCTTGTCTGGGTTTGCAGTAAGTCATCATGCAGTTTGCTCAGTTTTAGTTCATATAGTTTGTTTCCGTAAATGAAGTTGTTTTGGTTGTAACCCCCTGTTTATGGCTTAGTGCACCCTATGAACCCAGTGACATGTGGTTGATTCAGTAAAAAGATGGTGCAGGTCAATGCATGAATCAAGTGAATGGGTATATGTATTATGGTAAGCCATGGCCTGTTAACCATGGTTTCTTCAATCAAACACAACTGGCTGAGTTCACACATGGAGACTGTGGGTTCTCCCTCTTTGGAAGTTTTAAAGAAGAGGCTGGGCAGCCACCTCCTGAGGCTGGTTTAATGGGTCTTCCTGCCTATGGCAGAGGGTTGAACTAGATGATCTTTAGAGTTCCTTCCAGCCCCACAGTTCCATGATTCTTTGATTCTGGGGCTCTGTGAAATATGCTAAGCCAAAACCAAAAAAAGCCCATTATAGTTTCAAGTAGGCAGAGGTCTGATGGAAACAAGCCCCCCCCCCCCCAACAAGTCATGATTATTCAATGGTACAACGACCCTTTTGCACAAAAGAAAGGGGGAAAGCGCATGGGAGGCACACATTAAAATTTTCTCACCTTCTAAACTCAATCAAGACCCAACCAAATTGCTGGGTTCACATGACTCTTTTAATGCGATGATTGAATTAATTCGTTTTCTGGATTTATCCAATGTATTTAACTATAAACTAACAGAGTCACCTGGGTTTGCAGGAAATGCTGTGCCCTGCACACACGCATACACCACAGCATCCAAATTTCTCAAGTTGTATGGATGCATATAAAAGGAGAGAGGTCTCTAACCAACCCAGATAAGCCTGTTGTGTAAACAGGAATAATGTTTTCTTTGGGCTTGGTGTGAAAGTCTTTCTAATGCGCCTATTGCTCACCTGGAAGTGGCCAACTGAATGAACCATTTGTGGCTTTGGGCCAAAGAGGCGAAACATCATGAAGTTCAGCCTTTTCGATTTTGTAGGTCTGCAGTTCCTCCTGCAGAGACTAAGGTTGGCCTCCACGTAGTACTCCCCACCTTGTCTGAAAAGCAGGGAGAGGAATTTTAAAAATGGAGCCAGTCTCTGCCCTCTCTGTTCTGCAGGCTCAGCGCTCAACTTTCCCTTCTTTCTGCCCCGCTCAGTGAAGCTCGAACAACCAGACTGCAAACGGCTGTTCCGTACTCCTGATTTATAGCACTCTCCAACCTTGTGGCGATACAGAGCTTGCTTTGGTGGCTACTACATCAATGCAGCAATGGTTAGGCTGTGCTAGCAATCTCTAGGGAGGAAACCGCCTTTGGCCAGAAATGAATTGCAGGAGTCAAGGCCCTGATCTCAAGATGGGGTTGCTCACTCACTGGGTCAGCCCTCCTCTTATGGCAGTGTTTCTCAACCTTGGGAACTTTAAGATGGGTGGACTTCAACTCCCAGAATTCCCCAGCCAGCATGGCTGGCTGGGGAATCCTGGGAGTTGAAGTCCACCCATCTTAAAGTTCTCAAGGTTGAGAAATACTGTCCTGTGGAAAGGAGAACAGTGATGCATTAAGTCACAGACAGGTACGGTGGCTAAGGGGTTGGGGGGATCCAGGTTCAAACCTCTTCACAGCCATGGAAGCTCACTTTGGGCCCCTTGCTCTCTCTCTCATCTCCGCCTACACCACAGGGTTGTTGTAGAGCTAAGACAAAGGGAGATCCCCGTGGAAGTCATCCTGAGTTTTGGGAGAAAAATGCAGAATGTAAATCTAACACACCCTAGCCTTGGGGGTCTCTTTGCAGGGAATTACATTTTCTCTGTCTTCTTCAAATTTTAAAAAGAAGCCCCCCTCCTTTTGGAGGGGACGCCCTGATCTTTTAGGCAGAAGACCAGCTGGGCTCTCTTGAACTTTGGGGCCCTCAACATTGAAGTCCTGAAGTCCAACTTTGCTGGGAAGGCATAACTGATGCAAGCCTCTTTGCTGGTTAAGCTGCCAGCTTGACATCTTCTGTTGTGTCTTCTCGCTTTGGAAGACCTCAGTTCCAAAAAGGAAAAGACCAGTTATTGAAGGAGAAGCAGCAGGAGAAAATTCTTTTGTGCCCTCCCCCCAAATCACAAAAACAGAGAAGGGAAGGGAAAGGGAAAGGGAAGGGAAGGGAAGGGAAGGGAAGGGAAGGGAAGGGAAGGGAAGGGAAGGGAAGGGAAGGGAAGGAAAGGAAAGGAAAGGAAAGGAAAGGAAAGGAAAGGAAAGGAAAGGAAAGGAAAGGAAAGGAAAGGAAAGGAAAGGAAAGGAAAGGAAAGGAAAGGAAAGGAAAGGAAAGGAAAGGAAAGGAGGTCCATAACAATAACATGTACAAACTTTAAATTTCAACCACACCACCTGCGTAGCCACGCCAATTCACGAGCTGCCATTTGCTTGCACACAAGTCGAGATGGCTGATCAGGGTTAAACTTGTTAAGGTTTTTGGTGGGGACGTAGCATATTGTTTACCTAACACTTTGGCAGATTTATGATTCCATGGGATGTAGAACTCGGAACATGGCAAAATGTGGAGTGCCAACATGGGTACATTATACTGAAGTCCTCTCTTTCTAACCATGGTTCTCTCCTCTCATTCTCTACTTACAAATCTGTACCACATACTACCACAAACTGAACAACTGCATTATAATTTAGTTCTTCATACCTAGCCAGCCTGGAGGGTTTGTGTATGGTTTGTCTTGTGTAACCCAGAAAACAGGCTTAATTGAGGAAACCATGGATAATGCTTCCCGGACTGATAATAAATTCAGGAGTCATTCAGGTAAACAACCAGCTGCAAACTCCTCTGTTCTCAGAGACTCACCAGTTCACAGAAAGGCTATGAGGACAAAAATCTTCCTAATTTCAGAAGGGATAGAGTTCTAAGAATTCCAGCAACTGAACTATTCCCCTTCCAAAATCAATACACCCCCAGAGCAGAGACTTCTTTAATATAGGTGGTTAATATTTCAGAAGCTTTTGAAGACTGAGTTCTTTTGGAGAGCCATCCCTGATTTTCATCATGCATCTTTACCTTACAAGAATCCAAGAACTTCTGATCGGTCTTTACTGAAGAAAAGTGTAAAAGCCATAAGGGAAGAATTCTAAGCAGCTGCAGTGCTGCAAAACAGAGCCTACTTACAGAACCACCATACCAACCCTCTTGAACCTCGTTCTCTTGCCCATTTGGAGTAACGGGGTGCTGGGTGCTTAGTTTTCATCCATACCTAGTACTGTAGATTGCTCAATGTGATCTCTGGTTGTTTCCCACTCAAGGGACTAACTTTCACCCGTTTCCTTTTCTCCTTCTTCCCTGTTAGGTTTGGTTCCAGAACCGGCGCTCCAAGGAAAGGCGCATGAAACAGCTGAGCGCACTAGGGGCCCGCAGGCACGCTTTTTTCCGCAGCCCCCGCCGCATGAGACCGCTGGTGGACCGTTTGGAACCAGGCGAGCTGATCCCCAACGGGCCCTTTTCTTTCTATGGAGGTGGGTAAGCGTGCAGGATCGGCACCTGCATCAAGCCAGGATGTTTGGATGTTATGGTTCTGGCCTTCAGCTCATTCCTTTTGCTGCTATTCCCCTTATTTGCAAGGGGAAGAGCAGGGAAGAGTGAAAACAAAAATGTATGGAGAGCAGATTTCAGCTAACATGGGGGTGCTGTACAGTATTGCCAACAATTATAGCTTATTATTTATTTTATACCTATAACACTCTTTGTCTTGGTTGGGTCCCAAGCAATTTGTGGGAAAACTATAAAAACAGAATGTTAAGTAAGCATTGCCTTCTTAATATACCCCACAATAGCAAAAGCAGTTAAATCAAATGCGATGATTTATTTCATTTCTGTATTTCTGTAATATATGTTTTGATGTCATTTACAGCCATTTGCATCATCCGGGTAAACACAAAGGCCAATTATAATAATTGCACAGACATGGATGCAAATGATATAAAAAGTCAACTCCATAATTAGGCAAGCAACGCTCATTAAATCAAGGGTTAGAATTCTTCAGAAAAAGGAGTTTTGGAGAATCTGCTTCATCCCAGGGGCAGGGTCAAAAAAAGTCAAGATGGTGCTGGTGACCATCTGATTGAAGCTGCCATCTTGACTTTTTTGACCCTACCCTGCCCCACAGCTGCTCCAGTGGAAAATCAAGATGTTACTGAATCTGTAAAATCAGTAAATATAAAATTAAAGCAGGAGTCCAGGGAGGGAGGGAGGAAGGAAGGAAGGAAGTTAGTTATGAAATGATCCATAGAGGTGACATAAATATTTTATGCCACTAATTCTGTCCTGTCTTTGAGTCAACCTAATAAGACATATGGTACAGCTAGATGGTGAGAGATAGTTTAGTGTAGTGGTTAAAGGCACCAGTCTAGAAACTGGGATTAAGTGAGTTCTAGTCCTACCTTGGGCATGAAGCCAGTTGAATGATTTGGGGCCAGTCACCCTCTCTCAGCCCCAGAAAGAAGGCAATGCAAACCTCTTCCAAAAACCTTGCCAAGAAAACTGCAGGAACTTGTTGATGGAAAAGCACATTAAAAAAAACATCTAGACAGCAGTAACTTGTGCATCTGGGCTGATGCTGAAAAGCTCAGCTGGGTTGGAGTTGGTTAGAATTTGGAGGGGTGAACACCAGGAACTAAGCATGTGGCACAAATCCAGGCCAATGATTCCTCATATGGGTACTAATCAGGACCCATTCTGCTTAACTCTCTAAATCGCCAAAGTTAGCTAAGTGTTCTCATCTATGATAATGATGTTTTTATAAACTTAGTTATAAGCCTTAGTTAACTGCTGAAAGGCAGAGTTTAAATAATCAAAGACCTTGCAAGGAGGTGTCTGAGCATGTGCAGAAGGAAGCTACATTTGAAGGTGAAAAATCAGAGCTTCTGGATTTTCTTCATCTCGGGCTAAAAGATTCAGGAAGTGATGGCGGGGATGCGGGAGGGCCACCACCAGGGTTGAGCTAGAGAGGCAAAGGAAGGTTCACTGTTGTAAATCAACTTCCTATTTATTGTTCAGGAGGAGGCATCCAGTTCTATGATTTCATTTATCAAACACAGCATATTTTCACTCCCTCTTTGGGGATCTTCTAGTTCAGGTGCAGAATGACTCAACTTGCTTTGGATATTAAGCCTCTTGACTTGGAGAAGACCATCTGCTTTCTTGCTTCAAGGAGCAAAAATACCTTAGACTGCCTTTGTAGATTCCAGACCTCCATTAGTGCTTTAAAAGCAATAGGCTGCAAAGTTTTGGGGGCAGAGGGGTATAGTGAGGGCAACGCCGTGCTTCAGATCCACATCTGAAAAGGGGCTTCCGAGTGGGTGTCGGCATTCACACCACACCTGTGGGCACCTCCTTAAAAAATCTGCATCTTTTTCTGGACTCCTAGAAAAATAACATCTGGCATAAAGAGACGGCAATGCGTGACACGATGTTTTGCAGCAGGTTTGAGCATGCTGTTGGGGTCTCCTCGATTAAACATGTATTTTCCTGGCATCATGCCGCTAACTTGTGAACCTAGGAAAAGATATAGTTGCTGTGGGCATGGTCACATCTGCTCCAAAATACACTTTTCAGCTTCACTTTCAGAAGCACAGTGGTGGACACTCGAAGCTAAAATAGAATGGGCAAGTTGCTTCCAAGCAGTTGTGCTTGTTGTGGATGATGGGAGATGAAGTCTAATATATCTCAAGTTCGATTTTTGCTAGTAAAAATACACCTCTCTGTCTCTATCATGCACACACACAAACATTTGGAAGACATATGATATTGTTGTGTCAGGAGGGAAACATTTTGTTGCATATTTTGAAGAAATTTAAACAGTAATTGCAAAGGGATGCATTATGATTATGGTTGGTCGCACAGTCAGCCAGATGTTTAGATTTGGCATTTTTGTCCACCTGTCGAGTCCTTCCCAAGGACCTGAGATAGGCAGATGTTGTTTAATAATATTAAAGGTATCATTACAGGATGTAAACTGATCCTAGTAAAGCTGCCTTTTGCAAGGGACTGATGGTGATTTTGTCAGTGCCGATGGTCTTCAAGTGGTGCTCCAGATGTTTTGGGATTGCCCCCAAGGTGCCTATGACTATTCGTACTGTCTTTGCTTTCTTTTGCCACAGTCGTCCTATTTCTATTTGCAGGTCTTCATACAATTTATTTATATTTAAATTTATACAATTTAAGCAGTAATTCCAGAGGGATGCATCATCATCATCATCATCATCATCATCATCATCATCATCATCATTTTAAATACTATCTGAAAAAAATAATGGGTATGTTTTCAGGCTCACAGCCACAGATATTTTTGTGGTAAGGAGACTTTTTTATGGTGAGGAGACAATTGCAGAAAATAACATAGAAGAACAGCCCTGAACATACATACATACAATGTTATTAAAAAATTTTAAAAGGGAGATAAAACTAATACAAACTAATATAAAGGAAGAAAAAAGAAAAAGAAAGAAATCAAAGAGAAAGCTAGAAGTGCAAGAAAGGGAAAAAAAGAAAAAGAAAAATAGAAAAGAAAGAAAAAAGATACAAAGAAGTGGCTTCTGATCTTCACAGCAGTTATAAGTACAGTTATAAATTTACCTTCTTCTCTAACATTACATGTATCTCTTCCTTCTATAATCTATCCTATCTAATCATCAAAAACATAAATCATTTTTTTCTGTTTTCTGCAAAAAGTCCATAAGGGATTTCCAGTCAGCAATAAACATAGATATTGTCTTTTCTCTAATCAAAAAATTCAATTTGGCCATCTCAGTGACTTCCATAGCCCTGAACATTAATAGACATGCTTACATATAATTTAATTAAATGCATTAAATAACACTAACATTATTTATTAAGCAATTATTAGGCATATACTCTGAATGTAAAACCGGTACCTGTTTAATGAATAACTAAGTTGTCAATACAGGCAGTCCTCATTTAGCAACTGCCTTGTTTAGCAACCACTTGCAGTTACGACGGTGATGAAAAAGTAACTTTGCGCCCAGTCCTCGCACTGACAATCTTCGCAGGTCTGTAAAGCCAAGGAAAGCTGACGTCAGATCGCAAGCACAATCGCAGTTTCACTTAGCAACTGCTTCACTTAATGACTGAGTTGCTGGCCCCAATTTGGTTGCTAAACGAGGACTTGCTGTAATTTAAACAAAAGATCAAAGATTTTGGTTTCAGTTTCTAGAAAGTAGGAGTTGTTTGGATCAAAACTGCTATAGGTATTGCAGTGATGGATCCAAGTTCCTAGTATGGTTCACCAGCCCCCAAAGATTATTTTTTTAGTAAGTTTACTTACCTTACACCTTAAAGGGCCAAGAGCTTTCTTTCATTTCTATTTCCAGATGAAAACTGAACATTTTGAGAAAGTGCTTTTAGCCATCTGTCCTCCCCTTGTTGATTTTGCCTGACATTTCATAAAAGGATACAGAAAAAGGATTCCAGAAGGAGAGCAACCATGATTTGATGCTGTCCCTTCAGGGAGATTTGTCTTCGGTACATCTTTTTCTTCCAAATTCTCCCCACCTGGTATTAAGCCTCACAAGAAACTGGTGAGGCTTCAGTGGCATCTGCCAGGGGTCAAAAAAGTCAAGATGGTGGTTGTGACTGTGTAACCGAAGCTTTTAAATGTGTGCCAAAAGATTGTGCAGTTGCAGTCACCACCTTGATTTTTTTTGAGCCCCCCCCCCCCCCCATGAATAACCCTGGTGGAAGGCTAAGAAAGAGCAAGAAAACAAACGAGAGTGTTAGCATCACAATCTTAGTTATTTCTATGCTTCTGACCTAGCATCAAATTGCCAATTTACATCGTCTGTCCTAAGCATGTCCAGAGTCTCAGCTTTCATTTAAGTCTCTTACACTTTTATTTAAAGGGTAGAGAACAACAGGTCTGGGCAGTGCCTTATGTTGTCCCAAAAAGGTATTTGTAAGTATGTGAGGGCATGAATGTAGCATCCGTCCTGCCTGCAACTCCTTAAAGCAGTAGGATCACATGTCTGAGCAATCCTGGAAGGAGATGCAGCTGCTTTAATAAGCTGCGTCATCTGCTAAGTAGGGCAGATATATGCGTGTGTGTGTGTTTGTGTAATAAAGCTTGCTAAAAGGTGCTGTGTGCTATATATACTTGCAGATAAGCCAAGAATTTTAGGTACCAAAATACACCCCCAAAATTGGGTTCGGCTTATCTGCAGATGGGTTTTTCTGCGAGTATGTACGATAACACTTTTTTTAAAGTACCCGTGTATACTCGCATATAAGCCCATCTGCGGATAAGCCAATGCTTGAATTTTTTGCAGGTAGCGTATTTTTCATGGTATTTTTATTATCCTTTTTTATTATTGTGAGCCGCCCAGAGTCACCCATTGGGGGAGATGGGCGGCATACAAGTTTGATAATAAATAAATAATAAAAATAAATTTTGGTTCAAAATATGTGGGTCAGCTTCTCCGCAGATGGGCTTAGACATGAGTATATGCGGTACATGTCACACCACTGCGTGCGCCAAAGGACTTTTTGGGAATCTAGTCTGAAGCACTGCATTGCCGTAATAAACCACAAGTACACAGTATCCTTCTGAGCTGATCAGTGTGAGATAAACTTGATTCGACCTTCCCCTTCCACGAATAAAGTTGATACTGAAACACTGAAAGGATTGACAAACTCTTGGTCCGTAGTTATGGTTCTCGTTCTTGAACTGTTTAGTTCGATGTACTTAGCAACTGTACGGGCCAATCCTATGAACATTTGCTTAGAAGCAAGCCCTGCTGTTCGAAACCTTACTTCAGTCTTCTCTGACCTAACTTGTTCTAGCAGACGTGAAATGAACTTTATTTTTTCCTTTTATTAATCATATTTATAACCTAGTGAATCAACCATCAACTCCCAGTAGTTTAATAAAAAAGTATTGTATATAAGGAAAAAAAACCCAGTAAAAATTAAAACAGCCAGTAGTTGGATTATAATTAAATGAATCCGGTTTTAATGGAGCCATCAGTCCCTGCAAGAATAGGAACATCAATAAATCAAAACCCAAATTAAAATGATGGCGACAGTTATATGTGAAATGCCTATAGAAAAAAACTCAGGGTTTTTTTTGTGGCTACGCTTGTCAAATGAATCTAGTCTTTTCTACTGGTTTACAAGTCAGTATATTGTGCAAATGCAGAACATGGGTTAATTCAGTAACCAGGTTAAGTGTGCCATTATGAACAAAGCCGATGAATATGGGGCTATCTCATATTCTTCCCTCACTGGGGGCAAGAGAGAAATTACAAGGATCCACCTTGTTAGAAGAAAGGGTTAGGGTAAATGTAATAAAGAAATAAATGAAATATACATGGTACTATTATCAGATCTTTGATTCTTCTGTGGACACATTTGCAAGTCCAAGATTTAAAGCTGAAATGGTTTTAATGAAACACAAACACAAATTCCTAGACCTCATGAACGTGCAGAAGTCTATAAGCAATGTCTGATCAAATTGTAGGAGCTAATCTAGTTTTAGGGCTATCCCTAACTCCTTGTCCTACCTACCATAGAGTAGAAAGTTAGTTTTTTAAAAAAGATGCATTTTTGTGTGGGTGATGTATTTAAACTAGTGGCATTTAATTTTCACTGGGAAATTAATGGTTTTTATAATTTTCACCAAAGAATGAAAACATAGCTGGTGAAAGATTCCAACGTTTTATAATCCTTGTTGGTTAAATCCTTGTTAGTTACCTTGTTAGGGAAGGCAGGAGACGTGTTTAGTTAATAAATGTAGACAATGCATTGTTTCTTGGGGACAGATCTAACAGGATAGAAAAGATGGTACCCCGTTTCTATGGCTAATCGATCATGATGTTCTGTAGTTTGGCCGTAATCTAAAGACGGAACTTTCTACATTTCACCCTGGGATTCCTGCAATGGAATTAGCCGCACAATGCTGAGAAAAATGGAAAACTGCTTTATGGAGCTGCAGACTGGTGCTATGTTTGGGGTCCTAAGCAAAGTGAAGCATCTTTCTGCCTTCACGTCCATGTCTGCACAGACCCCGTGTTGACTACAAAAGGGAAACATTACAACCATAGTAATTCCCAAGCCCAAATATATGGAATAATCTCAACAGAAGACTAGACAAGATGATATGTTAATTTCATGGCCACGTCTGTGTGTCTTAATAAATCTAGTCCAGATTCATGGATGCAAAGTAGGGATGCAATTTTTTTATTTTTTCATTTTTAAATATGACCCCAAAATATATTGGGGGGGTGGTCCAGAAAATCCTCCCCTCCTGAAAAAGAGGGTCTATCACAACTGATATTACACTGTCTACTGGTGTTCACCATCTTTTCGTGGTCAAAAATCTGCCCGCAAACTTCATTTGTTTGCTTTTGAGAGGTTTGTCTGGAAAAAGGCATGTTTTGGAAAACTGTCTATTAAAACAGGATAGTAAAGAGCCTTGCTTGCAATGGGATCATTTACAAAAGCCTACACTAAGGGAAGCAATATGTAATGAAGAACATCAGACGATTTTGCATGAAAATGTATTTGGGGAATTTAACTTAGAAACTATGACATTAAGGAAAGCTGTGTACAAAAACCATGTATATTCGGGAGAGTAGGAAATGATTAACTGATGCAAATTCATAAGAG
Source organism: Liasis olivaceus (assembly GCA_030867105.1). Classification (NCBI taxonomy): domain Eukaryota; kingdom Metazoa; phylum Chordata; class Lepidosauria; order Squamata; family Pythonidae; genus Liasis; species Liasis olivaceus. The sequence goes on along the minus strand of CM061349.1, from coordinate 325,313,174 downwards.
ATTTTCAAACAATTATTTAAAAACTAATGGACAGGAATTTTGTTCTAGTAATGTTAACAACATGGATTTATAGGATTATGGCATTTATACTGCAGGTACATGTTTCCCATGTGTCTGTTGCACTTGAATCTCATAGGTGCTGTTGGAAATTAAACCGTTTTGGGTACCCATCCAAGTTTCCCTCTGGGGCATAAATGGCTTCCAGATCAGAATATTTCTCTAACCCAGTGTTTCCCAACCTTGGTAACTTTAAGATGTGTGGACTTCAACTCCCAGGATTCCCCAGCCAGCCATGGGGAATCCTGGGACTTGAAGTCCACACAGCTTAAAGTTGCTAACATTGGGAAACACTGTCCTAGACCAACACCTTAACCACTGCACCACTCTACTCCACATGGGATTGTAAATGTAGGACAGAGATGCCCAACCTTTCTTGTGTTTGTCAAGGGCTCCTTGCCAGTGGGAGGGTGAGGCTGAAGCACAGTCTAAAATGGGTGCACCCCCTTTTTTTCTTTTTGGATGCCCATTTTTTCTCTTTCACACACTTTCTCCCTCTTCTTCTGACTTCATCTCAGCCATCCCCTAGTTGCTGGATGCAAGGAACCCATAGTTCTTGGTAGAGGTCTGGCTTGCCTGCATTGAGAAGGCATTCATAATTAGGCTAAAATTAGGAGATAACCTGCATGCACCTTTATTGCTTCTGCTTCAAGATCTAAGAACTACTTAAAGACTACTCAGCTGGTATAAAATGTGATGGTTCACCTGCTTGAGCATGAGACCTGCTTCAGCAGGATTACAACCTTGTTGTTGGCTGATTGCTTGCCCATGTATTTCTAAGTACAAGGCAAGGTGCTGGCTTTGACTCATAAAGCTGTACATGGCTTGGATCCAAGTTATAAAAGGGACAGTCTTCTCTCTGACCGTCCCATCTGAGTGGCCCAAAAGGAGTTGCTTCTTGTTCCATCTCTTTAGAAAGTTAGGGGACAGGACCCTGGAAGGAGGCACTTGTCGTGGTGGCTCCATCTTTATGGAACAATTTACCCCCCCAAATCTGGATGGCCCCCCACATCTGTAGCATTTCAGCAAACCATAAAACTTGGGCTCTTCCCCTGCAGGAGTTTGAGATCTTTGTGACACAGGACAATGTTTAAACTTTCATGTTAATGTCTATGGTCGATTTACTTTTGATGCTGAGTTATTGATTTAATTCGTTACTGTGGTAGCCATTCATGGTTTGTACAAGTGGGGAAAGTAGAAATCCTACAAATAAATAGCCCAACAAATAAATAATACCTCTCTTCCTTTCCCTTCTCTTCTCCATCCACCAGATTATCAGAGTGAATATTACGGACCCGGGAGCAATTATGATTTTTTCCCACAAGGACCTCCATCTTCTCAAGCCCAGACCCCCGTTGATCTCCCCTTCGTGCCCTCCTCAGGACCATCAGGAACCCCTCTTGGGGGGATGGACCACCCTTTACCTGGACATCACCCTTCCAGCGAAGCTCAGCGTTTCACAGACATCATGTCCCACCCTCCCGGAGACTCCCCTAGTCCAGAACCCAATTTACCTGGTTCATTGCACTCCATGTCAGCAGAAGTCTTCGGACCAAGTCCTCCATTCTCCTCGATATCTGTCAACGGCGGTGGTAACTATGGTAACCACTTGTCACATCCGCCTGAAATGAATGAGGCTGTTGTATGGTAGCTTTAAACACCAGGACTTGGTTTTGAAGGCATGGGTCAACCAACGTCCATCCTCTTATTCTGAGATGTATAGAAACGAGTTCAAAGAAATAGACTTTTTTTTTCCCTTCTGCCTTGCATTTCTTTCTTTCTTTCTTTCTCTCTTTTTTTCCCTCATTTTGCTTAATCTTGGGAATTAATTGAATAATTCAAAGCCCAGGGAAATTTTGCTATAAACTGGGGGACAATCTTAACACTATAGAATGGAGAAAGACTTTTTTTGTACCGAGTGAAAAAGACACTGGTGAAGCAGATGTGTTTCGATACTGCAATATATTACGGGACGGCATATACTTGGATGACCACGTCACTACACGATCCTTTTAGGAATCAAGAGGAATATCTTTCCATCAGGAAAAGAAACTAGTATTGAATAAACGCAAGCCAAGGTCAATAAGAAGAGGGGCGGGGGGAACGAACAGCTTAAAAAAAATTCTAGCAATTTTAAACTTTATGATTTTATTGCTTTGTTAATTTTGCCTCTGAAAGTTGAACACAGTCCACGATGACAGACTTTTTAAGCCTCTGAAATGCCTGACAGGCAGATGAAATGTAGTTTATTTTATTGTTCTTTTGGGAAGGGATTTTGTTTTCAGGGGGTGACCAGAGTAACCAATATTTAAATGTAGCCCTCAACATCAACTTTTCTACCTTCTCCAAGCAACACACACCAATAATCCTCAAAACCCAGAAGTCCTGCTCGACTTCTACGTTTAAAAAAAAAATGACTTGAAAGAATGAATAAAGTATTCTACCTTCACAAAAATAAAAGCTGAACAAACAAAAAAAAATAAAAATAAAGACTCTATGGAACTAGAAAAAAACAGTCAACTGTTTACGTCGAATGTTAAAATTCAGGAGCTCAGTGTTTTACAAAAAATAATCCTGTTTTAGAACCTCTTGTTCAAAAGCAAAGTATTTTGAGCAATCAACCAAAATAGTTCATCTTTTTTTTTTCCTTCTATTTTTTTTTCTGTAGATGTAATAAGACATTACAGGGCTTCTGTTTCACTGTGCTAGTTTGTTGAGGTGGTGTTTACAGAAGGCAAAGAAGACATACCTTTAAAATCAGACAGTTGCCAAATAAAACAATATTCTATAGCACAAAATACTGTTTGGGGTTGTTGGTGCCCGCAGGCCAGGAAAATCTTTTAAACAAAGTGTTACAAGGTTAAGGGGGAAAAATTAACATCTTTGCTAATGTTTAGTCCTGTTCAACATTAATGGAATTGTTAATATGACTTATATAGACCCACACAGGTTTTATTTTTGTGTCTTTAAAAGAAAAAAAGTCCAAAATATTTAAATTTTATGATCAAATATGCAGTCAAGCAGCTGCTACTTTTTCCTTTATATATTAAATTTCTCATAGGTCTTTTATTGTTCAAATAAAACTAAGCTTGTGTGACCTCCAGTGCATATTAGACCATTCACTGTATGAAAGGGGGAAAAAGTTGGATTAAAAAATTTGTGAATTTTTAATAAAACTAGAAAATCTGATATTTAGATAAGCCGTGTTTCATTCAGTGCTTTAAACGTTGCTAAATGAGACTGTCCAAAACAAATAGGTAAAAAAATGTGGATTTTATTTCAAGGAATTATTTAAAGCAGTGTTTCTTAACCTTGGCAACTCTAAGATGTATGGACTTCAACTCCCAGGATTCCCCAGCCAGTATGCTTTAAGATGTATGGACTTCAACTCCCAGAATTCCCCAGCCAGCATGCTTTAAGATGTGTGTACTACAACTCCCAGAGTTCCCCAGTCAGTATGCTTTAAGACATGTAGACTTCAACTCCCAGAGTTCCCCTCCCAGCATGGTTTAAGATGTGTGGACTTCAACTCCCAGAATTCCCCAGCCAGCATCTTAGAGTTGCTGAGGTTCAGAAACACTGCTCTACATCATTGGTTCCCCCTCAAAATTCTACATGAAGCTAAAAGAAGTTTTGCAAGACAATCAAAAGCTGGGATTGATTTTTTTTTAATCATTAAGTCATTTTCCATACCATTCAGCTTGAATGTGACAATGCATATCTTTGAGTAATTTTGAAGGGAAAGCTAGCCAAATTCTCCTCTGATTACAACTGCAAATACAAATTACAAATCAGCAGTTTCCACCCTCTGGAGGTGTTAAAGACATGAAATTAAACATGTCCCAGGTTTCTAACAAGCGAGCCACCTCTGCTGTAAGACCTGTAACAAGCAGATATCTCTGGCCAACACTGGATTTGATGGGACTTGGATCACTAATGCCTCAATCAAAACCCAGTCTCAGCCATGGAAACTCAGTGGGTGAGGCCGTGGTGAGGGAAAGCTGGAATAGATAATGAATCAAGATTGTTTCACGGGGTTTTTAAAATTGGAAGTGCCTTTAGAAGTTATTCTTCCTGGATCACAAGTTGCCCCTGGGGAGCGGAAGACTTTCACAATCTGATAAACTGTCACACCCCATGAAGACACAGGTAATGGGCATTTTCTACAGCAGAACTCGTCTGAGGACCCGCAGCCCACTGAAGCACCAGATGGCGGGGTGGCAGAGGACTCGGCGAGGTCTTCAAAGATGGCACGGCGTGCCACGCAGCCAGACGGGCCACACCTCGGCTGCAAAAATCCAGGCAACCTCTAAGAACATCTCTTTCCTACCCCCCGGTAGCAATACGCATTTTTGCAGTCCAGAAACTATAGTTCTAAAAAAGAGGTGACAAATGTACCAGAACGTTTATAAATTCTGGTCAACTCCGTACAGGTCCCCACGCAGACTTTCTTAGAAAATAAAAATGGTGGCTGGTTCTTGCCCAGCACTGTGTTGGAACGGTGTTTCTTGACTGGAAGGGGGAAAAAAAGACAAAAATAACTTGATGGGGCTAAGATCGATGCGGGGCCTGGAAAAAGCCAGCGTGCTTTCTGGGAAATGGATATTTTGCAGTGGCCATGCTTAGTGTGGCAGCCATTTTGTGCAAAAGCTAAAACCCACCTCTTGGCAGCCATTTTGCGGGAGGTTCCACAACATCTTCCCAAATTACAGACGTCTCCAAGGCATCCTATGTAAAGTGTACAACCGACGTGTGTATGTACATATCTCTACACGCCTGTGTGTACATGTCAGCACATGCATACACGTTGTCCCAGGGGTGCCCATGAGGGCTGTCAAAAAAGTCAAGATGGTGGTGACTTCATGAGCAACGCCCCGCCCCTTTTATGTGCCTGTGTGTGAAAAGGAGTGGAGCTTTGCAGGCACATTAAATTGCGTGCATGTCGTGACCCCATCTTCTCTTTTTCGACCTCCCCCATGGATGCCTCTGCAGCATGCCTCTCTGCTCAACACTGGCTCAAGATTGCTGCGTGTCCATGGCGCTGTTTGTGCAACAATCATAGCTACTTTTGTACCTCCCCCAGGCCCCAGATGCAACAAAGGAGGCCGGGATCTATCACCAAATAACGAAAGGAGGTCGACATGGAATCTAATGTCCTTTTTCTCAGGGAGGGATGGCATTTAAAATACTGGGGAAGGCAAGATCTAAATATAATAAATGACCAAATCGGTGCAGCGAAGAAAAGTTTGGAACTTAGCATTGCAAGCGGCCATCTTGGTAGATGTCACTTGGTTGCATTTCTGCCAAAAAGGGATTCACGATTTTTTTCACAGGCTCACCTCCTGATGCCAAGAAAACCACATATATCTCAGAAACTCTAGGAGTTGAGTCCAACTTGAACGGAGTCTTTACTTTTGATTCTCTGGATCTCTCTCATTCCAACATCATTATTTTTTTTCCTTCTCTCCGGGGACGCAGTTCCCATAACCCTTACGTAGCCTGGCCTCGTCCATATAATTCCCATCCCTTTGGATCTGGAGGGCACTCAGTTGCAGAAGGTAGCTATAAACCCACCTGGATGCCCCCCCTCCACAGACCCAGATACCTCCCACCCTGATGATGTTCAGGCGGCTTTCGAAGACCTGGCCATTCCCCCAAGCTCTGGGGCAGAATGAAAGCTGAGTCCGTGCTGGATGCATTTGGGTTGGCTCTGTGTCCTTGTGTTCATGATCTTTTTGTCTTCTGTAATTTTTTTACTTTTTAGATTGTCAGCCGCCCAGAGTCATTGGGAGTTGGGCGGCCTATGAATTGTATAAATCGGTGTTTCTCAACCTTGGCAACTTTAAGATGGGTGGACTTCAACGCCCAGAATTCCCCAGCCAGCCATGCAACTTTGCCAACCTTGGCAACTTTAAGATGGGTAGAGTACAATGCCCAGAATTCCCCAGCCAGCCATGCTGGCTGGGGAATTCTGGGTGTTGAAGTCCACCCATCTTAAAGTTGCCAAGGTTGAGAAACACTGGTATAAATGATCAAATAAATGAGGGAAGAGACAGTAAGGAGCTTATTTCTGAATAAATGTGTACCAGATTGGGCTAAAATGTTAATTGAAACAGAGAGTGACCCCATCAAGCATGCCTTGCCATAATATTTACTGCTTTTCTAGGTTGGGAAAAAAGCATTAATCTTGCGGGGGGAGGGGGGTATAGAAATGCAAATTTGATGTGGATCAATCTATTGACCTTGTTTTCCAGCAAGGCTGAATGCTTTGGTAAACACCCCTAGAAGCTACTGAATTCTCTGAGTTTTGTATTTTTTTCCCCCTTCCATTCATATTTAGGAAGCACCCCACGTTAGATTCAGTAGGATGTATCCCCGTCAATTTGCACTATTATGCTTTTCTGCAACCTCTTTCTTGTTCTGAAATGTTTCATACACTTTTGTTGTTTGGAAACCTGAATGCTTGTTCCGTATGCAGATAGAAAAATCTCAAGCAGGAGAGGGAGGGGAAAAGCCCTAGTACTGTGAATTTTCCATGCATATAGTGAATTTTCCAAATTGTAAGAGGGTATCAGGTTGTAGAAGGCTTGGTGTCAATAGAGCAAGAGACTGGAGTAAATTGCTTCTTAAACATAAAATCTCTGCAGGTTGTCAGGTGGGGAGGAAAATAAAGATGGCGGCCACGATCATGTGAACCAAGCCCTGCCCCTTTTTTACATGCATAAAAAGGGGCGGGGCTTCAAATGGATGATTGCAGCCACCATCTTTATTTTCCTGACCTCCTCCCTTCAGATACCTTTGAAACTTTGAGTCGCAATTGATCCTGAGCCCTTAATGGACATAGTCATGCATTTTCCTTGGAAATAGTTTGCACCAGCATCTTCCAAGATGCTTTTCAAAAACTTTCCAGGCTTAGGCCTAGATCCCGGTATTCCTCCGTCGTCTCCCATCCAAGTCCTCATCAAGTCTGATTCTGCTTAGCTTTTCCAAAGTAAAAGCCCTCTCAAATTGAGTTCAACTCCTGATGGCTGCGTGGATACCACCATTCCATTTTCTTGCCAACAATCCTCTTTGAGCAGATGCTACATAGTATTGATAGGGATGTAAGCCACAAAGAAATATATATATTAATGGTCTGAAGCCGATCAATGACATAAACATGCATAAATTACAGACAGTTACAGATAAAAACAATATTTCTGAAGCAAGATGTGCATCTCCCTTCTTCCTAACCAATTTCCACTAAACTGTGGATTGTTTTAACAAATGTTTGTTGAGGAAGACACAAAGACAGAATTTACCCGTAACACTAAGTCATAAATTTTGATTTACAGACTACAATGATTGGGTTCGCACACCACGCTAAGCCAAACTTCATGTGAAATCTACCAGCCATCTTGGACTGGACTGAAGTATCTATGATTGTATTTTTTTCCTGGGAAGTACAATGTTGGAAGAAGCACCAAGACAACACCAAAAACTCTCCTTCAAGGCTCTTGATGATGTCCTTTTTCTTTCTTGGCCAAAGTATAGCATTTCCATCTGCTGCAATGATGTTTTGCTCTTCTACTTCCTCGTCTAGCCTGGTGGTTTCCCATCCAATTCTAACCAGATGTGATCCTGCTTAACTTTTCGAGGTCAAGGTTGACTCAGTGTGAATCTCATTAAAACTCTGTTTGCGAAGCAAGGGGGGACAGCCAAATAAAAATCTGTGTGAACGCACCCTTGCAACAATTTTTTTGGCATGGAGGATTCAGGATTCCATCTGTGCTCAATTTCAGGATACTCCATTCCATGCCTTCTTCCTATTTCCATGCTTCTCTTCACCCTTCAGTGACTATGCTCACACCTCCCTGAACTGTTCATCTGTCTTGTTTTCCAAGAGGTAAGATGTCCCATTGCATTCCAACTCTTGCAGATTGCTTCCTCTCCCGCAGATTTGGGAATTCCAGGTTTGGAAATCTCCCAGTTGAGCACGGATGGAGCTGTTTTGACTGCAGGTAGCCCTCAAGTTATGATCATTCATTCAGCAACTGTTTGAAGTTACAACAGTGTTGAATGAAGGGACTTATGACTGGTACTCAAAGTTCTGGCCGGTGCAGCACCCCTGCAGTCATGGGAACAAAATTTGGGTGCCTGGCAACCAGCTCACAGTTACAACCAGTTGCAGCGTCTCATGGTCATGTGATTGCCATTTGCGCCCTCCCCTATTGGCTCCCCCCAAGCAAAGTCAACATAAGACAGCAAAGGAGGTCGCAAGTTGCTGGAGTAAGTTCCCTCCCCCAGCCTTTCTTTGCTCGCACACCCTGCACCCTCTTCCCCACCCTCCTTGCACTTGCATATATGTATGTACCACATACCCTCTTTCCATGGCCTCCCTGCAATTGCACGCATGCATGTACATACCCTACACCCTCTTTCCCTGGGCTTTCTGAGCTTGTGCTGCACTGAGAAGCCCCTCTCCCGACTCACACGTGGCATGCACTGGGCCTCCCAGGGCCTCTCTCACGCCCCTGTGGCACCCCCGTGCTCCTTACCTGGGACTCCCTCCACTTCCCGTTTAATGACCCACATATCTCAGGTTACCACAGCAATTGGGACTGCCTGGATTGCCATCAATGAGTGATGAGGCAATACAATGTTGTGCTTTACCACCGCATCGCTTAGCAACGGCAATTCCGGTCCCAACTGCTGTCGTAACTTGAGGACTACCTGTACATAAAGACCTCACAATTGGGAGAAGACACAGCCGATAGCCTGTTGTGTGAAAGCAGCCACTACAGTATGTTTTTGATGGGCAGGATAAAGATGCATCCTAAAGACCGATGGAGAAGTTCTCAGGGGCTTGTAATCTTCTGTCTCCCCCAATCCATCATGTTGCTTTGGTCTCTCATTCCCTAAATCCCAAAACTGCCCTTCAAACCCCTTTCTTTCCATAAGAAGGTTTGTTCATTTACCCCAGGCTTGTCCACATATCCCAGCTTTCCTGGGATGGTGAATCTTTTTGGGCCAGCAAGGACTTTAGTTTTTTATTTCTTTCTTTAAAGCCTTTTACGGCCTTCCAACTCAGACAATGCAATTCCAGGCAGCATTTGCTGGCTTAAAACAGGCAGAACCGTTAACAAGCAACCCGGGATTCAAATTTACTCAACGTCACCAGATGGGAACTCTACAGACCCAAATGCCCGAGGAAAAAGCCAGGTCTCCACAGCCAGCGGAAGAGCAGAAGGGATATTGTTCCAGAGGGTAGGGCAGGGCAGCCACGGAAAAGGCATGCCACCTGGGTCCCATCCGATGGCACTGTTTCAGGGAGGGGGTCCAGAGCCTGCCCTCCCTGCGCGGTACCTTCACAAAATGGCTATGTGGGAGACTGGCCTATCTAAAAGATAAAGGCTCCTTTGAGTTGAGTTTAAACCCTAGTGATTTCATGGTCCCGAGCATCAAGTTTGTTAATGTTTTCTTCTGAGATTTTTTTTTTAACTTCCCGATCTCGCCAACATCCCTGAGATCTCACCGTGGTCTCCCATCCAAATATTAACCAGTCCTACCTTGATTAGCTTTTGGAAGAGCAGCCAAGGTAAAGCGAGACGGTTTTAATCTTGCAGCAAACTGAGATTACATCAACATGGGGATGCCATGACCCAAATCCTGCCTTTACATGTTTAAGTCCTCAAGTCTGCCACGTTGCAGGTTTTGCATCGTGACATCAAGACACAAATGTCGGCATTTGGCCCCTCTTGCGCTCCTTGCAGAAGCCATCTCAGACTGTAGATGTAATAGATTTAGAGGGCCCTGCTGCTACACATTATTATATGATAATATAATACATCTGTTTTGCTGTGTTTGATCACCTTCCAGCCTTCACACAACCTATTGAACCGGTTTGATGTACAGTCTAGAAGCTGCACTCACACATGTTAAACTTGATAAGGGTTAACCTTAGGGTGGCAAACCCAACCCATTTATACATAGTTCTCTGTATCGTGGGAACCCAACGAATGGGTTAATGGGTTGTCTGAATGCAGCAGCCGCTGGAACCAAAGGAAAGCTAGTCGCGATGGGACGTCGGGAGAGGGCGACCAAATCAGAGTTGCAAAATCCATTGACCACTAGACGGCAGCAAAGAGATGTCAACCCCCTCTCCTGCCCCCCAGCGGTCGTTCGGGCTATGCAGTCGAGACCCGCGGCTGCAGAGGGAAGTAGCAACGACCGGCACATCCAGAAATGTACCACCAACCTCGCAGGTGGTATAAGGCAGCTTTGGCACGGGTGTGTTCCTTCCCATTCTTTGCACCCACGCCCAGAGCTGCTGCTGCTGCTGCTGCTGCTGCTGCTGCCACTTCGTTTCTGTGCCCTCCAGCAACCCCACCGCTGCACACCGTACCCGGGGACGGCTCCGCTCTTCAGGCCGCCGCCGAAGATGGCTTAATCTCGTAACCACCAGGTCCCGCTCCTCGTGCAAACGAAGACCCGGAAAAAAATTCCGGCGACTGCCGTAAAAAAGTACCAGGAGCAGCCGGGGCAAGGCTGGGCCTCGAGGCCCCGCCCACCGCCGTTTCCCTGGAGAGAGGTCCCACCCCTCGCGCCGGCCCCGGCCCCGGCCCCGGCCCCGGCCCCGGCCCCGCCTCTTTCTGGCGGGCCGACGCGACAAGATGGCGGCGCCCTTAGCGGCGGAGCTGGAGCGCCTCCTTAACCCGTTGCCCCGCGTCCAGCCTGACCCGGAGGACGACCCCGAGGAGGGTAAGCGCTCGTCTGCGGGGCCGGCGTGGAAGCCCCCGAGCTGGGTTTCGCTCTTCGACCCGAGGCGGGGCGGCTGAGACGTTGGGGGTCGTGTTTCCACGTGGCTTCCCGACGTTGCCGGCAAGTGCCGCCTCCGTACACGTGTTGTAAGAGAGAGCGCATGTTTAGAACCGTGCCTCGCTCTACAGGCTGAGAACTCGTGTCTCGGGCTCAGTGGGGGTCGGTGCCTTCCCACGTGGAGGTTGAGCAGGGGATGGAGAAGTTGTGATGGTAGGAGGGGGATGAGTACGTGTGAAAGCGGAAAGATGAGGGAAAAACGTGGACTGGCGCTGTTTGGAACTAGGCTGCCCCCATAGAGCTGTGGGGAGGGGGCAGCTGAAGGGACGGGGGTGGGCTTCGGGGTTATTCGCCTTTGGGAGAAAGCGTCGCAGAACACGCGTGTGCACGTCTGCATATAAGGGAATGGCCATTGAATAGGCTGGGTAGAACTGATGGGAATTGAAGTCCAAAATGTCTGGAGACCACCAGGTTACTCAATGATATCCTGCTCTGTATCTAGTCCCTCTCCAAAGTCCTTTTCAATCTTTTCCTAAAAAGAGGTAGGGGAGATAAAGTGAAAAATAATTCCAGGCATACTAAACTTGTTGGTGTACATACAGTTCTCCTCTTTGAATTTCTCTCCATTTTTTAACTTTAAAATTTTTATCCCACCTTTATTTTTGGTCAACTCAAGGTGGTCTACATACCTAATGTTCCTGCCTCCTGTTTTCCTCACAACAAAAACCCTGTGAGGTGGGCTGTTTTTGATCTCTTTTAAAATATTTTGAAAGTATTCTGCTGCTGTTTTCTTCTTAGGCCCAGGTGGTGCTAATTTGGCTACAGAAATTTGGATAGTTGAAGAATTGTGAATGGTGTTAGAATATTTCTTCATCTTCCTGCCTTTCACGTGTATTTAACTCTGATGATGTCCTGCCAACATGATAGTTAGGTTATGCTGGCTCGGCTTTATAACAGTTGAAATCCAACATGGTGTCGGCCCTTTGAGGTAGACCAGACTTGGAAATCAAAATTATGAATACTAAAACTACTTTTATTATAGGGTTACAGTAACAGAATCTTGCAACTCTTGAATGTGCCTCCCCGCTCCCTGCCTTTGTCCTAAAGAGAACTAGAGAGGGTCAAGTCTGAGATATTTTCTCATATTACATTTCTGCTTTGGACTCAGATTTCTCTTATCTGACTGTTGTCTTGGCTGCAGCTCTTCCTCCTGTTCCTCAAGGTTATTCTCACAACCCATTATGCATGGCATTGGAAAAGTTTTCACAATATTTTGAAAGAAACCCTCAAATCCCATTTGGAAGCTAAAAATTTAATACAGGTAATCTTCAGCTAACAATGGTAATTGGGACCAGAATTTCCATCGCTAAGCAATGCAGTCATAAAGCACGATGTCACATGACCGTATCACTTAGTGACGGCAATCCCAGCAGTCCCCGTTGCCATTGTTAACCAAATCCTACCAGTCGTTAGGCAGGAACCCACCCCGATCCAAGCCAATCCCAGCTTGATCGGTAAGGTAAGGGACTGCCTCTTCTTGAACTCCCCCCAGCTGCCTGTCTCCTCCCTCATCTCTTCCCTGTTGGCCGCCTGCCTCCCTTCTGCCACCAGCTGCCCCCACCACCTGGCCCTGCCCGCCACACCACGCACTACTACTGTACCAGCTGGGCTTCTCTTGCATCCCATCCAGGGCATTCTTTCATGAAAGAATGTGGCACTGGTGTGAAAGAACGCCCTGGCTGTACAGCAGTGGTGCACGGTGTGGTGGGTACGGTAGGGCCGGGCAGCGGGGGCAGCTGGCAGCAATGGGTAGGTGGGCAGCCAAAAGGTGGTTGTAAATGTGGGTGGGCCCAAATGGGCCTGAATTTTGTTCACATGGCTGTAGGGCACTGCAGTGGCCAGAAGTTTGAGAACCAGTTGTAAGTCCTTGCCATCATAACTTTGAAAGGTTGCTGAATGAATGGATGTTAAGCGAGGACTACCTGTAATACACTTAGTGCTTGATTAAGTACTAATTAACTACTGCTACTGCTAAGTGACAATTAACCCTGACAAATGAAAGGATGGGGGAAACTTTCAAGGGAGGGCAGAGACAAATTGTTGAAGTGTCTATACTTTGTGGCTAAGAAACCAGATGTTTGACTCTTCTGGACTGAAAATTTTATGATATGCTTTTCTCTGGATCTTCATCACTTGCTAAAAACCAGTGAGATTTGAATATTGTGCTGTGACATAATGGGGTTTGGGTTCAGCATGTTTTTGGCTAACACGAGGTATGAACTCAGCTGCTGTGACTAACTCAATGAGTTAGCCACAAAAACAAGGTTTCTTTGAAAAACCTTTCAGATGTGCAAATAAACTCTGAAAAACTTTGATGTTACAGTTTTTCTGCCCATTGTAGTTGAAGGCTTGGCAGTTGTCACATTGGCCATCAAATCCAACCCCGTGCTGGGAGCAGTAGTTCAAATTAAAGCCTATGGACAGATGCCATGAACATTAAAGATCAATTTATTCCTATAATGTCTTTTATTTCCATTCTCCCTGCTTCTCCCCCCCCCCCCGATTACATCTCCAGAAACAGCATTAACACTCTCAGAAATGCATTTGTAAAAGCCTTTACAGTGTTGAGCCAATCAGATCACTCAATTGGATGAGCAATCCTAACCCTATAATTTAATGTGTAGGGTGCCATGTATGTGAATGAAAAGAAAATGAGAATTGAATTAGTAAGGATTTGTGTTTGGCAAAATAATCCATTATTTGAGTCTAGAAGTGTTGGGATGGTGTTTGTAGTGTAGAGGGTAAATGAGATCATGAACCACAATAGACTTGTCTGAGAATTCTTTACTCTGACTTCTTTATTCTCTTCTCCTATAGCAAAAAGCTAATGTATTTCTTTTTTTCCATTTGATTTTGCAAAATAAAACCTTCAAAAATCTACTAAGGGCCCTATGTTACCATTTCCTAAGATCATTGTTTTTATTATTTATTTATTTTACCTGCTTTATTTTAGAGGTACTCCTCGCTTAACAACCCTAATTGGGACTGGAATTCAGCCACTAAGCAAAGTGGTCATTAGGCAAAACATCACGTGACTGCACAGCTAAGCAGTAGCAGTTCTGGTAGTCTTGGTTGCGGTTGTTAGGCAAGGACTGTGTCGTGGTTAGGCGAGAAACTCACACTTCTGCCCTGCCACACTCGCCTCTGCTTCAACTCCCCCCACTTGCCCATCTCCCCCATCTCTGCTCTTTTCACCGCCCTACACTCTGCTGCCGCCGCCTACCGCTACTCCCCCTACTGGCCCCAGCTGACCTTCGCTGACTTCTTCCTCCCGCTGCTGATGAGGCCCATCTGGCCAAGGCAGCTGCAGGCAGCCTAAAGGGCACAGGGGGTGGTGGGGAGATAGGCAAATGGGGGATTTGAAGCACATGCTGCAGTCATAAATGTGGGCAGTTCACAAAGCGCCTGAATTTTGATCACATGATCTTAGGGGTGTTGCAACAGCCGTAACTTCAAGAACCAATCATAATTACCATTTGTTCAGTGCCATCGTAACTTCGGTTGCTGAACGAATGGTCGTTAAGTGAGCACTACCTGTAATTTATTTAACATGCTGTACCACTGCTATCCAAGCCTCTTATTGATAATGCATCAAACAAAATAGTAGCCCACAGGTAGAAAGAAACATAAACTCTAATTTGCTTCAAGGTCAACTTCATGAGGATGTCCATGTAGGTTTTGGGGCAACACTATGGAGTTGGCTTTCTATTGTGAGATTTTTTTTCAACTTTCTGTTCCAGTTCATAGCCCTGAGGTCTTCTGATGATCTAACATTGTGATGGAATGGAATCATGAAGGCCAGACTCAGGGAGAAAAACATTTTCTTTCATCTCCTGAGTCGCGGGGGAGAGATAAGAGGATGAGGCTGGCACCTCCCTGAGGAATTCACAGTGTTGTGACTGGCATTGCTTGGGAGCTGGGGTTTCAGTCTGGGAAGATTCTTGCTAGAGGTTGTATCTAATAACATTGCTGGACTGAATTTACATGGTCTCTTGGAGTTCCTTGGGCTAGGCCTGACAAACATCTAAATACTAACCAGCTTCAACCCTTAGCTTTTTCAAGATCAATGAGGTTGATTGGATGCTGCCACCTGGTGTGAAATGCTGGTCGTTGGTAGTGGGAAGATCCCTCAGATCTGCAATGTTTAATTGATGACTGATTAGATTAAAAGCTTCATTATTTTTAATTAGCAAATTGGGTAGCTGATTATCAAAGATACTTAGATATTACAAAGATAATATGAAAAACGGTTGGGCCAGGCATGTTATTAGAAAAGGCATCTTCCCTCTGTTCTCATGAACAGGAATACCTCTTCTCAAATCATGCTGGCTGGGACAAATGTATGTATTGTCCTTTTTCTTTAATGGATTTTTAATCATAGGTAGTTTTATGGCAACTTACCTGGCTTGATTGAAATTAATCAGTTGAAGCTCCCCTGTTTGAGTGATATTCACACTTTACACCATCAGTGTCTGAACCAGTTAAGAGTGAATAGCACTGCCTCCCAGAAGCAAATTCTTTCTCTGGTGGTTAAACACTTAATGTTAGATTGGGAAAGGCTGATATGAATTTCTGGGAAGGGAGGAAAGAATCTTATATCAGGTCCAGTAATCCAAATCTGACCCACGGCTTTTAACCTTCAGAGCAATTTTACAAAATTTTGGTAGAGGAAGGCTTTAGTTATGGGTACAACTGAGTTCACATATCATGATTTGCTTAGTAAAAGTAATTAGCTGGGTTCGTGTAATATGCTATATACACAAGGCACAGAGATAAGCATAATGTGTGAACCTGCTCTGCTTCTACATGGGGGGCATGGGCAGTGCTTCCTGAGGCCATGCATGATGGCACGGGTGTCAAGAAGAAACAAAATCTCCAGAATGTTGCAGATCCCCCAAATCTTGTGAGAGTTCTGCATTTATGCAGAAGCTCATAGGACATTTTTGGAAGATTCTGGCCATTTCTAAAAATATATGTGTGCATCTTTTGGGGGTACAGCAAATGCCATCATGGGAAGTAGCAGGTGACATATCCAGGGGTATATCCTGGTATAATATTTCATTGTTTCTTTAATTGGGAACTTGAGTGGTGAATATTGATGGGATTACACTAAACTGGTCATGGAAGGGGAAATAGAGAGAAAACTTTGTTAGATTTGTTAAGGCCACCTGACTTCAAAAAGTCTCTGAGTAGCTTACAAAATATCAAATATATAATTAAAACAGTTAAAAACATAACAAAACATAACTGCCCAGACAAGAGAACAGGAATAACTTTCAAAAAACATGACAGGAGCTCCCCAAACAGCCTTACCCCAGGCCTGAAAGCAGAGCCAGGCCTTAAGGGCTTCCAGAACTAAAAACAACCATATCAATAAAAACACAATAAATATAATAGGGGCTCCACAGGCACGCTAACCTCAGGCCTGGAAACAGAGCCAGGTCCTGAGGGCCTTCCAGAAATGCAGGAGACTGGGTGCCATGCGCGTCTTGGGGATGTTGCCCAGAGGACAGAAACAGAGAAGACATGCTTCCTTGATCCCACAAGATGACAGTGTTTAAGTAAGGGGACCTGGAGCGCACCATTCTGCCCAAGTGTACTGGGCAAGCAGAAAACTGGAGACAGACGGTCCCTCAATAGCGAGGCCCTGTGCCATGAAGGGCTGACAACTGGCACCTTGAATTGTGCCCGAAATCTGACTGGCAACTAATGTACCTTTTTTAGCAATGATGACACATGGACATGAAGAGAGGTGCCCATTATTTCTTGCACCGCTGCATTTTGAACCAGCTCTAGCTTCCAGATGGCCTTCAGAGGCAGCTTTGAGTTCATACAACATGCAAATGTGGCTGGTATCTTGATTGCTGCATTTGTATACCGCACTCAACCCGATAATGGAATTAACCTATTTTCCAGGTTTGTACGATACATCAGATCATAAAGCAACCAAAAGGAGTAGGGAGAGTGTTTGAAGCTCAGCCAAATAGACGACTCTATGGCATTGTGCTACAAGGGTCTGTTGACAAAGGAGGAAAAGTCTTGGAGGAATGGGATGAAATGCTACCAAAATTAACCACCTCTTGGTTTTCCTCTGTATAGCTACCACAGCCAAAGTGATTGACAAGTTTGATGAAGGAAATCTTGATGAAGATATCCTTTCTGTTGGTCAAATACGGAAGGGAATTGCCTCTGACCTTTTGGATGCTGATAAGCGATACCAGGGGAAGGCCACAAGCCGCAGAGCCTTAGAAGAAGAGCTATGGGGCACAGCTGAGGTACCAGGTGAGTTGTTTCCTGGTTTTATTTTCTAGCCAAACTGCTGTGGTTTTGTGAGCCGTGGCCACGTTGCATATATCTTGCAAAATTGTTACTCGTGTTCAGACTGTCATGGCTCAAGAAATTTCAGGAATCTGTGTTGCATAAAGGAGCATACAGTCTCTCTCTAAGAAAATAATCAAATTTATTTTTCCAGGATTTTTTTAGGAAAAATCATTATAGCTAAAGCAACTTTAGATTATAGCTAAAGGAGGTATGTGAGGCTCTACTTTGCTTGTAACAAGTTAGCTAAAAAGCTACCTTGGATGTGCCTTTCATCCATGCTGTTGAGGGAGAGGCACCATGATGGAATGGTTGTAGTTGGAAATTGCTATATTGGTTGGATTTTGTCTTATTTGAATTGTTTTTATTTTTGGTTCTGCTGTTTGCTACCCAGAATCTGTCAGGATTGGGCGCAAATTATAAACACTGTTAGTAACTTGTAAGCTATAATGTTGGGAAGAACCTACCTCTGGAGAAGGCTCCAGTGGTGGGAAAGGTAGAAGGAAAAAGAAGGGGAGGACCAGTAGCAAGGGGGATGGACTCGGTTACAGTGGCGATGGGTGCACCGTTGGAAGACCTGAAAGACCAGGCCGAGAACAGATCATCAAGGAAAATATCTATCTATGTGGCTGCTAAGAGTCAAAAATGACTTGATGGCACATAATCATCGTTTGTAGGTTCCCATAGTATACAAATCCTTTGGTATGAACATTGTTGGTATTGAAAAAAGAGCTGAGTCGGAGGAAAGATAGTTTAGATGTTTTATATTTTGCAGTGTAATTGAGTTTATTCAGGATATTGTATGTTCAAAATACCTCTTGTGACCAGGTTTAAGCTTTGACTCTTAGGGAGTACAGAACTTTTAAAAATCTGGGCCTATCTTCCTCGGTAGACTTAATTTGTAACATATAGGTGGCCCTTGTTATCCATGGTTGTTCAGCTAGAACAGACCCCCCACAAATAATGGGGCTACCCATACTTTAAACTGTTAATACAGAATTCTGACATCTGTTAAGGACCAGGAGCTTTGACATTTCTGCTAATAGGTAATAGATGTACAGCTTATATAATGCTTAGATGCTAGGTTTAAAAGTCCCTCAGCCTCCTTTGACCAGCATTGTACAGTGGTACCTCGGTTCACGAACTTAATTCGTTCCGCGACTCTGGTCGCGAACCGAATTGGTCGTGAACCAAATCAAATTTTCCCATAAGGTTCAATGTAAATACGGTTAATCCATTCTGACCCCTACGAATTTGGTCGCCAACCGATTTTGGTTGCGACCCGAATCAAATTTCCCTATAAGGTTCAATGTAATTACGGTTAATCCGTTCTAAACCATATATATATATATATTTTTAAACCGCAAAAATATGACACAAAGTACAGTACGAAGAGAGAGAAAGCTAACCTTGCTCGACGCGACTCCCGGCGTGGAGGACAGGAAGGCGGGTGGGGAGGCGGTTACTGCTTGGAGGGAGAGTCCCCCTCCCTACAGGAAGCCGCGACCACGTGTCACGGGAGGGAAAATGGCTGCGGATCCTGTTCGTAACCCAATGCGGAGTTCGTGAACGGAGGCAAAATTTTGCGACTGGAGCTGTTCGTGAACCGAATTGTTCGTGAACCGAGGTACCACTGTATATTATATAGACCTGTGCACCCTTTGAAAATTATTTGGAGGAAGTGTTTTTGTCCATGTGTGAATGCAACACCCAAATAAGGTTAGGAGGGCTTCCCTGCCTCCCATGTGGTACTGTCCTGATGTTTTGGATTACGACTCCCAATTCCCAGATTGGGTAGTGATTTAGGATACTAAAAGTCATGATCCAAAGCTGTCATCCCCGCTAGGTAGTCCAGAGCAGGAAATCAATTCTAGAGGAAGACTAAAACTATTTGTATTGAGTTTGGCTATAAGAACAGAATCCTGTGAGTTGGATTGTGCTTCACCTCCTTCTTATAGTTCAGTGAATTAGGGAGGTGTTTTCCTGAGCCACTTCTGAATGTTATGTGGATGTTTTGGACTTTAAAAATGCTTCAGTCCCTTTTGCCTAGGCAATGGATCTTGCGTATCTCTGTCAAGGTCATCTTCCTTACTCTCTACA
>CM061349.1:324506342-324688842 GCA_030867105.1 Liasis olivaceus | reverse complement strand
CATCAGCATCATCTCTCTCTTATAACCTCCTGAAAATTGTAAAATAATAAATTTACTTCCTAGGTTTACAAAATCCTTTCTCAGTCTGGGTATTGAATGAAGAAAAACCAGGGGGAGAAACTTTGGTGGAGAAGGAAGGAAGGAAGGAAGGAAGGAAGGAAGGAAGGAAGGAAGGAAGGAAGGAAGGAGGGGAGGGGAGGGGAGGGGAGGGGAGGGGGGGAGGGAGGATTTTTTTCCATATGCAATAGTCTTTCAATGGAACTTCAGAAAGATCTTTGCAGGCAGGAGATGCAATCCCTTACTGAAGTCAGTGGGGTTTACCGCTGAGTAGACATACCTAAAATAAGGTTAATCCTAGTGTCAGCAATACCAACACTAATTTAATTCATGAAGACATACATCTTCTGCATCCAGAAAGTTTTCCTCTGAGTAACAGTTGTTAAGGAATATTCATGAATTTTATTTGTGAACCTCCCAGAGCCACTGGGAGCTGGGCAGTATACAAATTAATTGAATGAATGAATGAATGAATGAATGAATGAATGAATGAATGAATGAATGAATCCTCTTAGAGATACCTGACTAACTGCTTTGGAGACAAAATGCAGTCACAGACAAGCCTTTAGTTTGATCTAAACTAAATTGGTCTTTCCTATATCCTTGAATAACCACCACTTAGAATAATTTGATGGATGCAGTCTATAAATTCTAAACAAACAATTCTAGAATTCTCAAATACAGTCCTGCAAAAGCATGTTCACCAAGGCACGGTACCAGGAAAGAGGAACAACACCACTGGGGTATCACACTCAATCGTGTCTTTTTAAAAATAAATACATGCATAGCCTTGTACCCTACTCTTTGTTAAAACTGTCCCACCCAAGCTGCTGTTCATTCCGGCTTTTGCAAAATCGCTGTATAAGACATGGAAACCATTTCCAGATTTAGAGTGGCAGAGAGAGGAATGTTACTTTAGAAGTGGAAAGCAGATTCTAGGCAGCGTTTTAAGACATGTTACTTTATATACCTGGAATAAAATTGGAAACCAACCAGCCCTTTTATCTTCCTGCCAGTCTATTTTAAGAAGCTTTTTTTTTAGGCTATTCTTTTGAGCCATTCATGAGAAGTGTAGCCATGTTATTAATAATAGTAGACAAATAAATAATAGACAAGTGATGGACAAATAAGCTGGTTGCCTGAACTCTCACAACCTAGTTGCTGAATTAACCCATTTTCAAGATGTGGATAATATGTTGAACCTAAATCAACCCAACAGGCTATGTTGATATAACATGCTAAACCATCAACCCTTCCACCTACTCACATAGTTAACACACCAATCAAACTTAGCATATTACAGAATGGGGCTGCTTAATTTTTAATTGACCGGGTTAAGGTTACTGTAAAGCACTCCATGAGGGACTCCATTGGAGTCCCTGGAAGTTGGAGTTGGAAAAAATGTGGATTGCTGATAGAGCAGCCCCATCAGTGTATACCAGTGTTTCTCAAACTTGGCAACTTTAAGACATGTGAACTTCAACTCCCAGAATCCCCCAGCCAGCTGGGGGATTCTGGGAGTTGAAGTCCACATGTCTTAAAGTTGCCAAGTCTGAGAAACACTGGTATACAATGAAACAGGTTTTGAAGTCATTACATTGAGGTCCAGTAGGTGTCTGAGCCCAATTCAAGGTGCTAGTCATCCTCTTTAAAGCCTTTTATGGTGTAGGAATGGGTTACGTCAGGCAAGACCTTGCCAAAATAGAATTTGCCCATTTGTAATGGTATGTGGGAATGACCTTGGGAGATGGGGGGAGGAGAGATGCTGCCTAGGGAATGATCAAATAAGAGGGGGCATAGCCCACACCTGCATAACGGACAGAGAAAGAAACTCAGAAAGGAACCTCCCTAACTTATCAGGCTGTAAAAGAGACGGTGGAAGATTTGTACTTTCAGACTTGCAAGATAGATGTCAGCTTTCCCAGGTAGACCAGACAGGAAACACGATGAAATGAGCTAATTCTACTTTATTTTAAGGCTACTTAACAGAATCTTGCATGTCTGAAAGTACAATTCCCCCCACCATCTCATGGCTGGCTGGGGAATTCTGGGAACTGAAGTCCACCCATCTTAAAGTAGCCAAGGCTGAGAAACACCGCAGCATACAGTGGGCAAAGCCACTCTCACATTAGCAATAGTCCCTCTTACAGCAAGCTGAGAGCAAAGTCTCTTCAGGGCCATGATTTATGTTTGCACAGAAGAGAAACTTTGCCCTGCAACCCTGGATCTCGGAGAACAAGCACGTGCTGAGGTCTCGGTTGCACAGGGAAGGGTTGAACTTGTCAGGTAAGAGAGGACACCAGGCTAAAGATTCATGAAAGCTTCTGGCTTCCAACAAAACGGGTTAGTCGGAAAAAGGGCCACCAGTCCCCTCCTGATATTCTGGCTAAGGAAAACATCTCTTCCCTTTCCGATTTCTCTTCCCCTGTCCTCACCACCAAGTTAAAGTTTACATTTATTTATTTACGGAGGGGATTTCTAACGTCTCCTTCAATGCATTCCCAGGGTCGGCTCCCTAAAAGGAAAGATGAGAGTCACCACCAACATAGTAAAGCCAAGCCACAAAAAACACACTGAAATGGGGAGGTCGGGCTCTTACAGCAGAAAAAGAAACCGTCACTCAGCAGCATGGAAAGCTCATTTAAAGAACAAGCAGAGGAAATTAAAAAATAGGTGCTGAGAATCCAAATTACATCCTTACAGGTGGCAGTGAGACACATTTTTCCCCTTACTCCAAAGTAACACGCAACAGGGTACCATTCTCACAAATTCTTTCTATATCTATGTATGGCTTGCTTTTAGGAAAAACAAGGTTAAGAATAATTCGGAAGCAGGGATTTATTCTTTAAAATTAAAACTCTAAGGTTATCACCCAGCACGGATTGCTGCAGTATAGCCTGCAAAGTCATTGGATGTAACTTGTTTCCCAGAAAATTTAAAACAAAAGAATCCAAGCAGAGGGGGGAAAAGGTAGAAATAAAAATGGTGCTTTGATTATTCCACGTTGGTAAAAAAAAACAGGCTAGCAATAGAAGGCTGTAGCTGGCCTGCTCTTGGCCAGTACTTTACTTTACTTTACTTTACTTTACTTTACTTTACTTTACTTTACTTTACTTTACTTTACTTTACTTTACTTTACTTTACTTTACTTTACTTTACTTTACTTTACTTTACTTTACTTTACTTTACTTTACTTTACTTTACTTTACTTTACTTTACTTTACTTTACTTTACTTTACTTTACTTTACTTTACTTTACTTTACTTTACTTTACTTTACTTTACTTTACTTTACTTTACTTTACTTTACTTTACTTTACTTTACTTTACTTTACTTTACTTTACTTTACTTTACTTTACTTTACTTTACTTTACTTTACTTTACTTTACTTTACTTTACTTTACTTTACTTTACTTTACTTTACTTTACTTTACTTTACTTTACTTTACTTCCCATCTCACCGACGTGACTTGGGGTGGTATACAATAAAATAACCAGTTAAAACAAATATAAAACAATAATTACAAACAATTACCAGCAGAAAACAAGCCAAATGGGCCATCTGGCCTGTTCTTTGCTCGCAAGCAAGGAACAAGATGTGCTTCCATGATATCTGAGGATGCATCCGCACCACAATGCAGGCAGGCAAAGGAGGAGTTTCTGCAGCAATGTTGCTCTGGGGTAGGTTTTGCTATAACTTATCCAACTTTGCCGAGGACTGGCAAAAAAACCAAACAAACAAGGTAACTTAGAATAAAAGAATCCTAAACTCAGGAATTTGTAATGAGTGGCTAAACTGAATCAGACTGCCAGTCTTGTTATACGAAAATCTGTGCCTGCTTATTCCAAGCCTTCTTTGTTTCCCCAGCATAATTTAAGGAAAACAACCTTTTTCTTCTTGCTATGGTTAAACAAAAACGAACAAAAAAAATGGAGCAGAAATCTTTGCTAAACTGCTGCAAACCAACTAGATAAATAGATACATTCTGTAGGCAATCTCTCTCTCTTGCTGCTCTTAATGTCTGTTCATCTGCTCTGGATTCACATGTGCTTTTGATCAACATGGTGTTGAGTTAGTGCAAAGCGTAAGGCATCACATTGTGGCTAAGACCATAAAACAGTTTACAAATCACAGTTTGTTTGGTTTGCCCAAGTGGCTAAACCAGAGGTCTCCAGATGTTTTTGATCTGGTGGACCTATCTGAAATTTTGGTCATGATGTTCTGGGTATTCTTGAAGAATGTAGCTGAGTTTTGCCAATTAATGACCATGGAAGACATTCCCATTGCAAACCATCGATTTACCCACATCTGATCTGCCACAAACTTCTTTACAACCACCCCAGCTGTTCTTTAGCTTTTTTCTGCACAAGCGGACATCCTTCCAAGCTAAGCCCTGAGTGGCAATGGCATGTCAATTTTATTTTTTTTAGAAAATCCCTGGAACCTATTTGGGTCCCAGAGAGAAATGAGGAAGATGCTGGGGGCTGCCCCTTTATTCTTCAGTTGCCACGTTTCAGTGTTTGTACAAATGAAAGCATTCAGGTAGATATCAAGAAAAACTTTCTGGACACATTGATACCCCGTGCTGCACACTGGGGACCTCTGGACTAACCCTAGCCAATTTAAATGTATCATGGCTGGCACATGTGCAATGTGCAAAAAGTATGCTAGCAGTAATGGAGCAACAAAGCAACATATTTTGCTTTGTGCTTTCCTTCTTCCTGGTTCCGTGGATCCAGACTTGCAGAGAGCTAGATGGCATTCAGCTTGCTCATATGAGAGACAAATGAGGGCATGGTCCATCCTTTTGGTCCCCCCACATCCCTGTGTTAAGTGGAGGAGCTGGAAGAAAGAAGCCACAAATTTTCCTTGATGATAAGTCTGTACTCCTGGTGACTTGCATGTAGGACTTCACCTTCTTCCCATTTTCAGCTACCAAATCAGCAGGCTGAATGCCTGCAACGGTTAAAGAGTTGTGAGAACAATCACAAGAAGGTGGGTCCACTCAAAATGTCTTGTCTCAAAGCCTTCCAGACCTGGAACCTAGACTGACCGAGCCCTCTCCTTTGGTTGATGTCACACCCGCTCCCCAAATAAACATGACCAATTTCAAAAGCATTGGTAAGGAACTGGTCCAGGTGACCTTGGCATTCTCTTCCATTTCTTGATTCAAGAGCCAGGAAGGGACATCTGAGGATGGCTTTTGAATCACAAGCATTCGTGTTTCAACGATGTTGTGTCGATTTGGCTGTTTTGGCCTGTGCTTTATGAACCATGAGAATACCACTCTGTTGTAAGAGGTGACATGACCCCCCACCCACCTCTCCAAGCACTAGAATTGGTTCTGAAATTCAGCTGCCCCAGGTGGCTGGTCTGCAGCATCTCCAGTCCAATCCAGTTCATGACCACCCTGGGCCATGTGACTCTGAAAAAGTCACCTGCTCTGCTCCCACAGATGGTGGCAGACAGACAAATAGATGCTCAAGAAATGGATGGGACAAAAGGAAGCAAATCAGCAAGCAACAGTTGACAAACAATTTGCACGCAAACCATGCTTCAAATTGGCATGATTATCTTCTGTGGTTTAACTTGGTCAACACCCAAGTATATAAATGAATGGAGATTTTAAACTTCAAGGAAAGACCTTTTATCAGCGTGACTAATGAATAACCAGCATAGGGGAATCTCCTTCCTTACAGATTATCAAAGGAAAGTTTAGCGTTGCTTTGTTTAGGCATTTTAAGACAGGAGCTTAGTTTCGGTTTAAAGATTGCATTTGTCTTCCTCAACCAGGAGAAAGCCAGATGGCTTGGCACGACAACTCCCCAAATCCCCAGTGGGAATTCTCCAAATCCCAGCCCATTTCGAGAGTAGAGATGGAAGACCTGTGGCCCTCCAGATAATGCTCAATTTAACCAACCTCCATAAATGATGGTTACATTGGACACCATGTGTGATCTAGTGAGGGATGATGAGCATTGCAATCAATTATCTTTTGAAGGTCATACATTGCCCACCTTTGATTTAAGGGCTCTGTTCGTACCAGAGACCCCAGGTACATTATCATCTGGTGACATCATTGATGCATTTTCCTTGAATGGGGTACTAACACGGCTTTCAAGTTTTGCAATTGTTGAGGAGAGTTAGCATGGAGGAAATCATCAGGCAGATACAAAGGATCCCTTTGATGGAATAACTATTTCAGGCTAGCAGCTTAAAAGATAGTGTCTCCTGCACAAGAGTATTTGTATTTCAATTGGCTGAAAATCATCCTTTCATATTTAGTGGCCCTGTTCGCATGACGTGCTTAACTGAATAACGGGCGTGGTGCAACTTTTAAAACCCAGAGAACTGATCTAGGAAGTCATTTATTTATTTATTTTAGAAGGGATGAAGTTTAGCCTCCAACTGCTCTAAACTTATTCGAAGCTAGAGCAGTCAGTTGATTCTCCCCATATCCTGCAGATTGCATGATTAACTGATTGATTGACTGATTGATTATATGCCATCAATGAGGGTTAGTTCTCCCATCTGATATCCATGATTGGGATGAAGACATAAAAAGGCCCTGAAAAATGGGTACTGCTTAAGCAATCCAGCACAGGGAGGTGAAGAGAGAAAAAGATGTGCAGATTGAACACACTTTCATATAGTGGTACCCAATCATGTCATCATGGATTAAAAAAAAAATAATAACACCCTCTCCAAAGAGTTTTACAGTAGAGTCTTACTTATCCGACATAAACGGGCCGGCAGAACGTCGGATAAGTGAAAATGTCGGATAATATAATAATACAATAACAAACTGCACTGAGCGACCATTAGGAAAGGCGAGACATGACCGACACATGAGTCATAGGCTCGACGTGCGTGCCTGCTGCACCTGTTGCAATCGATTTTTGCGTTGCGGTGCCGCACCGTCAGGAGTAATAAGAAAGAGTACACTCACACTCGCAAACAAGCAGCACACTTTTCTCGTCGCCGATTTATGCGTGTTGTTGTGGTTTTTTTAGGGGTGTCGGATAAGACGGAATGTCGGATAAGCGAAGGTCGGTTAAACGAGACTCTACTGTATTTTTATTTCTCCCTCTCCGATGGAAAGAAATCAAATGTGGCTTCCTGCTGATCAACCCATCCATTCTGGATCATGTGTGGAAAGACAGTGAATTCATTGAGGGAATCCAGGGTTTCCCTCGATTGACCACATCAGACAAACCTGGTCCACATCTTTCAGGATGCACCTGAGCAAATCGAGGTGGCAGGATGGAAGGAATTGTTCCCATGTTATTCCACATGGAACTGTAGCCATGCTAAGAAAATATGATTGAGTTTTTATGAGTTGTGTCTTTGTACTGGGTGCCTCTAGTTCATGGGGGAGTTTTCAGCTGAAGCATTGGCTCCCTTGACCATTAAATAGAAAAAGAAGTCATACAGACACAGGCTTGAAACAGTGTGAATGATATTTGAGGACATGGATATAGAAGCTGTTATGATGAATTCATATCCCCAGAATTGACCACAACAGCACTATTTAACCACACACACACACACACACACAAATCCTCTGGTTTGCCTGTATCTCACTGTTTCTGGCTGTCCCATAAGAACCAATAGCGTGGACACCTTCTGGGTCCTGTTTGTTAAGCAGTGCTACCTGATGTGGGCTAGGATGTGTGTCTTCTTGTGTTGTGGTGTCTGCCTTCTGGAATAGTATCCCCCCAGAGTTTCAAATAGTCTTGACTCAACTCTGATTTAGTCAAGCCTTGAAGACATAGTTTTCCCAAGGTTCTGGACTAGGTCGAAGAGTGTGTCTGACTGGACTGGATTATATTTCTCCTGCTTCTCCTTCTCCGTCTCCTTCTCCTCCTTCTCTTTCTCCTCCTCCTCCTCCTGGCTTTTGTTTTTAATCTGCACGCTGCCCAGGGTCACTGTGAGTTAGAGGGCCTTATAAATTTAATAAATAAATAATTTTAGCCTCTAATAACCAGGGAATGGTAACAATTGTTTGCACTGACCCAGTGCTTTTGACACCCAAAGACTTGGCATACCCCATCAGAACTGTAATTCCGAGATAATATACATTTTTTTTTTAAAGAAAGACTATGATTTATAAACTATCAACCCAAATCCCGTGTCTATCTCCTACTATGGTCACTGCATTAAGCTATGATTTTTAAAACTTTGTTTTCTGGAATAAATCATCATGCGCTGGCTTATTCACAGCCAGAGGTTGCAGGGGTGGGTGGAAAGATCATGCCAAGGCTGTGGAGGACTTCAGATTTAATTGCAGAAAACTGCTTTGTTGGAGTATGTAGGGACGTGAACACAGCGCCTGCCCGCAACTCTTTAAAGCTGTCACCTGCTTTAAAGAGTCACCTGGTTACGACTATGAAAACTGGCTGCGTGTTGAACCTGGTTCCTTAATTAACCCCATTTCTGAGTTCATGCAATACATGGAGCTGTGTACTAACCAAATTGCTTGGAGTCACCCAACACAGTAAACCACACACACACACACACACACACATCAAATCATGTTTAAAACGAACTTAGTTGGGCGTTGGCTCAGTCTTTACCTAACCTGTTTAAGAGTGATATCTGGGCATAGCTACTGAGTTTTAGGCCTCTGCAGAATGAACTGCTATTGATTTTTAAGGGCCTTTGGAAGACGGTTGATGATTGCTTATGGGTGGAATACAACAGGGTTGTTGCCTTGGCTGGAGTGAATTGATGAAGCAATTAATAAAGCTCTGTCAAAAACAAACCAGCATTTTAGCAATAGATCTAAACAGCACTCCCTGCTCTTCCAGCTTTGGGGTAGGGGGTACTCATCTAACTTGATGGAAAAAGGAGGGGGGGAAAGCCCATCCCTCTTATTGGGCTTGATCTGATCTGATTAACTTCATAACTTATTTAGGGCATGGCAGCCCCCCACCCCAGGGCTAGGATTCAGCAAATCCCTGACTTTTGGAATGCAGGGAGTTCATCGACTGACCACATCAGACAAACCTGGTCCATGTCTTCCAGGATGCACCTGAGCATCTTAAGTTCCTAAAATCCAGGATTTGGCAAAATAAGCTCTCAGAGGCAAGT
Source organism: Liasis olivaceus (assembly GCA_030867105.1). Lineage (NCBI taxonomy): Eukaryota > Metazoa > Chordata > Lepidosauria > Squamata > Pythonidae > Liasis > Liasis olivaceus. The sequence continues at coordinate 324,679,691 of CM061349.1, read as the reverse complement.
AGGAGGAGGCATCTAATATAGGTTTCTTCCCTCCAATGTCAAAAGTCTCTCTCTGCCCTTGTCCCCTCTCTAAACCATCCCATAGCGTTGAGAGGCCATACAGGCCATAGAATTGGGTCTGATGGAGATCATCCTACAGACTGGGTTAGATGCAAGTTGCAGAACATCTCCCAACAAACTCCATAAACAATAGTCCAAGGTTTGCATGCCTTTCCTAATCACAAATTGCTGGACAGTGTTTCTCAAACTTGGCAACTTTAAGATGAGTGGACTTCAACTCCCAGAATTCCCCCAGCCAGCATACTGGCTGGGGAATTCTGGGAGTTGAAGTCCACACATCTTAAAGTTGTCAAGTTGGAGAAAACTCTGCTAGATAGTGGAAGAACTAAGTCACCCAACCAATTTATTTCACAATGCTATCTACTAGGGGGGCGAGAGGGCATTATTATAAAGAACTGAAAGTGAGGTGGGAATTATTTGATTTAAAATACATATTTGCCAGGAAGGAAGATTAAGTTACAGTAGGATGGGCAAGGGGAAAGGGTGATTTTAACATAATATTGCCTTAAAGAATTCTGTTGGTTCAGGGAGCGGAACCAGTCAGATCGCCATGTCTTGCAGAAATGAGAAGGAAGCACCTTTCAGTGAAACGCACAAATGGTATAAACTGTTTGACAGTAGCAGACAGCCTCTTGAGAGGCAGCGCTGAGACCAAAACGCACGTCGCATCCTGTGCTGTTCATCCTTGCGCTGAGTAGGGGGTTCGGCTAGATGGGCTTTGAGATCTCTCTCGAGTCTCCAACGGACCATTCTACGTGGTGGTTGCTAGACAATCGTCTCTACCTTCCGTTTCCCTTAAAGGCTCTTACCCTGAAGGGTATTTTCTCTGAAACGTGTCCTTTTAATAGCAATGGAGTTAAATCAACACGCTTAGGGCTATCGGCTTATTGTACATTTCCAGCTGGAGCTTTTCAGTGTAAAATGCAGAGGAAGTTCCTTTCCAATCAGCCTTTGCCTTAGCCAACAGAATTCTGCAGGAGTTGAACTGCATTTCGTGGCATTCGAAATAAAAGGGGGGAATATTTATTTCCTTCTTCCATGGATATCGCCGCCCCTCTCGCATTCGTGACAGGGGCAGCTTACCATGAAAACAGGAGCAACGCCAAAAAAAACCCCAAAATAAAACCACGGTACAAGCAATACAAAACATGAAAATGGTTAAAAATCCATACAATGCAATCGCCGGGAGAGCCCAATACTATTCAAGAACAGTACAGCCATTTTATGGGCTCCGCGCCACTCTTTGGTGCCCAGGACAGGTGGCAAAACCTCCATATACCTTTGCTTTGCTAGGATTTAAAATTTTGCACAAATTGTAATACCCAGCCCTGCTGAAAAACTGACAGAGATACTGGAAGGAAGTTTTAAAAGGTGCACTGTTTACCTAGGGCAGTGTTTCTCAACCTTGGCGCTTTAAGCTGGGTGGACTTCAACTCCCAGAATTCCCCAGCCAGCCATGGCTGGGGAATTCTGGGAGTTGAAGTCCACCCAGCTTAAAGCAGCCAAGGTTGAGAAACACTGATCTAGGGTATAGATAAGCAATCACAGTCCAAAAATGGCGAACAGCAAACAAGCCCCCCCCCCCATAACCTCCTGTGGGGCTATCCTGTGTAGTTGTATGGTCTAAAGTAGAAAACTCAATTTCTTCTCAGTCTCCAACATGCACAAGACTTCTAAGTTTTTTAAGGTCCGAAATGAAGACCTGGATCACACATGGTGCTCAGTGTAACTATCATTTATGGAACAAACCACAGGGGACCGTGTTTAGGTAACCTACCTAGCCAAAATAAATCAGTGAGGTTTACAAACCAAACTGGGTTTACCCAGGACACTCAGCTGCAAACCAGCAAACCAGATTTGGGCTTAGCCCAGGTATGCGTCTGGATTAGCTCTTTAGATTAGCTCTTTGGAAACGGTAGCCAGGAAAGTCACCCGCTGAATATTCAGTATTCAGATTCAGAATGGGTCACCTGCTTAGTCTTACTATCCCACACAGGGACTGATTTTGAACAAGGAAAAACAAGAGAACGTTTCTGCAAATAAGTCTATCGTAACATCGGTTGAGACACATGCTCTGCCTGATACCATTGCACTGATCCTCAGTATCCTTAAACACTTATTCAAAGCAACTAACAGAAGATGATAATCAAAGTTTAGAACTGTGAATAGAACAATGGCTTTTGATACTAGGTTCATTCCAAGGCCCACTGGGTCAGCCTAAGAATAGCCAGCAACGGGATCGAGATCAGGGCAAATCGATCTTTGATCTGAATCTCCTTTTCTGTTCTTCTGCAACCTTTCTTTTTTGAAATGTTGCTGCCTAAGAAATATCAGTCCTACCCTATCTACATTTTAAAGAAAGAACATCACGCACTGATCTGTTTCGCTACAGGCAAGGCTGTCCCCCTTTGGTGCCGAGGGCAAGCTTTGTCACAAAGCCCAAAACTCAATATTCAGCCATCCCTGAGCAGACTGGGGATGTGTGAAACCCCAGAAAAGTGGTGCCAATTTAAAGTTCACCTTGCTCAAACGCCATCGTTCTGCAACACGATGAACAAGTGGTCTGTCTCAGCATAAGTCAGCCCCTTATGCTCCCACCACACCCAACTCACCCTGTTCTACGAATGTATCCCTTTTTCTAAAAGGGGCAGAATGTTCCCTTAAGATGAAGGACATTTCCACAAATTATTTTTCATTTATTCATTTGTCATATTTATAGAGCTGCCCATCTCACACAAAGCGTACAATTCCGGATTCATTAATACAAAAACTGGATTTTCATACTATGCTATACAGTATCATGCATTTTTGAGCCACAGTCCGTTGCATAAATAATTCAAAGCTGGAATGCAAAGAGATCCTCTATTCTTCCCCTTCTGCAAGGGAAAATGACCAGTGTTTGCAGGCCAAGCAGATCTCAAGAGCAACAGGTCTGCAGATCTTAATTTGGCTTCAGACATTATGAATCAAATAAAGCACAGGACTGGAAGCAATCAAAATATGAAATTTCCTTTTGTGTTTGTCATTGTCTTCTTCAAGCCAGCTTCTTCAGCCTGGCACCTTTTAAATCTGTTGGGACTCCAAATTGCAGAATTTATTTCCTTTGGCCAACTTAACCTTATGGTATACTGTAACAAGAAAGCTTTTGCGTTTTGCAGAATTCTACTGTACATCACGCTAGATATTAAATGAAATGGGAAGGAAGTGTGTATGTGCGAAAAAGCCACCTTTAACTAGTTGAAGTGTTCTGCAGTACTCAAAAATGTACTCCCTACAGTTAGACTTTTATTAACCCAGCAGCCAGTCATATGGATTCTGGATGATTTTCATCGGAAGCAATATGCCTGTCTTTGCTTTGTGGCTTGCAATATTTTTTAAACCAAGCCTTTTCCGGAGTTCTTAGATTCTGCTATTGCTATTTAAAGCATTCTCCTATTTCCCTGGAAACCAGAAGTTGATTCTCCTTTTGTCAAGTCCCTGAATTCCAATCCAGACCTGATACGTGCATGAGCTTTGCTACCACCTGGATTAAGAGTCAATTGCATGGTAATTTTTCTGTCCTGGGAAAACACAGCTAGATTCCCATGTCAGGCTGAGACTATATTTGAGGCAATTCTCATCAGGATAGTACCAAAAACTACCACATTTCTGTTGGTTTATTTATTTATTTATATGTCACATTTATATAGCCGCCCATCTCACACAAAGCGATTCTGGGCGCATACAACAGTGAAATAAAATAACAGATGATTTATTTATCTAAGGCTAGAAAGGGAAAATATCTTTCTTTGGAGTCTTTCCTTTTCAATCAACATTCTGACACACACATACATACGCTGTGTGTATACAACCTCTGGTTGGTTTGGATTTACAACTTTGCAAATGAATCGTTCACTTTTTAAAAAAAAATAATCACAGTTCTTGTGTATCTTTCTGTTGATGATTTATAGAAATAAATTAATAACAGCCAGAGCCCCACGTGCTGGAAGTTTATATGGTGCGATTCAAGTATGCAAGAGACAGATTTACTTCTTAAACACTTACTTGTATCAGGCAATTAGCCAAGCTACTCAAATCAGAACACAAGCCTATATTGCCTTCCATTTTCTGATTTTGAAAGAAACAGGCTGGGCTAATTAAGTAAACCACAGTTGAATTAACTAGGGGTAAGCACAGCCTCCGAATAAAGCATTATAGAAATGACAATCTTGTGGACTAGCCTTATCCGCAATGCTAAATCTTTCTCACTCCCCTAAGTTTTGGATGCTTGTTTAAACGTATGATTGTTTGACTTGGTTCCTTTTGATTTTCAGATGTGTGTTTTATTTGTTTTAACAATGAGTGCCTGAACCCTTCCCTTCCCCCCTCTCAACTTTATCTTCTCTTTTTTTGAAAAGGTGAGTCTTTGAGATTGTAAACCTCTCCAGTTTTGCATATTGTCATGCCATTTTGGGAGCCTTTCAAAGTATTGAGGAATGGGATTAAAATGTTTAAAATAAATACATCTTTTATTATGTTTTATTTTGCTATTTTTGGTCACTGGGTTTGTTGGCAAAAAAAAAAAGTCATATTAAATGCTTGAATAAAAATATAATTGCAAGTGCCTGAGAAGGAAAATGCTTCTGCAGAGGTGGACCCTGTCTAATTGCAGAAAACTCCTTAAGGGAATGTTAGGTTGATTTTTATTTATTTTCCCCCCTATTCTTCAGTTTTACACCCATTATATTATTTATCCCCCCGCCCCCCATATAACAGCATGTTTGCTGTGTGTCTGCATTTTTTAAGGATTATAAATAGCAAAAGGGAAGGAAGACTTAAACTTTAAAAGTTAATTATAGGATGGGTCAAAATAAAATAAAACAAAAGAGGAATTTCAAGATACAGTTATAGATGAAATTGAATTGATTATTAATCCTTTGCGGATATTGTAGGCTGTGTTAAGATTCAAAGTAGGTTTATGGTCAACCCCTTTAAGTATTTTTGGCTTTAAAATGCAGTACCAGGTTGGGATTTTGTCAAGGAATGGCTTTGCACGGATTTATAAAGTAGAGATAGTATTCAAACCAATAAGTTAAATCCAGATTAATTATAGTAAAACCAATTGGGTAGATTTAATTAAATCAAGTGAGGTCAGTAGATCTACTCCAAACCGGTGACACACCATTTTCAACGTACAGCATACTGAAGCATAACCTAACCAGTGGGGTTCACACAACCCATTAAGCCACTCAGCGACAAACCAAGCTAAAAAGTCAAAGCTAATCAAACTGCACACCTTGGGCAAACTGACCTGGCTGAAGGTTTTGTGACTGCCACCCAACCAGGAGTCTAGATTTACCTCTCTGAAGGTTTCCATCCTATTATCTTAGGTTGCAGACTGTCCTCAACAAACAAATACTTGAGGGTCTTTGATCTCAATGGGGCTTACTTTTGAGTTGACCTACCTAAGGGTGTGCTGAAATGTACAGAGGCTGCCAGAGCACCCTTGGGAGTAAAGGTAATGAAAATCAGGCGTGTAAATAAGGTTAGAGAGTTCATCAAAGTGGCTGTAAAAAAACAACAGCAACCCTTTTGCGCCCGGCCATCGCTGCATCTATTCAGAAGTAAAGCCTCAGTGCATTAGAAGACCGCAGCGGGAAGGGTTCTCAGATGCTTTGCACTAGAGGGCCCTGCCCACCTTGCCACGGATTGCATCGGTAGTGGCAGATGGGCGCTGTAGTCCAAGACCACCCAAAAGGCTCCCCAGTTACTCCACCCAGAAAGGTGTGGCTGATCCGAGCCGCCTTGAATTCGAACTGGGGATGAATTCCCTCCAGACCTTTTTTGAAAAACTCTCTCGGGGATTCCGGAACCCTCCGGTATAAGGGAGCCGTGTAAACGGAGGAAATGCGAAGTGTGAGTTGGGGGAGGAGAGAGAGAGAGAGTGTGACTTTTCAGAAGTTTTCCATTTGGCAAGCCCTGGAAAATTTCAAGGGGCCCTTCCAGACGATTTATAGTCCATTCCCTCACTCCGTCTAAGGTGATTGGACTAATCTGGAGGAAACCGGATTGAGAAGGGCACTTACTTTTTTTTTCTTCTGTTTTTATTCTCTCCTCCACCCCTCACTCTCTTCCCCTCGAACGAGGAACTTTAGGGCATTAAAATCAGGGCAATTTTTATCTGAACGATTAGGCTGTCTCCACTGAATAAACCGATTTAAGACTCAGCGACACCGTTTAAGCATCAGAGAGACAGAAGAAGAAGAAGAAGAAGAAGAAGAAGAAGAAGAAGAAGAAGAAGAAGAAGAAGAAGAAGAAGAAGAAGAAGAAGAAGAAGAAGAAGAAGAAGAAGAAGAAGAAGAAGAAGAAGAAGAAGAAGAAGAAGAAGAAGAAGAAGAAGAAGAAGAAGAAGAAGAAGAAGAAGAAGAAGAAGAAGAAGAAGATTGTCGTCGTTGTTGCTGTTACAGAAGAGTATGGGCAAAGCCTATAATAAACCCATTCAATTCAAAAGGCGATCCTATATGCCCAGCTTGTGTTTTCAGTTCCGACGCCCGCAGATTCCTGTCGCATCGCGCTAAGCCAGGAGAACGGGAAGGCTGGCGCCCACTCGCTGCCCTCCTTGGTTTTCAAATCTCCGGTCCCCAGCTCTGGGGGTGGGGTCCCTAAGCCGAAAGCCCTCGAAGCCGGTCTGTTCAACGCGTGCGACAGGATCGCAGCCTCCCCCCCCCCCCCCCGCCCCACCTCCGGCGCCAAGCCGAGGAAATCCGCGCCTGCGACTCCCAAGTAGACACGCTCGGGTCCCCTTTTCTCCAGACTCCCAAGAACCACAAGAGAGGCCCGGTCCTGCCCGGGTTTGCTCTGAAGCGCCCCCCGCTCCCCACATCAGCGGGCCAAAATTCTGGGCCGCGTTGAGTCCAGAAAGCAACTCCGTAGGAAGCGGCCCAAGGACGCCGGTTTCGATCCTAAACAACCCCTTCCTTTGAAAAGTAAGTGCCCCTCCCGATTGCAAACTAGTTTCCATGAGGGAACTCAGGAAATAATCAGAATTTTTTCCCCCAGTCATCTCTTTTAGTTTAAGAACCTCCCTAGTCCGGAGCATGTTTCTTGAGAAGCTAAACCCTTCTTTATTCAGAGCACTTAGTCTCTGGTAAATGGGTTTAGGAGCACCAAGCTGAATCCTAAAATCCCTTTTAGCTTTCAATTTCCCCCCCCCCCCCCTTAATGGGGAGAGTTTAGAAGAGAGATTCGTTCTGACTTTCTCTTCCTTCCTACCCCAATTATTTTGATCAGAGTTTCTGCAAACAGGATCGATCTGGAAACAGATATCTAAAGAGACAGGAAAAGTTACCTTTCGCTTGCGCAAAAAAAGGCCAAAAAAAAGCGCCGTTTTTGAGGGACTGCTTCCTAAACTGACTTGCGAAGAAGCAGGAATAAATCCCCAGCCACTCTTTAAACTGAGCGGTAGGTTAATAAATAGCAGTTTATTTAGTTGATATTTTGCTAAAAGCGGGCAGGAAGGGGGGAAAAGCGCCGTAAAACGACGAGGGATAATTAGTAACCAACTTGTCAAAGCCGTTCAACTCTTTAAGTTGGAAGACACATATGCATGTGCGTGTGCGCCAGCGCTTTTGCACACGCACGCACGCACACACACAAACATGTTTAGGACCTAAACTAACAAAAAAAAGGGGTGTCTCGTATTGGCGAGTCAGCAGCCGATGAAAGTTTTTTACTGGACAAAAGATACTAGGGGGAGGGGGAAATAATCTTAGGAAGCAAAAAGGTTTACCCTGAGTTAATTATTATTAGATTCCTTTTCATCAAATTCACACCTTTCTCTCCACAAAGCCTATCTCTAGAAATTCATATGTGACCGATATTACTATTACTACTACTACTACTACTATTACTACTCTGGCCAAAATGATTCTTGGCTAGATGTGATATTTTGTGTGTGTGTGTGGGGGGGGAATACATAGATGACGTTTGAAGAGCCCTGCCCTCAAAATGTTCATTTGAAGTCACCCCCTTTTTCCCCCACTGCAACTTATGTCAATGCAAGTTTGTTTGTTTGTTTGTTTGTTTATTTATTCAGCACCAGTGAAGTCAATGGCCCGTTAAACGGGAGCATGTGGCAATATGAAGTCATTCCCCCTTAGCTTTATATTTTAACTGTTATTTGAAGGAAAAAGATCATTGCTTCCTAGAGAGCATGCAATAAAGAATCATAACACGCATACACACGGAGGATATTACAGAATTATAGCATCACACACTCACACACCGCATCACACATATACGGCCAGTTAATATTTGAGAGAGCTTTAGGAACGTCTGAACCCACGGTGATTAAAGCCTCAAGGCAACCAACCGTGTCTGCACGTGTTGTGTCTGAACGGTGGAATAAGATGTGGCTGCTTTCGGCCAGCCTCCAGATTGGCCGGGGCTTGGAAGGGAAGCAGTTTAGTACGCCCTCAAAGCATAAAAATTCAGCACAGCCTGTGTTTGAGTGATTGTGTGGCATGGAATATTTAATTTACACACTTATCCATCCACTTTCTTTTTCTGTATAAAATATTGTATTATGGAACTTTCGTGCATTTCTACAAACCCACATGAAAGGTGTCTTTCCATCCTGTATTTCAAACCTTGATCCCCAGGGTTCTCCTTCCACTGATTTGATCTTTACCTTAGAGAATTTTTACACAGTTTCTAATAATGTTTTCGCGTCAAGATAACAGTACAAAAATTCTAAGTTTAGGTAAAAAAAATTAAGGAAAAACAAACAAACGAAACTGACTCGGCAGCAAAATAAAAAAAAAAAGGAGCAAGTCGAACTTTTAGAGGGTCTGAGATGATTTCAAGCGCTAAATCTACAAAACGGTATTTCGCCCCCAAGTTCTTCACCTCTTCCTTCCAAGGACTCTTTTGCTCCCGTTTAATAAAATAAAATAAAAACCAAGTAAAAAAAAATCATTATAGTACGACCCATTTCTAGCGCCATTGCAATCTTAATTTTGTTATTTAACCTCCTGCTGGCGTTATCGTTAGGGAACATGAAAAGCGGCACGTTCTCTGCCAGGGGATGGTGGCAATCCGAAAAGTCCTTCCGAGTAAATACTTAAAAGGATTGCGCTGCTCTTGAGAGACCAAAAACCCTGATTTCGTTTTTATGGGATTATTTTAATCAGTTAAAACGAAATTTATCTCCGTGCTATGTACTTTTTTAAACTGGCAATTGTCCTTGATTGTGAGTGTGCGAGAGAGAGAGATAAAAATCGATTGAAACTCTCACGTGGCTCAGTCATCCTTTTCCCCAAGCCTAACGACGTGGGGACAACGGACAAAGTTGTGTAAACGAGTGTATGCATTCTCCTGACACACATACACGCACGCACGCACACACAGAGAGTCATTCATTCTTTTAATGGAAAGGCGCAAAGTAAAGGGGGCGTCGGGCGAAAACGTTTGGAGACAAACCTGACCCGTGGTTCATATTTTTAAACCACACGCGGTGTTATTTGGCGAGGGGTAGCCAGCCCGAGGCGGGGAGGGCGGCGGAAACGCACCTTTGCAACCGAGTTCGAGCATTCCGTCACTGGAACATTCTATCCAGTTTTACCGGAACGTTCCATTCCTTTTATCCCAACGTTCCGCTCCGAACGTTCCGCTCCGAACGTTCTACCCCCTTACGGAGAACCTCCCCACTTTTTCCTCCGACCCCTGCGCGCCCGCGGGGCCTCCCGCTCTATTTCTCCCGAAGCCCCCGCCTCTCTTACCTGATCATCCGCTCCACTTCGGCCCTCTGTTCCACCGCCTCCTCGGTATTGAGCGCCTGCAACTCCCGGAGGATCTGCGGGGTGTCAAAGTCATCCCCGTCGTCCGACCCTTCGTCCCCTGACAGCCTGCCTTTGCTGTGCCCGTTGGTGAGGGTGTGGAAGATGGGCTTGCTGTCCGCCTCCGTCCCGCCGCCGCCGCCGCCGCTGGGAGACAGCTGCAAGTTTTCCAGTTTCACCCCGTAGCCGCCTCCGGCTGCTGGAGCGTTCGTGCTGCTGGATGAAGGCATCAGTTCCTCCAGAGCTTGGATCAGGACCTCTTTGGTGACTCCCGAGGTGAGCAGAGCGTTGAGGAGCTCGTGTTGCAAAGCGCTGAGTTTGGACACCATTTTAAGCCCAAGGGGAGGGAGGGAAAGGAAAAAGAGAGACAGAAAAAGAAAAGGGGGAGGGGGAGGATAGGGAAGGGGGGAAGGAAAGCCCCCCCAAAAAAACCTCCCTCCCCAGACCACCGTGTTCGGCTTGCAACGGTAAGCCCCAAAGCTCTCCGCGGACACCTGTTTCTGCGGCGGGTCTGCGCTGCAGATGCCTCGGCGGGCCTCTACTCCTTCTTGATGCTCTCCATTAGGCCATATAAGATATGCAAATGAAGTGGGCAGGCGGGGGCCTTCGCGCAGGATGCAAATGATGGGCGGGGGGGAGCGGACGGGAGGGGAGGGCAAAGACGGGCGCGGAGGGGTCGTCCAGACTGCAGAGCGTGGGCTCCCTTCGCCTGGCGGGATGTGGACTCGGCGTTCAGGCTGTAGGTCAGAAGCGAGGGGGGGGGAGGTTGTCTCTAGAGATCGCCGGGTCCCCCTCCTTCCTTCTTCACTGCACTTTGAACCTGTTTAGGCAGCGGGCTTGGGGAGGGGGGAAGCTCTCCCAAGGGCTCGGGCGTCTCGCCTTTACGACGAACTCTGTGTGTCCCGGACGAGAGAGGGGTGGCGAACCTAGAAACCAGTAAGAAGAATTAAGCCGGTTTAAATTGCCTCCTCTTTTCAGCATGCAAACAGATTTCTGATCCTTTTTTTTCCGCCGGAAAACTAATTGGAGCGATGCAAGAAGAGTCAAATTCTGTGATTGCCCTGCTTTAAAAAGCGGGGTTGGGGTTAAATCGGTCGTCGGCGTGCACGCGGAGAGTTCGGAAATGATTTAAGGGAGAGAATTGGTTAATTTCACTTTCTGTGTTTATCCATACTGTCCGCCGTTTCGCTCCCTCCCTCCGATTCTTTCCCTCTTCTCGGTTTCTTCTCGACAAAATCGGAGATCGGACCTTTTTCTGTTGATTTGTGTAAGGTTCTCTCTTTCAATTTCCTGGTGCCCTTCTGGGGAAAAATAATCTAGAATTAGACTTAATTTGATAAGATCAGTACAGTAAGAGATACACCTTTCTACAGACGGAAACTTTGAACTGTAATGAATCACACACAGCGTGACTGAGAAGGTCCTAGTTTTTATTTATTGGACCATTTCATTTATCAGCCCTTTCTCCTTATCCAGGCTGATCTTTTTTTTTTCTTCTAAAAACTACAGAATGGATTTGTGGTACAACTCTAATATTAAAATTATTCAGAAGCCAGGTCCATAACATGTTCCTGTTTTTCCTAAAATAACCTTTTTGTTCATGTATAGAAAAATATTTCTCAGTTTAAAATTTTTTTCTCAGTTTAGCACATTTTAATTTTAATCTTCTGGATTTCTTCTTCTTTGTAATAAATATTTCAGGTCACAGCCTGTTTAAATTGTTAAAAGTTTTTACTACCTGAATTGGGGGGGGGGGGGTGTAATTAGAAATGAGACCTGTATGGTTCCTTGAGTCACTTCGAAGTAAGCATGAAGAGGATGGATCCAGGCTAGAATCCTGTGTCAGTTTACATGAGAATTGGTCCCATTGTACGTGGTGAGGCTGAGCGCTCGGTAAGTCCCTTCACTTTCCTCCTATTGAAATGAATGAGACAGAAGAAATCAGTGCGTGTCTGCTCTGAAGCAGCTGGTTTCAATGGGTCCCACTGAAATTCAAGGTGTGTATATGGGTATATGCACACGTATGCTTAAAATGGTTCAATTTGATTGGACTGTGCAATTTAATTTTGGATTTCTTTGCTCCTTTCTGAATGGGCCCCAAAGAACAACTGGGTTGTTATTAAGTTGCTGGTGTTATTATTATTGACAATTATTTTTGTTCACTTCGGCTGCTTATCTAGAAAACAGCAATCAATCAAAGGCTCAGCCTTCCATGTGGCCACGGATGGCAGGGTCATGCCAGGGGTGAAGAGGCAATGGGCGTGCCTAACAGGTTCACCGCAACATGTGAACTGCTGCCAGGCTACTTTTGAAAGTTGTGTACAGATTTCACGTCCCTCTCTGAAGCCACTCGAAAAATACTTCCCTGAAAGTAAACGCTGCTGCAGGATTAGGAAATCAAATGTTACCATTCGGGCAGCAATCTTTAGCTGATGAATATAATGTACCACACACCATAGACAATATGTAATAGGTATAATGTGCAATATATAATATGTTGAATATGTTAAATATGTTATTTATATAATATATAATATAGACACATCCTGGAAGATGATAACAATACAAAAAGAGGTTGCCAAGAAATCTAATGGATGTGTCCATGAATACACCAGGAGAAGAGTTCAACTCAAAGAGGCTTTACTTTTACATACACAAATATTTACAGTCTGAATCCGTTAACAAAGCATCAGATATTATTTATTTATTTAATTTATCTCCCCCCATCTCCCCCCAATATTTCTCAATATTAACTGAGAAACCCAAAGGAAAACGTTTATAATTTAAAGGTAGGTCTTTTTTTAAAGGAAGATAGCAAGCAAAGATGTACTGACTGGAGAAGAATATCTCTTTCAGCCTAAAAGCACTAATAGATGCATGCAACTGTGTACTTTTTGTACACAAAAAGTAAGGGTGGTTTTTCTCTTCCGCGTGGTTCTTGCAGTCCTGGGTGAATATTTGCACATTTTTATTGCGATCAGGTGCACTTCTTGGAGGAATGCATTGTTTTCATCTCAATGGTTGGGTTCACACAACCTGTTAAGCTAGGTTAAAGTCAGGCTGAGTTGTTTGTAGTTGAGCCATTGCCTTAACCTCTTATGGGCATCCTGCCCTCACACTGACCCGTAATACAGTTTACTGCTGTGTTTTGTAAACTTAGGTTTAAAGATAAGCATGTTGCGTGAGCTCCCTGCCAGGAGATCTTATGCCTGTGAAACACGTTGGATCAATTTCGTTGGAAGAATTAGAAGGTGAGCAAGAAGACAAGGCCATTTGGAGCACCAGGATGCACCCAACCCAAAAGAGTCACTTTTTTGTGAGATGGGCGGTATCTAAATTTGAAATATAAATACATACATACATACATACCTAAATAAACTCTCCTGCTCCTTCCCATCCAGTTCCCAGGAAGTCATGTTCAAGGATACTATGTTCACCACGGGAGGGATAAGGGAGAACCAGCTGAAATTTAACCCCGATAAAACAGAGATGCTGTTGACGAATAAGACGTTGTATTTGGGGTAGAGATTCAGCCTGCGTCAGAGGGGACCTCGTTCCCTCTAAAAGAGCGAGTCTATACCTGATTCTCAGCGGCTGATGGGATTTTGGGGAGGGGGGAGGCAGCGAAGGCTAGGAGCGCACTGCAGAATTCCAGTTAGTACATCAACTGCAACCATTCCTTGAGCTGATCACCTTTAGTGATTCACTGCTTGACTTAATATTTTGGGCTACCCTGGAAAATTCTCCAAAAATTGCAGTTGGAATAGAGTTAGAGCTAAGGTTAAGAGACAGAGAATGCAGAATGCTAATCCTATTTCTTTCTGGGCACAGTGGGAATGGTTAGAGTTAACCTTTAAAGCCCCAAATAGCCCAGGGCCTGATTACTTTAGGGACTGTCTTAGCCTAAGGAACCTACCCAGGAGTTAGCATCTGCAGGAAATTCTTTGTGTTTCCATGTCCTTATTTTTAAAATTGTTTAGAATTCAAGCCACCTTCAGCATTTGGTTTGCTGAAAGGCGGCAGATAAATCAAATCAAGATAGATAATGAATCATTATAATCTGAGCCCAGTCTGCTGTTGTTGGGCCCTTTGGTTTATAAAATCGGATGTTTTTTGGATGGCCGCTGGAGAGAGGTGGGTTCTTGTCTCTCACAAACACCTGTAGTTCCCAGAGACATTTAGAAAAAGAAATCACACAGCCTTCAATTAGAATGCACTCCGTTTGGGAACGGAGATTCAATTTCCCAATTAAAACAACAACAACTCTAGAATTGAAAAAGGATTGGTGATTTTTATTTTTATTTTTTTTGCCCTAAATCACGAACAGAGATCAGCGCAAAGTTTCAAAGCCACAAATGAATTTCTGTTGGCTTCAGGTATGTTTACCTACCTAGCCTAAAAGGGGGAGACATTATGTGGGCATAGCTGATTTCAAGGCCATCTAAGCAGAGCAAAGAAGCTGAGCGGGGTTTGTTTAAATGCCTTCCAGTGTTAACTTCAGGTTTATCTGAAGGCGGGGACCAGGGCAGGAACCCGTGGTGGGAAAGGAAGCTGTTTAACATAGCATGCAATAAAGAAATGGCCCAAAACCTGAAGTTGTCAGGCTGTTTTCTCCACAGAAAGCAAGTTTTAACTGCACCGAGTGGACAGTCACTGTTTCAAGGTGGACTGACATGAAAAGCAAGTTCAAAAATGGTTGTTTGGAAACAATGCTGAAGATTAAGGAGGCCCTGCTGTCAGTGTGAAGTGGGGAAACATACAACGGAAAGAAAGTCGAGGGAAAAAAACACTTCAGAATCCTTTGGTGAATTCTGCAGATCACGCATGGGGTTCAGTTCTCTATGGAGGTGGGGGGAGAAGCTTCTGCAAAGTGATGCAACACACATTTATATTTATAGTGATACAATCTCATTGGGCAAATCAGGCTCGGATCAGGAAACACTGAAGATTTCCTAACTTATTTTTATTTTTCAACTTATGCCCTGGGAGAGCTTGAAGTGGATTCAAAAGGCAACAAAGCTTGCTCCCCTTATCCTCCCCAGATTCTTCTCTGAAAGTAGGCAAAATGACACAGGTTCTGGCCCTTGTAGATAAACAGCTGGCGTCTGCAACAAAATGTTGCAGCACACAGTGCTTCTGTGCAAGGGACCAACCAGATTTCCTTTCAGAATATGCACTCTTTCATCCATCTTCACAGATTTTTCCATAGTCCAAACCAGTGTTTTTCAACCTTGGCAACTTTAAGATGTGTGGACTTCAACGCCCAGAATTCCCCAGCCAGCATGCTGGCTGGGGAATTCTGGGCATTGAAGTCCACACATCTTAAAATTGCCAAGGTTGAAAAACACTGGTCCAGACCAGCATTCCATGCTTCTTGCTTACTTGTTTACAGGGTAGGAGGAGAGCTGTGAGTCTGTGGTAGTGAAAAATGTGTCAGGTTGCACTTTTTTCAACTAACAAATGTTATTCAAAGCCAGGAGCTTTCATGACAGTTTCCATGTTTGCAGACTCCTTCTGATACTTGTTTACTTGACTGCTTAGGGTTCCCCAAATCTTCTGCAAATTTTGAGCTCCCCCTGTGTTTGCTTCCTGGTATCTCCTTCTCGTACTGGGGCTGTGGCATTTGGGCTACAGGAGGATCTCACTCTGCAAATGATTTTCCTATTAATAAACCACATTCCAAATGCGTTTGCACGTAAAAGGGAAAGTCTCCTTCAGGACAGTCTTGACTTCTGGTGACTTCACCGAGATGTCTGCATTGTTTTCTTGGCAAAAGGACAAAAACCGTTCTGGCCATTCCTCCTGCCAGGATGGCTTTTCAACTTTCCACTCCAGCCCAAAACTTTTAATCTTCCTGGAGCCCTTGAAAGCCTACCTGCTCTTGTCTAGCGAGATACTCCAACAGATGGGAAGTCACCACCAGCTCGGGTGACTCAGCCACAGATGCAAATCCTTTCCCCGTCACATGCATATTCTTATCAAGCAATTTAAGAGTAATTTAGGTAATTTTCACGGAGAAAACCTATCAATGTGGTCGCTAAGAGTCAAAAATGACTTGATGGCACACACCAATCAATCAATCAGTTGAAGGGACTATATTTTTAGATCTGTAAAAAAAATCTACACACTTAGATACATCCAGCTGAAATGCTAAAACGTGGAGTCTGGCGAACAAGTCAGGACATTTCCTACTTCTGAAGAAAAAGGCTTTAGTTCACCCAAGTAGGCATAATCAATCTGCTAACCTTTCAAGTCTCATAGTGACTTCCCATTGTTCTTCCTTGACAAAGACTTCTGTGGAATGTGAAAGCTTGCAGAATGGAGAATAATCAGTGTGAGAGGCATACCTTGATCAGCGTCTGCAGAAGAAAACACACATTCCAATTAACAGCGCACGCCGTCCCCCTTTTCTTCGTTATCGGTGGATCTTCAGATCTCCCTTTCTTTGTTGCCTCATCTTCCTGTGGACTTCAGCTCTACCGTCAACATTGGGACTGCAAGATCCTAGGGGCGCGAGACCCGGTTTGTTTGCTTCCTTGCTTACAACTAAATTGCCCGCCGTCGTGCGGGGTTACTGTTATTATTTAATAACATGAGATGTCCGAGCATTATCTGGATCTGTTGGACTTCACTTCCTGTCATTCCCAACTTTGGGCAGCTGATCTAGAGGCGATAGAGATGCAGATAGAGGAATAATGCAGCAAATGGACCCTCCGTGTTTAGGAGTTCTATATCTCAGAGGCGTCAGCAGAGGAAAATGGTAAAGATTGGATGAACTGGGGAGCTACAACAGTGTTTCTCAAACTTAGCAACTTTAAGACACGTGGACTTCAACTCCCAGAATTCCCCAGGCAGCTTGCTTGTATATACTTATGACATAGTATGACACCTGACATGCATATGACATAGTGCCAGATTGTCACACAACTGTTCTGCCTGATTACTGGATTTGGGTCTTCCACAGTACTAGAACCAGAAACTAGCCAACTACAAACCCCAGCAAAGACCATGAATGAAGGTTAACACTAACCAAACTTAGCATGTTGTGCAAACGCAGCTCCTAAATCTTTAACTGAATTGGTTCAAAGGGTTGCATGAACCCAGTTAGTAAAAGCTTACAGAGCAGCCTGTTGGGCACCGAGCAAAATATAAGCAATGTCTAGCTGCATTTCAGAGCAACAAGACTACCTATTACCTGGCCAGGCTGATTAAATATGAACCTCCTCATGTCATTGCAGTATATCTTTGAATACTGGCAGAGGGATAAATAAATGGGAAGACCTTTAGAAAATCTGCAAGAGTGGGCCTCTTTGGTTTATTTTTTTCTTAAAAATATATATAAATAAAATGAGAATGTATTGAATATTTGTTCCAAAGTTTGGAACAAATTTGAAAATCACCCAGTCCTTGCAAAACAGCTAGAGCTTAGAGTAAAAAAAGAGAGAGAGAGGGGGAGAAATTAAGAGATAACCATACAATGGAATCTCAGAATCATGTTGTTTCTCCACCCAATTATCAAATCAAAGCACTCACAGAAAAAAAAGCAAGGCCTTTTTAATCAAGATCAACCGGCAAGATTGGCTTTCTGTCTCCTTACTAAGTTGGGGAGGGGAGTCGAAAAGACCCCAGCCTAGGGTCAGCAAATATTGGTGCTTTAAACCAAGGACCAATTCATAGCAGAGGGATGTTTACACAGGTCAGGAGTGGGTTAGGCTAAGAAAGACCATCCTTCTTCCCCAACGTGGTGCCCTCCAGACGGTGAAGCCAACGCTCATCCTTTTCCCACCCCCCAAAGAACAATCAGTCAGAGCTGAAATCCTCACGCCTGGATGGCACCAAGTTGGGGAATACCGCAGGGCCTCTTACCATCTTTTTATTCTTTTCCCTATATTCATGTGAGTAGACGTATGCATAGCTTCAACAATGGTGCAGAACGAGGAGCAAGAAATAGGAGGCAGAGGAATTCAAGAGAGGTGATAAGAGAAAGGAGAAGGAAATGTGCTAAAATCTGGTTTCCATGAACGTCGTTCACGTTATATTCTTCATGCCATCTTATGCTCGCAACCCATTCTTCTTTAACCCTTGAAAAAGTAAGTAACCACTTAAAAAGTGCTCCTTTTCATACATTTTGTCCTTTGAAATCTTGGCAAAATTCACAAGCAGCAATACGATAACACCCTGCTCAACTCACAGCCCATGTTGTAAGCCACAGCCCTCTGACTTACAAGTTGAATAAATAAATAAAATAAATAAATAAATACAGCAGGCCTTCTCCCACTTCCACCTAAACATGGGGCAAACCTGCCCAGGTAACCACGCTTTTGTCAGGTCCTTATGACAAAATGGTTTAAGTCCACCCAGCACCCTAACCTCGAATCGAGCAAACCGTATCTTAGTTTGGGGTTTATGGTTTACAGCTTAGTAGGGTGTATAGCGGGCCTTTGGCACAAGTGATAGAGTTGATGGTTTAGCGTACATGACATAACCAATTGTGGCTTGTTCAACCTACCAATGAAATAAACCGTGCTGTAGCATGTTTGTGAACCACGTTACGGCTGAGAGTTCTTGCAACTTGCTCGAGAGGCATTTTGTCTTCTGCAACATGCAACGTTCTTTTGCTAAGCGGATAAATGGTCAAGCGCCCTCACCTTTTTTTGCCCCCGACATTTACAAGAGATATGGTGATATTGGAGGGAGGAAGAGGGCTAGAATTTTTGATTGTTTTCTGTTTTGCATAGGAAAAGGATTTCCACCCCACTCCGTAGCAAAACATGCCTTAAACCTATCAGAAGCTTAACCCGTTTATTTGATTCTTTATTTGGGGGATAAATCCCGAAACTCATACTGCAATAATTTGGCAGCTGGCCAGCCAGTTTCAGGGAATGATCTTGGGGGCTCTGGATACTGCAGGAGAAGAAGAAGAGGAGGAGGAGGAGGAGGAGGAGGAGGAAGAGGATGAGGAGGAGGAGGAAGAAGAGGAGGAGGAGGAGGAGGAGGAGGAAGAAGAAGAAGAGGAGGAGGAGGAGGAGGAGGAGGAAGAAGAAGAAGAAGAGGAGGAGGAGGAGGAGGAGGAAGAAGAAGAAGAAGAGGAGGAGGAGGAGGAGGAAGAAGAAGAAGAAGAAGAAGAAGAGGAGGAGGAGGAGGAGGAGGAGGAGGAAGAAGAAGAAGAAGAAGAAGAAGAAGAAGAAGAAGAGGAGGAGGAGGAGGAGGAGGAGGAGGAGGAGGAGGAAGAAGAGGAGGAGGAGGAGGAGGAAGAAGAGGAGGAGGAGGAGGAGGAGGAGGAAGAAGAAGAAGAAGAAGAAGAAGAAGAAGAAGAGGAGGAGGAGGAGGACGAAGAAGAAGAAGAAGAGGAGGAGGAGGAGGAGGAGGAGGAGGGAGGGAGGGAGGGAGGAAGGAAGGAAGGAAGGAAGGAAGGAAGGAGGATGCTGGGGCAGCAGTATCCGGGGGGGGGGGGGCGGTCAAAAGCATTAAGATGGCAGCCATGACTGGGTATTCAAAGCGTGAACCTTTGAACTCTTTTCGACGCCCATCGTGATGCACGTAACAAAGATATGAGGCTTCAAGCAGGTGGCTGCAGCCACCATTGTGACTTTTTTGACACACACACAGTGGATGTCCCTTTATGAAGGCTGTGGATTACTCACCCACCATAACAAAAGGCAAAACCACAAGCTGTACATGGCACGGTGGCTAAAGGTTTGTCTACGAGCAATTCAGATCAGATGGATTTGGTTCTTATTTCAAAATTTAATTTGCGGACCCGCTGGGATAGGAACCTGAAATCTGGGAAGGAACCCACCTATAGGAAATGACACTGTTAGCAACTCCGCCATCCAGAGATCGCTTGTCCTATTTTGAAGATTCGGACTGGCCGCTGGGGCGGTCAGCTCGGCCAGCAGAAGAGCCTACAGTTAATCTTTGGGCCACTGGCATAAAAAAGTCAGGAGCCCAACCCATTGACCAGGAGTTGAAGTGGTGGATCGAGCCAATGCTGAGCTCCCAACTCTTTAACGATGAACACAACCAAAATGGCGCTCTCTCCCCTTGCTTTAAGGGAGATGAAATTAAGAAAGTTTAGGGTGAGTAGGGGTGCAGTTTTGCACTGCTAGTGCACCCCCATTTTGGTACTTTAAGCAAATTGCAGGGCTCAGAACTGTTTAATTCTAAGCACACATCATTTATACAAGATTATTGGTCTCGGAGCCTACCCTTTGCTGGAGTAAATAGTACCGGATTAGATAAACCGGTATTGGTTTAATGGTTAGCTTTCTATCCCATTTCTCTGCCAGGAGCTCAAAGCATTATACATAGTAGTGTCTTCCCCATTTTTTCCCACCACAGCAAATTGGACTGGCCTGAGAGAACAGGACTGGTCCGAAATCACTGGGGAAACTTATGGGTCAGGGGGGAAATAGAATGTGGTTCTCCCCACACGATTCACACTACTCCATTATGGCTCTGGTCTGGAGATGCTGGCTGGGGAATTCTGGGAGTTGAAGTCCACTCATCTTAAAGTGGCCAAGTTTGGACGACACTGGTGTATGCAGACTTGAACTCTGAAGGAAAGACAGCAGATAAATCTAATAAGTATAAATGAGCAAACGAACGAATCAAGAAATGATGACATTCCTTTTTCAAGGGACGTGCTCTTTGCAGAGAGGTTCTGGAGCTGTTTAGTTAAATGTTTTGGGGAGGTACAAATTTGGCCTTCTCCAACCTGTTGCCCTCTAGGTGTGTTGGACTACAATTCCCAGAATTCCAAGGCTACCTAAAAGTCTGACAGTATCTTAAAACAGAGTAGGTAGCTGTGGGACAGGCACATTTGAAATGTTGAGGGCGTTCTCATAAAATGGCTGCTAAAGGGGGTGTGGCAGTCACAATGGGGCAATGGGGGTGTGGCAATCACAATTTATCAACAGGTAAACTGGCGAGGATGCTAGAGGCCAATGTAACAGAAGATAAAAGCTTACCACTTTATTTTTATGAATTAGAATGAGAGTCAAGCCAAGGCAGCGTCTGTAACACCATCTTCTATAATCAGAAGTCACTTTTTATAATAGATACAGCTTCAGGGGCTTGACTGTTAGGTGCTGAAATAAATAATCATTATTTATTTACTTACGTGATTCCTACACTATCCATGATCAAAGTGTCTGGGTGGTGTCAAAAATCAAGCATATTAAAAACAACAATAAAATCAATGTATTAATTGCTGAGACATTAGATTATTTTTTTTAAATGCAGACCTGGACATTGTTGTTAGAGTTTTATCCCACCTTTTTTACATGCCTGTCACCGAGCCTTATTTCAGACTAAGCCATAGATAAGATTCTGCCACATGTATGTGTTCTGAAATGGATCAACTACAGTAACTCATGCCCTTATGCCTGTCAGAAACGGCAAATTTTTAAAGTTTTCCGAAAGGCCAGCAAAAATGGTATAATTCACATATCCCATATAACCACTCTTTTAACTCCTTCCTTCCTTCCTTCCTTCCTTCCTTCCTTCCTTCCTTCCTTCCTTCCTTCCTTCCTTCCTTCCTTCCCACATGAATGGCTCCTTATAGCATCAGTCAAAACACCCTCAAATCCTTCCTTGCAGAGTTTTTCAGAGGAATCAAAGCAAACCCAAGGAAACTGGGGAGTTTGACATGGGAGTGACAAGATCTGGACTACCACCTTATCAGTTTCTATGAATAAGACAGTAAATTTCTCCCTAAAGAAGTATGCATTCTCTCTCTTCCTTTTATTCTTTCCAGTCCAAGGGAATGTTGCAAAGAAATTATGCAGACAAGCTCAGGACTCTGTCTGACCATCAACTCTCTGAAAACTGAGCAGGACTAGAATTTGCCAGCTGGTAAAAAAAAAATATTAATTTTGAAAATGGGCCAGATCTGGCTGGTGGCTGCAGAGGAAAAAATTCAGAGGGAATTTCCCCAATACATCTCTATGGGACAAGGAGCTGGGTAATGCCTCCTAATGCTGCTGATGCTCCATTCTAAGCCCCCTCCCTCTTCCTTCCCAGTCATGTGACCCAGAACAGGACTATTTTTACAGGGCTGGGAATTCTGGGAGTTGAAGTCCACACATTTAAAAGTTGCCAAGGTTGGAAGACACTGGTTTAAACTATTATTGCTCTTTTTCCTTCACTAAGCAGTGTTTAATTCTTGTGTTGACCATTCCCCACCCTGAGTTGAGTTCTTTAGAAACAGTGGAACAAGAACCCATCTACCTACCTCTGCATTTTCACTTTTTTCTTTTTAAAAAGGAACTAAGCTAAAGGGTTATTGAAATAAACTTATTTTAATCATACTATGGATTGCTCCTTAGATTTAATCAAAACAAATTCTCCCTCAAGACAACTGGTGATTTATTTTTCTTGAGAGTCATACACAAATGGCTTGGTATTGCCTTCTTCCAGGATGATATTACCAACTTCTCTGTGTAATTTATAGCCTCCCATCCAGAAGGAAACCAGGTCTGATGTAGTTAATACAGCTTATGAAATGCTATAGTCTCCCTTGAATCATACTCAGTCCTGGAGATTCCATGGCACGTTCATGAAGTCTTCCCAACAACAATATGGAAGTATTGTATGGCCAGAATACGATACCAAGACACATGAACAATTCACACAATGAACATGCTAATCATCCTCAGCAGCCACCCGTTAACAACTCAGTAGAAAAAACCCTGCCTAAGCCCCAGGAAGATACACACAGATCACCCGAGACAAGCAGCCACTAGTTAACCCAAACCTAAAACGATCTTATTCTATAGCAGAATAAAAAGAGAGCATCTCTATTTTGGAGGCTGCATTTCTGAACCGTTTGGGTGTGTCTCTGCGTGTTAAAGGCTGCCTTTCTGAGCCTTGGATAAAGAGATAGAGAGAGAGATGAGAGAGGTGAGAAAGAGGGAGAGAGATGCAAATGCCGATGCCAAGGAAGCGTTAATGCCTCTGCAGACCTTTTCTCTGTGCAAAAAAGGCAGCCGTGTGTAGAGGGGAACATGTGAAAGGCAGGGAAAGACTGCCTCGACTTGGCCTTTGAGCAAATTCCGTGGCGTTTGATTAGAATAATGTTCTGTCACAGTTGGCGAATCTGGACCTTGGCCGCGATCCACACTCTGGGCAATGCGAAGCTAATTAAAGGGATATTGTTTTCTTGCCTTCTTGCTCTTCTCCTCCACTACAGTTCGGCATAGCCCTCCTGGCCCCCTCCTTTCGCTCTGGACCTCAGTCAGCCAGGATGTCAGAAGGGACCGCTGGCTCCCCCCCCCCACGCCTGATCACTGTCCTGCACGACCCATTAATTCTTCTCAGCCAAAGATCACGGCCATCGCAGTTGGCCAAGCCAAGCCAAGCCATTATTTCTCACAGGTTTTGACCTCAGGACTCTCTCGCTTTGGAAAGGGGGTCATGGGAAGAGAAAAGCAGGGAGCCAATCTCTTGGTGGGTTTTAGTAGAACTGGGTTTTTTGGTAAGTGGATCAAAGTTTATTCGGGCAAGGCTACAAGGAAGCCAACGGAAGCTCTCCAGACCGGCCCATCGGAGGGCTATTGAGTTGGGCAACTTTGGCCCATGACCGTATGGGAAATATAAGTATTACATTCCCCTGCTGTGTCCCGAGACTGTTTCCCCGAAGAAATCTGCCGGTAGTAGTCTGAATTGATCAAATTTCCCAGCATCTTCTAGATCAGTGTTGTCCAAACTTGGCCACTTTAAGATGAGTGGACTTCAACTCCCAGAATTCCCCAGCCAGCATGGCTGGCTGGGGAATTCTGGGAGTTGAAGTCCACTCATCTTAAAGTGGCCAAGTTTGGACAACACTGTTCTAGATCGAATTACTGGAATCGCTTTGTAAATGAGCAGGTGCAACTCACAGGTCTTTTGTCTTGTAAATCATTCCACCCACGTTGGGGTTTGAATATTTTTCAGTGCGTCAGTGAAAAAGAGCACGATTTTGGATTCAGGGTCATCTGCAGGGAGGGGCAAAAAAGTCAAGATGGCAACCATGATTGCACCGTCTGTGCTCTGCTACTTTTTTACATGCATCACGCGCAACACGTGTAAAAATGGGGCAGGGCCTTGATTTCGGGGTCTCAGAGGCCATCTTAACATTTTTCACCTTCAGAGTCATGTCAGCTTGCTGTGTCCATGTTGCCAAGATTTTGTAGGACATCCTAGGCCCTTTGGCTCACCTTTCTCCCTCTTTAAATGACTTCCCAGCAGCGCTTCAGGTGAAAGACCATCCCCTGTAAAATTGGAGATGCGGGCTAAATATCCTGGACTAGAAAGGATCAGCATTTAAATTAAACTCAAACACTCACTAATTATATTTACATAACACCAAGTCAGGTAAAGATGGAGCAGCTGTATCCAGGGGTGTCTGCAAGGGAGGGGGGTCAAAAAAGTCAGATGGCAGCTGCCCTGCATGGCACATTAAAAAAGGGGCGGGCCTTTGTTCACACAGTTGTGGCCACCTCTGCAGTCTGACTTTTTTGACCCTTCTGCAGTCAACCCTGGATTTGCAGAACATACTGTACTCAGCTTGGTTGAGTTTTCCTGAGTTTCTAAATTGTAGAACATTTAGAACAGTACAAACATTTGTGCTGGGTTCATGTAGTGTGTTCAGGCATCAAGCGGGTTGTTTGCCTATGTGAACCCAACCAGAGTCGTGTATAAACTATAGTTTATGGTTGGGTGCCCAACTTTTATTCTGTCTAAGAGCCATAGTTGGTCTTGCAGTGTGCTATACAAAAGGCTACACTCCAGAAGCAGATGAGGGCTGGCTAACAACTTAGTTTGATTTAATTTACATTTACATGTAATTAAAATACAAATCCGGTCCATTTAAATGTAATTATTCTCTGTGTATTTAATCATTACCCCCTTCTGTGTTATGGCAAATTACAGTTTGTCAGCCACTCTGGAAAGTTTGGGTAGCACGGGGCAGACTGCATACAGGTAGTCCTTGTTTAGCAACTGCCTCGTTTAGTGACTGTTCGCAGTGATAACAGGGATGAAAAAGTGACTTTGCAACCAATCCTTGCATTTATGACCCTTGCAGGTCTGTAAAACCAAGGACAGCTGAAGTAAGATCATAAGCACAGTCGCAGTTTCACTTAGCGACCACTTTGCTTAACGACCAAGTTGCCAGTCCCAGTTGTGGTTGCTAGATGAGGACTCCCTGTATGCTCACTTCTTGGTCATGTGACAGAAAGGAAGAGGGAAAAGGGAGGGGCTTAGAATGGAGCAATGACCAACTTTGCAAGCCGCTACCTGACCTTCTCCCATAGGACCTTTTCTGGATTTTTCTTCTCCATAAACCCAAGATTGATCTGGATTGTTGGCACAATCTTTCTTCTGCTGGCTTCCCCTCACACATCAAATCTGGCCCTATTCTACTCTGTTCTTGGAGAGTGATCGTGCTGATGGGCAATCTACACGTAAGCTGCCCTTCAAAAATGAAGTGATTGGTTGTATGTGGGTGGGAAGCAGGGCTTGGCAACCGGGGGACCCCATGCAGCACCCCGAAAATGCTTCTGCAGAGTACCCCAGTGGCCCAGAATATTGGAGAGTGGGCATGGCCAAATTTCCTTTTTCTTTTTGGCATTTCGTAGGTTTGGGTTGCTTGAAGGGACAAAGGGCATCCATCTGACCTCTTGAAATTATCCCTAACTCCAGAAATGGGTCTCTCTCTCTCTCTCTCTCTATATATATATATATATATACATACACATACATACATACATACATTTAAAGGATTAAGAGAAAAAATGACAGACTGAAGCTCCTTCGTGGCTAGCAACTCTTTCACTCCTTACGCGGGCTCAAGGGCCACCGTTTTCTTTCTTTCCCCATGGGAGAGAGAGAAGCAGAGAGAGAATGCCCTCTTCCTCCCCAGCCCTTCTTCTGCCAAGGATGGGCATGCTGGCCCTGCTCCCCAAAGAGGCTCCAACAGCGGAAAGAATTGGGGCTGCATTGAAACTACACACTGACCCACTCAGGGGTCGTCGTAAACTTGGCTGCTTCGGCGGGAGGCTTAGCCTGTTTGGTCAGTTTCTAGCTGAGAATACGGTGTGAAGCCAGAACGTAGATTAATTCAATAATTACGTGCAGCCTGTTGTGTGAAGGCAGCCTGGAAAGGGGACGTTTAGGCCGTTATACAACTCTCTACATTGCTCGTTAATATGAAGACTTTCGTCTAACCCTAATGGCTCACAAAAGCTCTCAAGCAAACTATCCAATCTTTTCCGCATCTTGTTTTTGCACCCATTACCAGCCAGCCAGATTCTTTGGCGGCTGTTCCCAAAGCTGATATACTGCCTCTGTACATGGAGGTTCTACCATTCCTAACAGGCTTCGTTCGGTTGCTTTTCTTCAAGCCCTCTCAAGCAGTGGCGGCCAACCCATCTTAGGACGAGCGACTTCCACCGGCTGACCCCGCCAGACCCGCTTCCTCCTCCGGGTAGTCACGGAGACATCATTCCCTGGTTTCCAGAAACCCTGGCAAAGTTCTCGATGGGAACAGCGTCTGCAGGAACACATCCGGGGGTGGAGAGAAAGCCACGCTGAACCCAGCCAAGCAATTAAAAAGCCTCCGCTAGTTTCCATTCGGCCAGGGCGAGAAGGCGAAGAAGGAACACGCCATTAAAAAAGAAAAGAAAAAAAAATTGAAAGAAAACAAAGGTTCCATTTTACAATTTCTCTTAACGCTTCGGTGCACCCAAGAAACTGCACTTCTGGCTTGTGGGTGAGAGGTGTTTCTCGCAAACAAGGCCATTAAAATGCCCGTGGAATTTCTTACCTGGTCCCAGGCCACAAAATGTGAGTTTCTTCGTTTTTCCTTTCCATCCACCTCTCCAGCCCAAGTGTGCAGCATGCATACGCACACACACACGCACACAGAGTGATGTAAGAGGGCCAGCTCTTTAGCAAAATCCCCACCTTTGCTAAATATGACCTACATTTGATCCCAAGTCCTTTGGCTGATGGGGAAGCTGTGGTTTTTTAAGAAAGGAACCGACATCAGAGAGGGAGCGCTTTTTATATACTTTCCCCCCCCTTCTTCTTCTTTTTGGCCTCCAGGCGCGGTCAACAGGCATACCTGGGAGACGTTTCCACTTGCTAGAAGGAAATTTTAGTCCTAATATTGACAGTCTGAACTGTAGTAGGGGCAGAAAGGCCCTGGCTGGTTGGCAAAGGAGGAGGGATGTGTTTTCTTACAGACTGGAAATGTCGGAGTGGGCTGGCAGAATTTCACCCAGCGGATGCCCTATTCTGTAAGATGAGATGGAAGTGAAGGCTATCGTGGTTCTGCGAAGATGATGGTGGTGGTGATGATGATGAAGATAAAGATGATATAAACATGGAAATGCAGGAGCTAGGATTGGTGCAGACAAACGAAGACATGTCAACCATGACAAATATGAAGGCAAATTACTGCTTATTGATTCAGCCACTGGGAATTCTGGAGAATTCCAGGCTGGGAAAATGGAGAGTGTGCGTGTGCTTTCGAGTCAGTGTTGACTCCTGGCGACTGCCTGGACAGTCCCTGCAGTCTTCTTGGCAAGATTTCAGAAGTGATTTGCCATTGCCCCCTTCCTGGGGCTGAGAGAGAGCGACTGGCCCAAGGTCACCCAGCTGGCTTCGTGCCTAGACGGGACTAGAACTCCCCGTCTCCCGGTTTCTAGCCTGGTGCATTTAACCCCACTGACTCTCTTAGGGAAAATGGAGTAGATCCACTGAAATCAATTAAACAAAGCCTGGCTTGCTGGCATTGGCTTATCAAGCTTCCTTGCCTGCGGTCTTGAAACCTCAACCATGAGCAAAGGGCTAAAGGTAGACATTTAACAGGAGATGGGCATTTCCATTCTGCACGTTTTCTACACTCTGATCTCAGGCATTTTTCTGAGCACCTGGACTGTACTTCCTTGGAAAGCCGCCCAGAGTCCCCCATTGTAGGGGAGATGGGCAGGGACAAGTCGAATAAATAAATAAATAAATAAATAAATAAATAAATAAATAAATAAATAAATAAATGTTTTCTAAAACTCGGTATGGGGCTGAGGCGGGTCTAGGCCAGTGTTTCTCAACCTTGGCAACATGAAGATGTGTGGACTTCAGCTCCCAGAATTCCCCAGCCAGCATGCTTCTTCCTGGGCCCTGAAGGCAGAGGTCTTGCCAGGGGTGTGTCTGGGGGCCAAAAGTTGCAAGGTGGCAAAGGCAGCATATACCCCAAAAAGGGGCAGGGCTACAGTGGGCTCTACCATCTTGCATCTTTTGACCCACACCCTGGTGGGCACCCTGGTCAGGAAGCCCCCACTTTCGCCATTGCTGAATTTCACTACTTTGGCAATTTGAGGGGCAGAAGTCGCAGGCAAACTGCCGTGAATGTCTAAAGCAGGCTTAAGGCCCTTTTGAAAGGAAAAGAAGAAAAATCCTTACTCTCCCCCCACCCCAAATATTTCTGAAATAAAGAAGACATGCTAAGGTTAAGTGATATGTGCTCAGCCAGGGATAGAAGTTTTAAAAATTAAAATAAAAATGGATTATTTGGTTCCGGCCACGTCTTGTTATCATCTCATGAGTTCTGTTTTTCCCCAGACTATTAAGTAGGGCGTCCGGCGTCTGATGGTGATCCATCAGGGTTGTGAAAAAGGAAAAAAGAAAAAAGAAAAAAAACTGGAGCTTTGCATATATTTATTTTTTAATTAAAACATGAAATGAAATAAGCTGAAATGAATAAGAGAATCATGGGGCACCAGGAACCTGGCAGGTGCCAGGTTCCATTTTTAATATTTTGACCCAGGAAGGCATTTGTACCACTGGAAAAAACCTCTCCTTGTTAAAATGACTAGCAATAGGGACCAGATTTGAATAAAATTATCCTTAACCATATGGCTATTTCAATAGTCAGTAACTGCCTTTGCAGCTGTTTCAGCCAAGGCAAAGTCCCCATGTTTTTGCTCAAAAGAAAAATGGTGTTTTGCAACTATAAATTAGGCAGCTAAAAGTAACGACTGAATTGACATCTTATATTGTCCCAGTTTATACATTTTAGGAGGGGGGATGAAAATAAACCAACAGCAGAGGATGAACTGGCACATGTTGTAGTTTTTTCCCCCCTGAATTGGTTCAAAACGTTTTGATCAAAATGAATGCCTAGGTAGGCACTGCCCTGGAAGATAGTAATGTTTTGCTTGTAACTCACCCACTCTAAAAAAGTTAACTCTTCGTATCGTGTCATTTTATAGCCATAGAGAGGCGATTAACTTCACAATCAATTTGCGATGCCCTGACCGAGCCGGATTCAACAGGGATTCTGTGCCATGAAAGAGATCCACTGAATTTAAAACCCAAATCCTCCCCAGGCGATCTGCTGCCTACCTGTTCTAACACAAGACTCCATTTTCAGCTGTGATCGTAAACAGTTTAGGGCACTTTTCCTAGGCCTAGCCTTAACACACTGTTTGTACATTTTTGCAGTAATGGTTTTAATTAGACCAAGGCTGTGGGAGGCGTTGCAGTCTCTCCATTTGGAAACGTTGCAGAGCACCTTCCCCAAGTGCTTTCAAGTTGCAGGTGTAGAACAATTCCTGAAGTGATCAAAGTTTCCCAGAGTCTCCTTAATCTCCCACAGTCTGTACTTTTCTTTTCTTTTCTTTTTTTTGGCACAGGCAGGACAATATATGGCCGGGGAAGGGGTGGGCATAAGAACATTAGGGCCTGGCAGGATTAAACCAAGGGCGAAAATCGTCATTGTATTTTTAGAGTGGTTTAGCTAGAGTGGTTTGGAAAAATCTTTGACCTTGTTTAGCGCAAACATCACTTTCCATTTGAAAAACTGCTTGGTATACTTCTAAAAACTGAGCTAGAACCCACAACATGAAGAGCATAACTTTTTTTCCCAATCAGTGGCACCAGAGTTTGGAAAAACATTTTTTTTTAAAGGCCAGGGGCAAATGTGCTGTAGTGATTAGGATCCCAAATCCAGGGCCATGCACAGCTTTAGAAGCTCTCCAAATGATTGGTCTACCTCCTAAGGTTGTTGTGAAGAAAACGTGGAAGAGTGAATGTTATATACACCATGTTGAGTTCCCAGAATAGGGCTGGGCACCCTGGCATTTGCATCCAGGATGACACCTCTGCTTCTTCATGCATAGCCCACCAGCACCCTCCGATCATGCCACCAATATTTAGTGGCAAAAACACCTAATTTCAGCCCTACAACTATGAGTCTGGTTTTAGAGTCAGTGTGGTTTCCATAGGCTCCCCGTTAAGGAAAGTGCAGCTGACCTGAGCCATTGCAGAAAAGATGACTCAGTCCTGAGATGAAAGGAAGCATGAGAAAGAAACTTAAAATAGCCTCACCTTGATTTTGTTGAGTTATAAGAGGGGCCAGAGAGAAACTCTGAGAGGCTTTCAAGATTGATGTCAGCCTTTCGAGGTAGGCCTGGTCAAAAAACCATCATGGCAGGAAATAAGTAAAATAAAATAAAATAATAGTTTATATTATTAATAATAAATAAACAAATATTCTTTATTGTAGTCAAGTAGAATAACAGAATCTTGGAGTAAAGTCAAATGTTTTCAGCCTATTCTTCTCTTTGAGTGGAGGGGCAGGTCTAAAGGTGCAAAACAGGTGACGTTACACCTTGATCTTAAGGTATGCTTTTGCTCCTGGATAGGGCAGAATAAAGTAAAAAGGATGGTATCCCTGAAAGTCATCATTGTTGTTGCTAAATTCCAGCAGATTAAACTGTAGATATGTGGGGTCGTCGGTTGCCCATCCTTAGGGCAGATAAAGAAGTGTTTGGCTGGAGAAGGTGATTTTTGTAGGCCTTGCTAGAATATGTTTTGTGAATGTGTATTGTTATAGGTTTTAATTGTATGTTTATTTATTGTTTTAACGTGTTGTGAGCCGCCCAGAGTCCCCCATTGCGGGGAGATGGGCGGGGGACAAATTAGATAGATAGATAGATAGATAGATAGATAGATAGATAGATAGATAGATAGATAAGAAAGACAGTCACAGCAGAAATGCCTCAGAAAAATTCAGGTGACACCCAGTGTAGCTGCTTTTAATGTCACTCCACACTTTCTTTCCCAACCGTAGACAACTGATGGTTTGTCCTTAGCATCTGGTACTTAGAAAGTATATTCTAAGAAGGAATAAAAAATGGGGAATGTGAGTCTTGGAGAATGTTGAGGGTTTTTTTTGTTATTGTTGCTGATTTTTTGAGAAAGATCCAGAAATGTTTTCTTCTCAAGCAGCTTGATCATGACCTCAGCAAGTCTTCACTCTGGCAGGTGAAGCTTCCAAACTTTATTTTTATTTGTGATGGATGAGCATGGAAGAAAGAAGGAAAAATGTTGGGAAAAGAGTGGGTTTTTTCCATCTTCCTACACCTTCGTAACTTTCTTATCTCTTTGCAGTTAAACTCATATATGGTAGTCCTTCAGGTTCGAAGAAGATATGCTGTTGTGCAGTTCATCTGTGGACACGGAGTTGGCTTTGCAGTCCCAGTCTGGAAGCACAGAGTCTAGCCCAGTGTTTCTCAAGCTTGGCAACTTGAAGATGTGTGGACTTCAACTCCCAGAATTCCCCAGCCAGCATGGCTGGCTGGGGAATTCTGGGAGTTGAAGTCCACACATCTTCAAGCTGCCAAGCTTGAGAAACATTGGTCTAACACAATGGGGGCACTGGAAGTCAATTGTTGTAGTAATTGTGGGTGTTATTCTATGATGCTGCTCACGGTTTTCTATCAGTTTTTGGCAGGGCCTATCTTCAAAGCCGGTGGAGGCTTCATAGCGCAGGGCTCACCAGCGGGTTCTGTCAGTAGCCACAGCTTCTAGTTCCCTTGGCTGGATGTCACCATGGCATAAGACGTTCTTCACAGCATCTTTGTAGCACTTGGGTGGTCGACCTTGAGGTCTCTTCCCAGACTCCAGCACGCTATAGAGCAACTGGCAAGGTATACGGTGGTCATCCATTCTGCTGACGTGTCCCACCCACTGCATCTGGACTGTGATAATCAGGGACTCAGTGCTGGTGGACTCCGCCTGATCTGGAGACACAGTTTTGCCAACGAAGGCTGAGGGTGGAGCAGAGAGCATGCATGTGAAATTTCTTGCCCAGTTGCCCTGGATGCTGCTGGACATCTCTGCTGCCCCAGTACTGAGATGAATGACCACTGGCCCAAGGGCTGCCCATGTGCAGGTTTGTGACTACAACTACCAGTGGCCATCTCCACTTGTTGCTTTGCCACTCTCCCATCGCCGCAGGGCTCAATGAATAAAGTTTGGACTGAGATGATTTGCAGAAGAGTTGTAGATGAAGATGAGTTGTGCAACAGAAACTTGTGCGTGATGGAGTTTTGAGTGGAACAGCTGTTGCACAGAGGCAGTCCCACTCTCTCAGTAAGAGTAAGAGACCTTAATCCAGTGGAATGGAGAACCGTTACAACTCGAGACCTCTCCTGCTGCAGTAGATACCAGGATGTCTAAGTATCTTGTTGTGCTCTTAGCTGAGCACAACACCTGCTGGGCCTGCCTTCCTGACCATTAGATATGTATGTATGTATATATATACATATACAGTTCTCGCCTGTGGCTCTAAGTAGCTGTAACATGCACAGCAGCCACACCCCGGTAAACCATCTTGGCAGACGGGCCAAACCAGGTGAGGGTAGCCGACGGGTCTTCGACTCTTGGTGAGACAGGGGATTTGTCTATCCCAGCATGTGGAGTGGCCCTGGCAGACGGAGCCGGGGAGACTGATCAACAGCCCAATGGCCAGTTAAACTAATTAAAGTCAAAAGTGGCATTTCATAGAATCATGAATCACAGAATTGCAAAGTTGGAAGGATCATCTCATCAAACCTTCTGCAGATCAGAAGGTTTGATAAGATGATCCATCCATGTGAAGTGGTTGTCCAGCCTCTTCTGAAAAATCTCTAGTGGTGGAGAATCCACAACCCCCATAAATGGACTTTCCATTTTTGTACAGATCTTACCATCAGAATGTGTTTCCTTGTATTTAAGCCAAATCTAGCTACCTGCAACTTATACACATTATTTCTAGCCCTATTTTCTGCAGCCAGGGACAATCTGCAGCTGGGGACTTCAGCTAGATGAAGATGTTTGATTAAAACTCAGTTGGACTGCAGGTTTCATAATCCATCAACTTCATTTGATATTCATTTGATATTCATCACTGAGCATAAGACCATCAGACCTTTACTTAGTTATTTAGGGAACTATTGGAACTATTGGAGCAAAAGATTCTGAGTTCCGTTTCTAAACAGTCATTTCAAAGCTACTGGCAGCGGTTTCCTCCCTCGTGAGGGCTCCAGGTTGGGGAAGACGGCAAATAGTGATAGTTGCATCTGTTTGAAATCTATAGCCAATCTTTTGACCTGAAACTTCTAGTATTATAAAGGAGGGGCCCCATTCAAAGACCCCGCAAGGCTGGAGAAGTTAGGCTCAGACAGATAATTTGGGTTTTTGGTGCCCAGTAATTAATGTCTCTGTAGCACTTTGCAAACAAATACTGGATTTTCTTTGTCTAAGGGTAAATAACAGCTACTTTGAAGTTTCCCCTTGGAAAGCAAAGGAAACCACCTCTATGTTCAACTTTCTCCAGACTTTTTTTTAAAAAGAAGATGTCAGAGGATATTCAGTAGAATACCAAAATGTATTTGTTGGGTCACATCGCTGCAGCCATTAATATTGGATTGTATATTAGTAAATAGAGTGAATCACACAGGTGAAACAGGAGAAGTAGATGTTATCTGTAGTCATCCTTCACCTTATTTGAAATAAAGAAAAGAAAATGTAAGCATGATATAACAAGTGAAGCCGGCAGAAAAATGTTCTACTGGGGTCTGCTCCAGAGCAGTTTTAATTCTCTTCAGAGAATTAAATGACATTTTTTCTGATACTTGCCCCCACCATGAATCCATATTCCAGGTCTAGTGAAGCCTAAGTACAATTTGTAAAACTCTTTTCTTGTAATCTTTGTTGTTGTTGTTTTATTTTGATACCTCTGCAATCATCAAGCTTGCTTTGAGTCTGCTAGGACTTCATTCTTGCGCAAAGAGTGGGACCAGGGGTGACCTCAACGTATGGCCAAAAAACGGTGGCCATCACGGTGCATTGGAAGCTCTGCCTGTTTTCTCTGTGCAAGATGGGGCAAAAAAAGGGGCAGGGCACCAACCCTGGTTGTGACTGCCATCTTGACTTTTTGGCCTCCTCCCTGCGGACACCGCGGGGGAGGGGGTTGAAAATCAAAATGATGCTAAGCACCGATGCTTTTCACATGTCAGTTTCCTATTTCATTTTACTCTTGAATTAGAATAATAGTATATTAACAAGAGCGGAGATGCAGAACCTCTGGCAGCTGTCAAGAAAAAAATCTATGGGATATTGTTCCTATGGCCACCACTTCCCCTTCTGCTGCTCCACTGGACAATCACATCTGAGTTAATATTCAGTGACTGTGTTTGCACAGAAAGCTTAACCAGGTCAGTTCTAGAAGCTACATTCGCACAACTAACAGCTTGGTTAGCTTTAGCCACTGGGTTGGGGTTCTCTGGGGGCTCAGGTGGTTGCATTCCTCAAGGCCACTGGTTGTGTGATGTTTCCACGTATTTTGTAAGCTCAGAAAAATGGGTCAATTCAGCATCCAAGTTCAGCACATTGAATGAACATGGCTGTAAGATGCTAATTGTCTACATATTCCCTATCGAACTTCCTTGTGACTACAATGTAATTGTGGAAGATATTATGGCCTCAAAAATGAGAGCTGAAGAGCAAATGTCCTCTGCAGCATTCAACCCCCTTCTTGCTCACACAACCCACTTTTTTTCTAAAGGGAACTGATACTTGCACAAGACACTTGCACTTTGAACGTATGTCCTTCTGCTCCATTAAACACCCATCTAATGGCTTCTCTGTTAAAATTTAAGAAAGAATCCAAGGAAAAGGTAAAAGGGATCGAACAGGACAGTTTCTTCTTTTTCTTGGAGAACTTCTGTTTCTCCCTCTCTCTCTCTCTCTTTTTCCCCTGTCCTCAAAATCTCTCTCTTAAAAAAGCAACAGCACGCAATTCTGCAAGGTAGCCAGGATATACTTTTGAAATTCTCAGGGCCTTCCGAAAAAAAAGATTTTAGTCAAGTTCAGAAGTAGCCACAGAGCCTGCAAATCTGATCCTCTCTCTAGCTGGTATGTGTGCCCTTTGCCTTAATCTCTAACCAGGAATCTCCGTAGGGTATGTTCAAAAAAGGAAAGATGGCACCTACCACAATGTGACTGAAGCTCAACCTGTTTTTTTTATGTGCATCACACATCTGGATTTTTGACCACACCCTGCAGATGTCCCTGGCTGTCACCTCCCTGCCTTCCTGAAAACATCTGCATGGCTGCTGTGGGAGACCGGACTACACAGACTTTCGTTCTCTTTCACAAAACTCTGATTTTTATTCATCTTGCTTTTTTCCCCCACTGGAAGTCTGATATTAAACAAATATGCTGTTCCACTATAGGGCGTCCTATCTTCCAAGTTGGATTGATAAAAGCAGGCAGATATGAAGCCTTGACAAGATTTAAAGAAGGGACGTACCCATTTCCAAGCTACCCAACAGATCCACGTCCACCATGCCAGCTTTCCAAACCGAGCATCCTGAAAGGTAACTGTGTGAACCCCTTGGCCTGGGTTCCCTCAGCCTAATGCCCTCAGTTCTGGTGCTGCATTTCATTGGCTGGGATTGCAGGAAACCCAGCATGGCCAAAGCGGTGACATTTGGCATTTCTAGCCAAAGCAGTGACATTTGGCATTCCTAGCTTTAAGTCACCCTTTCCCCAAAGCTATGAAGGAACCACTATGTTCTAACACTGTATTCAAGAACTGCAGAGTACAAATTGAACATGTAGGTTTTTAGAGCTGGGCGCTAATTTAATAAGCCATAGTAGAGAAGATCTGTAGCTCAGGGTTGAACTGTTAGGTCCTTGGTGTTCTCTGAGCTTGGTTGTTTTCCTGCAGACGTTTCATCACCAGACGGCGCTGGTGATGTTACGTAGCCTGGCAATGAAACATCTGCAGGAAAACAACCAAGTTCAGAGAAATCCAGAACCCAACATTAACAAGCTCCCTGTATGCACCGATTAGATTGGAATTCCTATACATAAAAGAGATCTCCAGGCCTTCTGTCCTTCTGACTTCAAATTAAATATTTCACAACATCGCTCTGGGCTGTTCTAACCATTTCAGACATTTCAGAAATGAGGACAATAGGAGGAGGGGAGGGTTGGGTTCTGTGCAGGAAACAGCCAGCCATTGAATGCTAGATCTGGTTGATCAAATGTGGGGCACAGAGAGCTGGTGGATGACGAGACCTCATCAGCCAGCCTGTAAATAGATGATCTCTCTCTCAAACTTCCTGCTTATGTTTCTTTCCATCTGCAATCAAATACAGTCAATCAGTGCTGTTCACTCGAGTCTGCACTATGTTCACTACAGTAGCATACTTCAATGCCCTTCTAAACTGCTAATGCTAGTACCTCAGGAGTACTGCACTCGGATATTTTGGGTTGTACGCAGTTGAAACAAGCCACAGTGATGTGAAGAACATCTCAACGTCATCAGTTGTACCTGATGCAAAGTACCTTATCTGCATCATTTGCCCAATGATGCCATGTTGAGTGTGGTGCTATTTTATTTCTCCCCAATTTCCTCTACTGTGGATGTCCATCAACGTCACCCAGAAGGACATCAAGATCTGTTCTTTATCATCTCACAGAGCAGGACATGAAAAGATGATCTTGAGTTACAGGCAGGAGGAATCCAGTTGGAGTTTGGGGGGGGCTGGAACCCTAATAGAGCAGATAGGTGGTGGAATCAATTATTTACAAGGGTTTGATGCTCCTCACTGGATGTCTTCATCCATCCATCCATCCACTCCATCCATCCATCCATCCATCCACTCCATCCATCCATCCATCCTTCCTTCCTTCCATCCTTCCATCCTTCCATCCTTCCATCCTTCCATCCTTCCATCCTTCCATCCTTCCATCCATCCATCCATCCTTCCATCCATCCATCCATCCATCCTTCCATCCATCCATCCATCCGTCCGTCCGTCCGTCCCGTCCATCCTTCCATCCATCCTTCCATCCATCCATCCTTCCATCCTTCCTTCCTTCCTTCCTTCCTTCCTTCCTTCCTTCCTTCCTTCCATCCATCCATCCATCCAGGATGCTTTAATGTGAAGTCCTGCACCAAGCCAAGCATTGGATTTGATGGCTCAACTTCCCTTCTGACTCAGTCATTATAAATATCCTCTTTTTTATTTGTATTTTTATTAGAACTTTTCAGTACAATAAAAGTATGCAAAATTAAAAGAAGATGAAGAGGTAAAAAAAAGAATATAGAAAAAAAGAAAAAGAAAAAAAAAGAAAAGGAAAGGAAATGAAATGAAATGAAATGAATGAAATGAAATGAAATGAAATAATGAAATGAAATGAAAAATGAAAGAAAACATAAAATTATAACTTCCGCCCTTCTTTCTACTGAGTAATCGCCATCTTATTCTTCCCCTTCCTCTTTGACCCTTTTTAATCCCCAAATCCATAAATCATCAATTCAGCCTTTTCTTCTTTTAACAAAAAGTCCATATAAGGCTTCCAGTCTTTTTAAAAAGTCTTTATTGTTTTTTCCCTGACCAAACTGGTCAGCTTTGCCATTTTCATGAACTCCATTAATTTGATAATCCAGTCTTCTACTGTGCACATTTCATTGTTCTTCCATCTTTGTGCGTACAATAATCTTGCCACAGCCACCATATACAATATTAGTTTCCCATTATAAATATTCTCTTGATATCTTTCTTTGGGAATAACTGAAACTGGAAATTCAGGGACTGTGGACCATTCTAAAGATGACTATACAAGAACAAAGGGCGACTTTTCACATCCTCCCTCCTCTATGCCCCCCATGAACGAAAGAATTTAAAGCTATTTGCTTCTCATCAAATGGAAGGAGAATAATTTTAAAAATGCAGAATAATTTTTTGGAACGATACTATGTTCATGCTGACTGGTAGAGATAACTTAGAGGTAGAAATATAATTTCAAATATGTCCTAGCATGCAGACAAGTAGCCTGCCAGGGAGAGAATTCTAATTTAATCTTCTTCCTTCAAATGCTAGGTTTCTATTTGCAAGGATTTGCTTTTACTTTTGGTAAAAATGTGAACTCACTACTCTGGCACTATCTGAAATAATATGGTCAAAATACAGACTGAACATCTCCTTAAATGCAATCGTATCTATATAAATAGGTCAGGAATCTTAAATCTTCAGATCTGATCATAAAGCTCATTAGCTGAATCAAGGTCAATCGCTCACTACCTGTTCTTTTAAACTGTCTCAGAAAATTGTTGTGAAGATAAAATGAGCAATGAATGTTATACCAAGCTTCATGGAGGAAAGAGGCATTGAATAGCATTGGGCAGCCTTGCCATGTTCAGAGGCACTCTTTCCTGTATGTAAACTTCAAGTGAAACTGCTGGGGGAGGCCATTTGGTGGCTCAGGGTCAGGTGTCATTAATATGCTGGTGGCACCCAGTTATATACTGCTACCGCAAGCCAAACCAGAGATACTGTAGAAGTCCTGGACCAGGGTCTGGAGGCTGCGAGCATCTGGATGTGGCAGATCAAACCCAGATTAAGTCCCACCAAGACAGAGTTGCTGGTTCTCAAGAGACATCTGGGCAATGCGTCACATTCCCCCAAAGGACCTGGTGACTTGAGGGTCCTCCCAGACTCTTCGCGCTTGCTCAAGCAGCAGAAGAATGCCATGGTTGGAGGGCCTTTACGCAGCTTCAGCTGCTGAACCAGTGATGACCCAATTTGGACCAAGATGTCTTAGCAATGGCAATTCATGTCCTCAAGCACCCCCCGTTACATGCACCACATGGGGCTGCCTTTGGAAATGACTTGGAAGCCTCAGCTAGTGCAAACCACCCACTCTGGAAGACTCCACCATCAGCGTCCAGACTCCAGATGGAGCAAGAAAAACACCTCTCTTGAAGTCACTGTTTTGGCGGCCAGCAGGCTTCCAGGCCAGATTCACGGTGCTGATTATCCCCTTTAAAGTCCTTTATGGGGCAGAAGGAGGGGACATCAGGGAGTTCCCTGCCAGTGTTGAATACCCATCCAGTGTTGAATACTCTCCAGATTTGGAGAGTCCCCCTCCTAGTCAGGGGTACACAGGGTGCGGAGCAGGTGACAGACCTTCTCTGTGGTGGTCACCCTGTCTGTGGAAAACTTTCTCCAGAGGTACAGATGAGCCCTTTTTGAAAACAAACCAAGGCATTTGTGTTCCAGTATGCATTTGGCTGGGACCACTGCTTCCCGATGTGCAAACTGTGCACTACAGAAGGGCACCATGGGAGGGGAGGGGGG
Organism: Liasis olivaceus; assembly: GCA_030867105.1. Classification (NCBI taxonomy): domain Eukaryota; kingdom Metazoa; phylum Chordata; class Lepidosauria; order Squamata; family Pythonidae; genus Liasis; species Liasis olivaceus. The sequence continues at coordinate 324,640,351 of CM061349.1, read as the reverse complement.
CCAGTTGCAAGTGAACAAAAGAGAAGAAGATACAAGGTCAACCTCACCATCTCACCAACTTCTTGTATGCACATTCAACTTGCCAAGACCAGTGATAGAACCTATACAGGTAGTCCTCACTTACTGACCGCAACTGGGACCAGCAACCCCATCAATAAGCATTGTGGTCGTAAAGTGAAACATCATGTGGCCACACCTGACTTATGATGTCAGTTCATCAGTTCCAGCTGTGGTTAAGCGAATCACCCACGGTCGTTAAGTGCAATGTCACACGACTGCGTCTAGCAACTTCCTGCCAGCTTCCCCGTTGCCTTTGCTTGTCAGAAGCCGGCTGTGAAGCGTGCAAATGGCGATCATGTGACTGCGGGATGTGGCAACAGCCGCAACTACGAGGAACAATTGTAAGTTCCCCTCGTTCAGTGCTGTCTTAACTTCAAACAGTCGCTGAACGAGTGGCCGGTAAGCAAGGAGTACCCGTACTCACAACCCAGCAGGTTGCCCTCACATAATTTTATTTAATAAATATTGAATATTAAAAAAATTATTTGGGGGGTGCAAAGTAGAATTCTGCACAAGGGTGCCTTGTATACTAGCAGCAACCCTGCCTCTGGCCCTTAGATTAGTTTAATTAGTGAGCACTTCTGATGATGTGTACCCATTATTGATGTCATTATTGTAATTGTGCTGTGTTTTACGTGGTGACTTTGACCTTACTGTACCCTGCCCACAGTCTGCAGGATTGGGGCAGGCTATTAATATTGTTAAATAAGTAAATGTGTCTGAAGGAGGACAACTAATGGGAATTTGCATAAAATTTGCATATGCTAATTCAGCCTTCCCTAACCTGTTCCTCCCCGGGTACACTGAGATTACAATTCTCCAAATTTCCAATCAAGTTGTAGTCTGCTGAATTTGGAGGGTGATGGATGGAAGAAGGCAACGCTTGTCTGTCTGTCTGTCCATCTTAAAATGGGCTTGGACAGCTGACAGCTCTTCAAACAGAGGAAGGGCCCTTGGCAGAATAAGTTGTATGGATTTTTTTTCTTTATGTGACCAAGAATAAAAAGAATGAAAGTGGAAGAAAAAGAGAGAAAGCACATTGAAGCGCAAATTTAATTACAGAAGATTTCCAGATGCAGGGCTAACCGTTTCTCAGAGGACTTGGTCTGAGTAAACCTGTGCAAGAATGTATTTTAAGGCCTTTTTCCCTGGCAGAGAGGCCCAGCTACCTGATTTCTGCAGGGAGTAGAGTGACTTACTTGTTTCGTTTTCTTAAAAACAACAAAAAAGAAACCAGGATCAATTAAAAGAAAAGACGACGTGCATTTAATAATTATAAGTATATTTTAATTGTTATGCCACTCTTCAAAACAGAGTTTTCCCAGGGTGGCTTAGAATTGATTAAACTTGTCATTTAGTCTTTTGAAAATGCAAGCAATTATTTAAAATGCAATATATAACAACAACAGCATGAACAACAGACAGATCAGTTAAAAATCATCATTTAAAATGCCATAACATTTGTAAAAAAAATAAAGATTTAACATACAGGAACTCATAAAGCACATTGAACCAGTTCAGGGAAACCCATCCTCTTTGCTTAGTTATGATTCAACGTACTCTGTGAACCCAGAAATTGGGTTAATTCAGTAACTGGTTCTTGTGAACCCAGCCAAACTGTAATATGTTATGAGCATTAAACTGGGGCTACCATAATTGGACTTCTAAATTGCCCGTGATCTCACTAGATGGCAGTAAACAGTTTTAATTCACCTCTTTACTCCCATCTAGTGATTATCCCGTTTTTTTCCGGCCAAGATCTGTAATCTTAACTATTCCTCCCAGAATAATTTAAAATAGCAAATATCTGTTCTAAAATGCTTTTTGGAAAGAAAAATGAAAACTGTGCAACACTAGCCAGAAGACAGGAAGACTTAATGTTTCTTGACCTTCCCAGGAGAGAAGGGTTCCATATCTATGGTCCAACTACCAAAAAGTCTCCAGGTTATTAAAATTGTTAAATAAATAAATCTGCCTGAAGGAGGAGTAGTGGGGATTTGCATAAAATTTGCATGTGCTAATTCAGTCTTCCCTAACCTATTCCTCCCCAGGTACACTGAGATTACAATTCTCCAAATTTCCAATCAAGTCGTCGTCTGTTGAATTTGGAGGGTGATGGATGGAAGAGGGCAATGCTTGTCTATCTGTCTGTCCATCTTAAAATGGGCTTGGACAGCAGACAACTCTTCAAATAGAGGAAGGGCCCTTGACAAAATAGGTGTTTTTTTATGGGAAAAGAATAAAAAGAGTGAAAGTGGAAGAAAAAGAGAGAAAGCAGAGATGACAGAGAAATGTGCCGGGGGTTCTGACCTTAAGAAGAACGCAGAAAGGAAGGAATTATACTGATGTGTCATATCAGGAAACAGGAAAGAAAAATGGATGATGAGTAGTTGCTAGGTTATTCTCTTCTCCTTCTGGAGTAATGTATAATTGCTAGCCCGAGGCACTTCCAACCCCAGGAACCACCTCTGAGAAGCTGATGTGGCCACTGAGGTTCCCACCCAAACATTGGTAATGGAGCATGAAGGAATCAGCAGAAAGCAATGGGTGGCAGGCGGGGGAGTCCTAGCATTGTCTCTGCGACAATGTCTGGGGTGGGCAGGCTTCCAGATCCAGAGACAATTCCAGCAAAAGCAGTTTGTCACAAATTTGTTGAGACTGAAAGGCAACCTGGATCCATGACTGGACTGGTGGCAGGAAGGACATATGATGGTTTCTCTGTCATGCCAGATGACCTGATTTTTCTTCAGCTCCTTTAATGAACCCCTCTCCTCCGGTTCTGCTTGTCTGGATCAAGCACGCCATTTGCTCTTCCTGTGTCTCACTCACAGAATGCTTTAATCTGGATTTCCTGAACTGGAAACCCTAGATGCCTCTTTTCACCTCTAGGTTTCTGATATTCTGTTGTAATCGATTAATTTCATGTGACCAAGCTCAGGCAACGTTGCCTTCTCTCTGCAACCCTTGTGTGCAGGATCACCTGTGGGGAAGGAGGTGTTTAAAAAGTCAAGACGAAGGCCACACCTGCACACTGAAGTTATGCCCTTTGTTACATGCGTCATGACATACATTAAAAAGGGGGGCAGAGCTCTGAGCATGTGCTCCAGGCGCCATTTTGACTTTTTTGATTCCCCCTCCGGATGCCCCTGGTGAGTTGGCTGTCCTTTATTCTCAAACTGGATAAACCAGGGCAGCTTAAGAAATCAATGTGATTCTTGTTATTAGCTGCCTAATTTATCGGTCATGTTTCTTTGGGTGAAAAAACGTGAGGATTCTACAGAGCTTTGATTGCGCAACTCTAGGACTCAAACCTGCCAAAGTCATCACCGATTTTATAATTTCACGTGACCAGTGAGGAAGAGACAGCTGGAAGGAAACTCTGTTGGCTATTTACTTCTAATTAAGTCCTGAAAATGAAACACAGCCAGCCAGGAAAAAAATGGGATCTTCTGCCATGTGGAGTTGTTTGTCTAAAGGACCATCGTTCTTCAATCTGTTCTGAACACTTGTGCAAACTCTGGGTGGGTGATTGCAAACCAGATATGAGCAGTGTGACAAGGCTGCAAAAAAAAAAAAAAAAGCAAATGAATTTTTAGATGGCACCAAAAAAAAAAAAACAGGCACTACAGCTTTAGAAGGATTTAGAGAAGTTCAGAGAAGGGTAACTGAGAAGATCAGGGGACTATAAACTAAACTGTACAAGTTGGGTATGTTCACCCTTGAGCGAATGCTGAGGGTAGATACAGTAGGGCCCTGGAAGAATGGTGCCCAGACCCTGTTGCTCCAGGACATGAAACGATGGATTTACAGTATTTTGACTGGACATAAAAATAAATAAATAAATCCAACAGTTTGACCACGGAACCCATGGCTTTCCTTGCTCTTGCAAGCAGAGACTAAATAGCCATCTGTCCGGGACGCCTTAGCGTGGATTCTTGAAGCTGGAGTTCTTACAAAGAAAATACACCTATTATTCAGATTCCTTCAGGAAAGCTATTCCTGGCAAGAAAATCTTCCATTTTTGCTCTGAATTTGGGAATGAAAGAGCTTCCTTGTAGCATCTCAAGGGAGTTCAAGAAGCTGGGGTGGTGGTGGTTTTTGGCAACGCCTCCCTTGGCATGCCTTTGGCGTCCTTTCCCACAAGCCAGAGTGGCGGCCCTTGATCCAACAAGTGACCCTTCAAAAAGACAGGCTTCTCATCTGATGTTCTACTTTTTCCCAAGGAGGCCACCTCTACCCCACTGGGGGAGGCACAATGAAAACTGTCCCCTTTTTTGGGCCGGTTTCCTATTGGGTGCGTCCACCTTCTTGGCGATCGAAGTGAATCCGAGGGAGGGAGGAGGCCGACAGAGGCAGTCTCCCAGAACTTAGCAGCAGGTCCAGGTGCAAAGTAAACTCGGTGGGGCTGGGAGGTGGGGAGAGAGATGACAACCAGCGTTTCTCGGCTGGGAGGGGGCCTCGTTTTTTAAAAAAAATAAGAAACGAGGTGCATATCGTTGCCAAGGCAAGGACAGGCAAGGAAGTGGCGGATTGGGGAGGTGGTAATGAAGAAATATTTGGAGAAAATCAAAGAAAATTGGCCAGGCCAATGGCCCGTGTCGGCCCCAGCTTCGGCGACTGTAGTGTGTGACTTTGATTCTCCTATCATAACCCTCCTGAATTAAAAATTCAAGCAATTTCGTGCATGGCTTCTCTCTGACGAGAGCCGGGCCCCGGACTCATTAATGCAAGGGCACAGAAGAAAGTCGTTAGCCCTTGTGAAATGGAATGTTTCTCTGAGAACAGTTCCGCTTGAGGGGGGAGTGAAAAAAAAACCCAGAGAAAGTCCAGAAAAGCAGGAGGGGGAGGGAGAGGTAAGTTGAATTTCACACATTTCTCAGCAGAGAGAGGGTCTGGTCCTAGCCCAACCTGTGGCCCCATTCCCAAGAGAAAGGAGATCCCGATCTCCTGGTGGAGGTCCTGGTCTCCTGGTGGCCAGCTGTCCCTTTTCGTGGACAAGGATCAGGGGAAAGGGGACAAGGATCAGTTGGACTGATCAGGGGACAAGGATCAGTTGGACTGGTCTCCAACTGGATTTTGCCAGAGCCTCACCTAATAGCCGGGCACGGGACTGCCAATGGATGGCTTCTTTGCGTTGCCAAGTTGGAAGGCTAAGAATGGACCCGGGGTGGACTTTCCCACCTGTTCTTGTGACTGGGGAAATTGATTCAGGCTGGAAGGCCTGCAAAAGGTTTTGGATGAAATGACCACAGGCTCACCCTGTTGGCTCTCAGGGAACATCACTTTCATCTGCTCGTCTTTGCAAACATTGGCACTATCAAGCTGCAGGATGAGGCCTTTTCGCTGCAGCTGTCTGGTTTTTGAAATTCCCTTCCCTTCAAATATTGATTTGTTCCCCTCCCGGTCATCTTTCAGATGAGGTCATCAGAGCTTTTATTTCAGTCCTCCTTTAAGACAGTAGGCTTTCAGTATGGCTGGCTAAATGACCTTGATTTAATATTTAAACATAATTTTAGGCCACTGTTAAGATGCTAATCTTCTTAGCAGCTACAGGGAGTAGAAGGAGCAACTGCAATAAAACCAAACCAAACCACAAAACAGCAGATACTAAAAACAAACAATGAGGTGTCCAAAAATATATTTCAGGAAAACTGTGTTGCCTGGTTGCGAACCGTCAATCATTTAAATCCCATATAATTAACAGTTAATGGGAATTTGTATTTGACTATTTCTGCTTTCATTCTTCATCAGTTTGGGCCAAAATAATTTTGTAAAGCATTTTAAAAGTATGAACAAATGCCTGATTTAAGATTTGGCGATGAGTTTTGTGGACATCATACCCTCTTTTCATAACATTTAAATGGGAACAGAAACAAAATCAAAGGAAACCAGATGGCGATCTATTGGGAATACACACTTTAATTTAGATTCCTGCACTAGGCAGAGTGTTGGACCCTAAATTGGCTTTCCAGCTTTATGATTCTATGAACGTTTGCTTATTTCTTTTGACAGTCACAACCCACCTTTATGTAGGAAATCATATTCAAGGGGGCATGCAACAAAACTCAATTTAATGTTTAAAAATATATTCCTAAAAATTAAGCAAGCAACCATTTAAATAAATAAATAAAAATGGAGAATGCTTCCAGGCAGAAAATATCACTCCTACATCCAAAGGGACTAGGCAATTATCTTATTTCCTCCGGAAGAGATTTGCCTCTAAAAAGATAAAACGAGGGAAGAAGGATTTTTTTAAAAAAAATGGGTGCACTACTAACTAAGGATGTCTTGATCCTAAATGAAATCCCAAGAATAAGGTGTGACAACTGTGTGGCAAAGGCTCTTTAAAAGCAGAATAAAGAAAAAACTCTACAGTGAAATGCCCTAGAAGAAAAGAAGGGGAGAGAGGAACAGGAGAAAGGAAAAGTCAGAATTACAGCCATGACCATGACTGTGGGTGGAGTTTCAATCAGCTGGTCACGGCCCCCATCTTGACTCTTTGTACCACCTTTGCAGAAGAACAACGGTGCCCTTCAAGCTGTGCATGGCAGCCGTGAGGCTGCAAAATGGGCCACTCCGTTTGCTGGCACCCAGCGCAGATATGGGAAAAACAATGAAGGTTCTCAGAGTCTGCTTCTCCACCAGGTTGAAACCAGCATAGGTGACATAGATAGTCAAGTTTGAAAAGGGGCAGCTAGATGTCAGAGGAGGCTGAGAGGGCCACTTCAGAACATGGAGGGAGCAAAGGTAATGCCTCGAATATGTGCATTTTTCAGAAGAGAATTCCTTGATGGAAGACTGTTTTATAAGTCAACTGCAAAGCGACCGCAGTACATGCTTCCCTGAGTGAGAGGCTGGCAACTCAATCAGGGGAACATAGACTGCAATGTATGTTTCACCAGTATTGGTTCCATGGAAGCTGCCAGTACCCCCACCACCCATGGAAGCAAGAAATCCATACCAAAATGGCTTAGTGAAATATTTTCTATTCAGCATCCCAACCAACCAGCTAGTATACCAGCCAGCTTATATAGGCCGGGTAACCTTGTGTGGGAAGACGTTTCTAAGCTGGGGGGCCACCACAGAGAAGACCCTGGTGTGTCCAAGTCGACATTTTTCTTATCTCTGATGGCAATAGACCAAGAACAACCCCTGGTCAGATTAGGACCCAGATGTAGAGAGTAAGGAAGATGACCTTGATGGAGATATCCAAGCTCTGTTATCAAAGTAACAAGGAGTAAAAGATACCATAAGTCCACAACAGACAGAAAATATTCAGAAGAGGCTCAGACAGACACTTCCCTAATTCACAGGAGTATAAGAAGGGGGAGGAGGTACAGCGTAGGCAGACTTGTGGAGTCCTTGGGGTTCTCTGAGCTTGGTTCTTTTCTTGCAAACGTTTCATTACCCGGCTAGGTAACATCCTCAGTGCACTGAATGTGCACTGTATGCACTGAAGATGTTACCTAGCCAGGTAATGAAATGTTTGCAAGAAAAGAACCAAGCTCAGAGAACCCCAGGGACTCCACAGTTCAACCCTGAGCTATACATATTCACCTCGATAGGCAGACTTGCAAGATTGATATCAGCCTCACTGGGTAGATCAGGCCAGGAAATTGTAGAGAGAAGGAAGATGACCTTGCTGGAGATATAGAAGCGTCATTGCCAGGGCAATGAGGGACTGAAGCATTTTTAAGTCTACAACAGTCAAATAATATTTGGAAGAGGCTCAGACACTTCCCTAATTCACTGAACGATAAGGAGGAGGAAGAGGTCCAGCACAACCAGACTTGCAAGATTCTGTTCTTACAGCCCATCTCAGTACAAGTACTTTTAGCCTTCCTGTGGAGTTGATTTCCTGGTCTGGTCTACCTCATGGAGCTGACCAGAGACAACAGCCTCTAAGGTCTTGGGCAAATTCCAGTTGTAAGATCCCTGAGGTCTGAACCCATCATCTTGAACTTCTTTTAAAGCGGCCCACAGATGTAGGAAACGTGAGAAGTTATTCCACTGCGGCATGACACAAATCCATCAAAAATAGTTTTAAGAATTAGGTAACGTGGGGCAATGGATGCTACCTTGATAGATTTATCGGTACTGTATGTACACCCTGGCTTTACCCAATTCTCCTCCTCATCCTTTCGCCACAGTTGGGAGCAAGCGGATTAACTGATTCGCAGATCATATCGTAGCCTCACCTTTCTTGCCTGGTTTTGCCAACACTTTTTTTCAGAAGGAGAAACAGCCCCGGGGTGAAGTGGGGAGCTTTGAGCCGAGAGGACGAGGGAGTCAGCGTCATCCCAGAAATACACTGACTCGGAACAGCCATCTCCGGGCTGGCCAGCAAGGCTCTTATGACTAGCCATAAATCAAGCTGACTCAGAAATCGCCGAAATAATATCAAACGGCTGAGAAAGTGGGAGGATGCACTAGAGGAAAAGAAAAACAGCCTCCCCCCTGTGGGAATGGGGCATTGGAAGGGTGGTGGAGCTCTGGATCTTGGGATGAATTGCAATGGGCAGGCATTAAAACAAACGGTGGGGTAATGATGTTTTCTGCTTTGCCTGTTTGCTTTGTACCATCACACGTCGCGTCTGAAGAGAAGTCCGTGTGTTCATCTGCTAACGGTAGCTGGAGACCTTTGGTGCTTGAGAGTCTCTTGGGGATAGAGCAGTGTTTCTCAACCTTGGCAACTTTAAGATGGGTGGACTTCAACTCCCAGAATTCCCCAGCCAGCCTTGCTGGCTGGGGAATTCTGGGAATTGAAGTCCACCCATCTTAAAGTTGCCAAGGTTGAGAAACACTGGGTTAGAGGGAGCAAATCACATGACCGCCAGCTCTTTACGGCTTTGAACCCCTTGCAAGGGTGAATTAATGAACTGTGTTATATGTATGGCTGATTTGGAAGAGGGTGGGGAAACTTAGTCAGAATTAAAGAGGGGGAGAATTTCGTGCCGTTTTCATTTTTATAAGAACTTACCAAGCTCACGTTTCCAAACTGGAATGCTGCAGAATCAAGATTTATCATTCTTAAAGTTCAAAGATATCAGCATAACAATATATATAATAATATATATTGTTATATATTATTCTATATGTTATAGAATTCTCTATATACAGAATATATATAGAACATATATAATTATATATGTTATATAATATATTATATATATATAATATAATATATTATAATTATAATAACATATTGTGTGTGTGTGTGATGTTTATTATTTATATAGGAAGTCTTCTTGTAATGTATTTTACTTCATATTTATTCTATTTTAACTAATAATTATTCTTTTCATTGTAAACTTCCCAGAGTCACTCTGCAGTGAGATGGGTGGTAACAAATTTGAAATATCTATATCTAAATAAAACATGCAACGTGTAAAAGGGATGAAGGCATTCTGGATGTCAATCAGCGGCATTTGGAAGGTCAGTTCACCTCCAAAATGCAGAATAGGAGATGCAGCTTTTTTTATCTCAAAGTCACTAAATTTGGACAGAACTCTTGAATTGCATTAACAATCTCTCCAGTCAAAGGCCAAAATGGAATTAGGGGATCTTCAGAGGTGCATTAAACATAATCTGATGTCTCTAATCAGGTCTTTCTTCTTAATTTAACAAAAAGATGCATTTTTTCATAGATGAATTAAATATTGCAAAGCCTCAAGTTTCATAGATTGTGAAAGGACATCTCCCTCTCTCTCTCTCTTTTTTTTTTTTTTTTTTGCTGACTGGTAATTGTTTTGTAATTAAGGAGAATTGTCAGAGCTGGGCTGGATGGCGTCTGTGCATCTCAGGAGGTGAATTAAGATGTCATTTTTGAGAGAGGTTGGGACACGGTGCCATCTAGTGTTAGAAACAGAATCATCTCAAGATAGTTTTAAAATCCTGCCCTAGAGAACTTCATGAGAACTTTTTTCAGGGACTCCATTCTCCCCAGTTTTGTTATTTTAGGCCATAAAAACTCAATTCTGTGACCAATGCACAGTTTTTGAAATATATTTCCCCTTTGTCTATAAACCTCCGAGTTTTCTGATAATGCAAGGGCTGCGTGGGGTGACTTAGCAGCCAGCATTCTAAGGCCAGATGTATTGGCTGGAAGTCCTCCCCGAGGTTCAGGAGAACATCACCAGGCATCAGATTCACCCTTCTTACATCTCTGTCCCTTTCTGTGGCTGGGTCTGCTAATGCCGGGAATTCCTGGGATATTGGAAAGCTGTTGAATGGGGGTGACCTGAAGCTTCTGCACGAAATAGGAGGCTGGGTTTAGTGGCCTCAATGTCTGTTTCCAACTGTATAATTTTATGATTCATTCATGCTTGCCCTGCTTAGTAAATCACACAAACGGGTTTGCTTCTTGCTTGCTTTTAATGATAATGGACAGGAGGGAAGCTATGTTCTAGACTGGGATTTGGCGAGGGATTTATTCCTTCCTGCTGGCTGCTTTTTGACCCTTGGAAAATCACCTTCTCCCCTTTCCAAAGTTATCATTTGTCCCATATTGGCAAGGGAGGGGATTTTCTATGGAATGTAGTCCTAACTGCCCAAAGTTACTTTTGAATGCGGTAGGATATAAATGCAACAGAGGAGGAGGAGGAAGAAGAGAAGGAGAAGGAGAAGGAGAAGGAGGAGAAGGAATGGAGAAGGAAGAAAAGAAAGAGAAGGAGGAAAAGAAGGAGAAAGAGGAAGGGGAAGAGGAAGAGGAAGAGCTTTTTAAAAAACCACTTCCCCATATACACTGTACTGTAGTCCTAATCTCTTTTTCTCCCTGAAGTAACCATTGGGGGCGGTTGGAGTTTGAACACATTTAATGTTAGATCTGTTTTGACTTTCATAGTGAAAAAGGCCTATCAACGCTAATTGGCCATTACAACAAAAGGGAGCACCTATGCTTAGAGACAGTCTACTTCTGAAGTCTACCTCAGGCAAGCAATAGGAAGGACTGTATCTTGACTGATTTCCCAGAAGTGCCCAACTGGGGACCCAGTGGAAGCAGGCCGATAGATTAGATCAAGCGTGGGGTACCTGTAATCCTCCAAAAGTTGTTCAACTGCAACTCCCAGCGATGTCAGCCAGCCTGGGCAAAGCTGCATGATGCTTGAAGCTGTAGCTGAGCAAAACCTGGAGGTTCTCTAACCCTGGATTAGCTCTGATCTAGTAAGGTTCTTCTCCTGTTCTTTAGGGCTGGGCTTCTCTTAGCTTGACTGAATTGAAAGGAAGAACAGACATCTGGTCCAATCCTCTGCTGCATGCTTGAAATCTTCCGCAAAGGAGTGCCTAGCTATATTAATGGTCATCTGTTCCACTGTCTGAGAGGTCTTACCCTCAAATGTTTCTCCTAACGTGCAGCCCAAATGAATGTGCTGGCAATTCCCACGCATTGGTTCAAGTCCTATCGCAGGGCAATGGCTTCCTTCTTCTGGTACCTTCAAAGAACTGGAGCTAGCCACAAGATGCACGTTCTTTTCTCGCTGCAATAAACAAGGGGGAACAACTCCATTCCACCATTGCATTGCCAAGAGTGTTGAGATAAGAAAGGGAAAGCTGAGGGCGTTCTACCTCACGCTGCGAAGCATCTGACTCTGATTGCAGGGTCCAAACTGCATTTGATCTGCCCGTCCTTGCCCGCATCCAGAAACACCTGCCCTACTTTCAGATTTGCGACAGTTTGCTGTCCTGAGCCTGGTTCACACAACTACGCTAAGCTATAATGTGGTTTGTTTGCTTTGGGCTTGGCCTATCACAATGAACCCAGCCACTGGGCTATGTAAGCCACAACTACAGCTTAGCACACTGTGATTGATTCCACAATTCAAGGTTAACACTTTAGCACAAGATTGGAGCATAGTCACCTATTCCACATCACTTCCTAGCTACCCAGTTAGCTCAAATCTCCTTAACTTGCCCAACAACCAGATGCACAAACACCCCTTGTTTTTAACTGCACAATGGAGTGACTTTTCCAACAATGGCATCTCCCTGTCTGCTGTTAGATGGTCCATTTCACTTCAAGGCTCTCCTACCATCCCTTTCTAGTTTCTGTGTTGGTCAACTCCTCCACAGGCACTTGCCAAACCCACAAGAGAAGGCCATCTGTGGCGATGGGGGACAGTGGTCAAAAAAGTCAACCTGTTAGTTGGGACCATGCAAGAGAAGCCCTGCTTCTTTTTTTTTTACGTGTCTGTGCAATGCTTTTGATCCTCCTTCCCAGGGAACACCCCTGTCCCAAGATTTGAAATAAGAAAAACGAGTCCTGTGCCTTATCTAAATTGAAGCTCTGGGTTATATAATGCTCCTGAAACCTGTCTCTCTCTAAAGCACTTTTCTCTGTTGGTTCACCCACTGCAGACCCCACCAAGGCCATGGGGTGCGGGAAGGCCTGGGGAGGGCTCTGTAATTAACCTAAACTCCCATTTCTCTGATAAACAGCCACAGTCCAGTTCTGGCACAACTTCAAAAACAGAAGGAACCACACCCAACGTTGATCAGATTGGGTACGGATGATGTTTGATCTATTGTCAGAGTTAGGACAATTCGGTTTGGGCTCGAAGCCCAGATTGTAAGATGTAATATATAGGTATGCACATAACACACACACACACACACATTCATGTTTTGGCCCCAGATGCACGTGTCCTGGTTCACAGACTGTGACACAGTGAAATACAATGACTGCGAGTGCAAACCATGAAAGGAGAGAGATCAGAAAAGTCTTTGTATTCGATCCTGAAGGCCTCCCTCTTTTAAGACCCATCAGCCTTGCCAGTGCAAACAGCAATCCTCTAATGTTAGGGGTGGGTAACCAGCAAAACAGTGGCAGTGAAAGGCAGGCAATGGATTTGCAATGGGCTTGCCACGTTTTTGCCATATCTGTAGGAAGTTTTGGAATGTATTTTCTGCTTGATTATGGCGCTTTGTCTATTATTGGGAGCCGCTGAAAGTCTTTGATGACTGCAGTAGGATATACTGTAAATCTGATTTACAAATAAGCAAACAAACCAATAATGGATTTAGAACCTCAGAGTCAAACTGTACTTACTGTAAGTGAAGAAGTTTTCTCTAATATGAAGTCAGCATCTTCCCTTCTATAATTGAATGGCGTTGTTCCATATCTGCATTCTGGAACAAGGACAGCAGCTCTTGCAATCTTCTGTGTGATACGTTTGAAGAACGTCCTCCTATCTTCATGTGAGCTCTCTTTTCTTAAGGCTAAACATGCCCACCTCCTTCAAGCCCCCTTTGCAGGACCAGAGACACCCCCACACAGATACCCCTGCTTAGGACTTAGTTTCTCATCTCTTGATCATCCTCACTTGTCTTTTCCAAACCTGTTCAAGACATCCAAATCCTTCTTCCATTCTGATGTTTTGAACAGGAATTCCCTTTCTGAGAGACAAAGTGCAGAACAAAGTAGGAATATTTGCTGTGGTTTGGAAACTATTCATGCACCCTAAAACTGTCTTTCCCCTTTTTTTCCAGCCAACCTCCCCAAGAAATTCCCCCTTGGGCTAGTTAACAATGGCTTGGGAAGTTCAATGAAACACAATAGTCAAGGCATTACACAGAATCTCGGGAGAACCATGTTCAAATCTCCGCATGACCATGGGGCTCAGTGGGTACTTTGGGGAAGAGTCATCACTTCTTAGACCCACTTATCAGACAGGGCTGTTGTGAGAATAAAGTGAATGGAGACCCCAGCAGGGATAGCTCTTATGAGCTCTCTGAAAAATCAAGATATGTTATAATAAATATATATTATAATAAATATGATAAATGTCATTGAGAAGCCAACGATAACAAGACTGGTACTTACTCTAGGTGAGGTTGCTCTCCCCCTGAAGGAGGTGATTCAGGACTTGGGGGGCCACCTGGATCCTCAGCAATTGCTCAAGCAGCAGGTGGAAGCCATGGTTAGGGAGCTCTGCCCAGCTTCAGTGGTCTACCAGTTATGTCTCTACCTGGATATGGATGTCTGTGACTCACCATACCTGGAATACTGTATCCAGATTTGGTCACCACAATACAAGAAGGATGCTAAGGAACTGGAAAGAGTGCAGAGAGGAGCAAGAAAGATGGTGAGCAGCTTGGAGGCTATATCCTATGTAGAACTGTTGAAAGAATTGGGCAGGTTTAGCCTAAAAGAGAAGAGGCTAAGAGGAGACATGATAGTAGTCTTCCAATACATGAAGGGTCATTGCAGGGGAGAGGTTTAATTTTGATATTGCCTGAGGGCAGGACCAGAACCAATGGAGGGAAATCCAAACTTGAAATAAGGAAGAATTTCCTGGCTGGGAGACCTATTTAACAATGGAACAACCTCCATCCTGGAGTGGTGAGTGCTCCATCTCACTGGAGATTTTCAGATAAAGGTTGAACCAACTGCCTGGGATGGAATGAGGAGAACTGGTCCTGTGTAGAACTGTTGTAAGAATTGGGCAGGTTTAGCCTAAAGAGGAGAAGGATATGGAGAGACATGATAGCAGTCTTCCATTCCTGGAAGAGCTGTCCCAGGGAAGAGGTAGGATTTATTCTCCATACCTCCTGAAAGTAAAACAAAAACCAACGGGTGGAAGCCTTACACAGGGAAATCCAAACTTGAAATAAGGAGGAATTTCCTGACTGTGAGACCTATTTTACAGTGGAACAACCTGCCTCCTGGAGTGGTGGGTGTTCCATCACGGGAGATTTTCAGATAAAGGTTGAACCAACTGTCTGGGATGGACTAAGGATTCCTATCCTGGAAAGGGGTTGGACTGGAGAACTTCCAAGATGCCTTCCAACCCTATGATTCTATGATTCACACCTTGATCACCACCCAGTTAGTCTACTGCAATGCGTTCTATGTGGGCCTGCCTTTGGAGACAACTTGGAAGCTGCACTTGGTACAGCATATGACAACTAGACTACTGATGGGACAATCCCATCAGTGCAGAATAACACAAGTGTTAAAGTCACTGCACGGTTACCAGTAGGCTTCTGGTTCCAATTCAAAGTGCTGGCTATCACTCTGAAAGCCCTTTAGAGCACAGCCCTGAGAGATACAATTTTTGGCAGCCCCTTTTCAGAACAGAATCTGCCAATCTAGCGAGAACCCAATGACTGATTGCAACACCTCCTCCCAGAGAAATACCAGGGGATGGTGGATTAGGTGATGGGCTTTCTCCATTGAGGCCCCCATCCTGTGGAACCTTCCCCATCCAGGATCTTTCCTCTGCTAGCCTTGGAATTTTATATTTTGTTCCATGATTTGGATTTTATACTTGTAGGGTGTCCAGAATCCTTTGGGATTGGGGTAGATTAGAAAAGGGGTTTAATAAATAAAAACAAAACCAGCATTAGGCCATCAAATGCAAACTCTGCCTCTTTGGTGTATGAGTCATGACATCCATGCATCTGGAAGGGCTGGAGTTTGCAGCACAAGGTTGCTTCGTTGTGCAGAAAAACCAATTAAACCAACCTTGAGAGGTGATTGTCCACCCTGTTCTTAAAAGTCCCCATTTGTCCTGGTTCCCTAAGAATGGATTGTTTTTAAATTAAGCTACATTATATTTTGAAATATTAAGGGAGGTAAATAGAATATACATTTATGAAAAGACAGGTTAAAGATGCAGCAGAGTTCTGGATAGGTGGAATTCTATGACTTTTTGTAATATTATGGTGGCATTTCACTCATTTTTATGGAGCTATTTGTATATGGCTTTGAAACAACGATGTTGGAAGTAGATTAAAATATATTCAATTCATAATAAAATAAATACATCCATGACTGCAAGAGGGAACCCTCTCCCTTTCTGCACCTCCTTTGTGCAAACAGAGGGAGACTGAGTAGAGCAGTTTACAGCTGTTCTCTCTTCCTGTTTGTGTCAATAAGAAGGAGCCAGATGTATGCCAAGGCTTAACTAATCTGGATTACGTGACCCTAAGTGCATACATACACTGCTATCATGACCCCAAAGGGTCAACATCTCCTATAACCTGCATAAGAAAAGCTGTTCAGGGTGGTGCCTTCCACCATGGTAGCCAAATGTCTCCAGGGTTTTTGTCTCATACATCCTAAAACAATGAGATGCATCCCAAAATTGTGCCCCTCCCCCAATTCATCCGTAAAATGGCCAAATTCTGCAGGCATGAGCTCCAGCTAAAAAAAATCTAGAAAATCTAGAAAAATAAAGCTAACAGGTGGAATAGACGTTCTCTAAGAGATTAAACCCTTCCAGTCAGGGTTCCTCAACCTTGGCAACTTTAAGGTGTGTGGACTTCAACTTCCAGAATTCCCCAGCCAGCTTGCTGGGGCTTCCCCACCCTTGCTGGCTGGGGAATTCTGGGAGTTGAAGTCCACCCGTCTTAAAGTTGCCAAGGTTGAGGAACCCTACTTCCAGTAATATCACAGTTCTGACAATGGAAGGCTGGCTATGGGCCATAGACTGATCGGAGGATGTACCCGCTCCTTGAAAAAACCCTTGCTATTCCTACTAAGGGCACTGGGTTGCAACAAAGTCTGCCTCTTTGCCTTTCTGTAGACCTTGATTTTCTTGCCCAAGTAATTATACAACCCTAGTCTCTAGTTTTGTATTGTTTATTTGCCTTTTATTTATTTAACAAAGCAGAAGAAAGAAAACCCATGAAGAATTCATGGCCATTGTCCAACCATCAATGTCCACGCAATAAGTATATAGGTCAAAAGAATATGGATGTCTGAAAAGATTAAGCCTTATTTTAAAGTCAAGTTAAAGTTTGTAATTATGTCTTCCTGGAACTTTGGGATGCCCCAAAAATCTATGTTTCAGTGAAGGATTGTTCCATCTGCAGCAACATGATGAGGGAGAGCGCAAACCACGTGGTTGCTGGAGTCTAGCAATTATGAGAAAGGAGAAGAGTTACAAGATTTATCAGAAGTTCATGGTTTTTGTGTTGCTGTTGTTTTAACTCTTAGTCTGGTAGAATGCCCTCTGGGCAAAAAAGTGGAATTCAAATAGATGATGATGATTACTATCATAAAGCAGGCTAAGAGAAGAGGCACGCTTGACAGCTATGGAATGTAGAGTGCTGAGGAAGGAAGGAAGAAATAAAAACAAGAGTGTCCAGGGGTGTCAAAGAAGTCAAGATGGTGGCCATGGCCACACTATAGAAGCCCTGGGGGGTGTAGCTTTGATCACATGGCTGCAGCTGCCATCTTGTCCATTTTTAACCAGTGCCTCCCACCACTGGTTAAAATAAAGGGGAAACTGTAAAGGTGCAATGGAGTTAGTGAACATAAACACCTTAAACAGCATACTTATTAGGTAGTGAAAATGCATTACGGCATTTTGTCACAAGGCTTCCTTTCAACGTTATCTCCAGGTTGCATCTTGGTGAGAGTAAAAGGTCTCCTCTTAGCTGGGTAGATGCCATTCAGCATTGGAACTGCAGTCTGAGGGGAGTCCTTTCCATCCACTTTCAAGCAAGCAAGAAGACAAGTAAAGCAAACCATCATAGATGAATGGAAGAACTTTCCACATGTGGTCAGCAGATTCCCCGCTGATTTTCTCCCCTTCCACTCCCCACCCCAAGCTCAGACTTTGGACTTAGACCAAAACCTCTACAGCTTGTACTTGGGTTTGCTTGACCTAAGATTAACTTCTTGTTTGTAGCTCTGCAAATCTGAGAAAAACACACACTTCTATTTTAAATTGGGATTTTTTTTATCTGTCAAAGAGTCACTGAAGGTATTTCCCGGATGTGTTTTTATCATCTGAAGGAGGAGAAAGAAGAAGAGGAATAGAGGGTAAATAGATCTGATTGCTATCCTTTCCCAAAGTCAGCCACCCGGGTCATGGCTTGGCCTGTCAAGATTTGATGGACAGCAATTTTAAAGTTATTTCCCACCCCAAAAATACCATCCTAATCTAATTCTAGCAATTGAAATGGAAGCTTGGAGGACCTGTCTCTGAACCAGACAGTACATTCAGGATAATAACAAAGATAAACTTTTTCTTGGATGGTCCCACAGGCAGGAGATGATGTTTAATGCTTCTGACATGCCTAGCAAACATCTCTTCTTTCACTCTGGAACAAAAACACCAAACTTTGGCTGGATTCACACATTGCATTAAGCCATAGCACACTAAGCTAGCGCTAAACAAACCACACCTTAGGGTGATCTTTGTAATGCTCCCTGCAAGTTAAACGAGAGCTGAATTGTTATTTTTACAATCAAGGAAATATGTTTAACTTGTAGGAGGCATTACAATGATTCACTTCCTCTGTTTTCTCCTATCTCTTCCACCCTGCTTCCTCAAGTCAGAGTAATACAGGTAGATAGTAAACTCCTGATTATCGGCTTATGGATTTCCCTAGTTAGCCCAACTTTGTCTGGCAGCAGCTTTCCAGCAGAATCACCATAATGATGAAGATGAAATATATTTTTAAACCATTTCTGACTGCAAATCATCCTGAAGTGGTTTAGAAGACTTACAACAATTTAAAAGCAGAATTAAAACCAGAATTGGAAACAATTCATTATAAAACAAAAGCTAGAGGAAGTTAATAGCTGGGAAGGCCAGCCTAAAAAGGAACATTTTAATAATTAAAACACACCAGTGTTGCAGCCTGGTGTGCCATAAAGCTTGGTTGAAATATGGTTCACTTGAGCCTGAGAAAAACATTATCAGGACATACTTCCTAATCTTTCATGAGTTAAATCTATAGGGCCAGAAGGAGAAGGAAGGAAGATTTGCCATTCTAGTCTTACCTCATTTTTTCAATCTGATTACTTCCATAGCAGATAGTGGGAATGCAGCAGACATAATATACCTTGACTTCAGCAAAGCATTTGGCAAAGTATCCTATGACATTCTGATTAGCAAGCTAGTTAGGAATGCGTTGAATGGCATGTTTGGTTGGTGTATCAGCTGGGTGCCAGAGGGTTTGGTACATTAGAGAAAATAACAGAATGAAATGTAATAACGACCAAAGCAAAATCTTTACTTAGGAAAAAGAAATCAGATCCCAGGAAGAATATGGGGATACTAGGTGTACCACTGTATGCATGAAAAGGATCTTTCCTGTTTGTTGCCATTTTGTATTTTACATGTTGGATTGTTCTTATTTTAATGTTATATGGTTATTTTTCTTTCTTTATTGCTTGCTTCTCTTCTATGCCATCCAGAGTCAAGTTGTTTGAGTTGGGTGGCCCTATAAATCCATGAAATAAATAAATAAATAAATAAAATCTAATTAATTGGAAGCTGAATATGCATCAGCAACATGATTGACTGACTGACCCTTGCATTCTGCCAAATCTCTAAAAAAATTCTGGCAGATTACAATGAACAATTAAAACAAACCCAGTAGAAAAATGATAATTAAAACATCTACAGTAGGTAAAATTTAAATGTCCACATATTCCCAGTAATTCTGAGGGTTATCATCAAGAAAACAAAAATCCATAATAACAATAACAGCAACAGCAGCAATATAAATGCACCCATATCTTCCAAAAGAGATCCCTCGTTACCGTTTTCTGAAAGACCATTAAAGAAGGCACCAACCTAAAGAGGAAAATGCAATTTTAGGCCACATTAAGCGAAAGATAGTTTCCAAATCTCAGGAAATAATAGCTCCGTTATGTCCAGCATTGATCAGCTCTCACGTTGAGCACATTTCCAGGCGCCCAGGCAGCTCTTAACCCTCCTGGTTCCCCTCTGTCTTTTTCTTTGGACAGATTGCTTCACATATTAACACAAAACAAAGCGCTAAATTGCAGTAACCAACCATGTGTATTTTATAAGAATACTCAAGAGGACCGATGTACGAGCACAAGACATTTTTATCAAGGGGATGCTAGAGGGTGATGCTGTGCTTTGCAGTGTCTCATTTGTTAGCTTTTAAATTAATAGGATTTTTAAAAAGAATTAAATGCAGGTGGGGCAGGGAGCCTGCCAGACTCCAAAGAGTACATTAGTATCTGCAGGCACCGTGCTGCTGAGCCCTGACTTCCAATCAAGCAAGAGCTTCTAAAGACAATTTGGGAATGCAGTTCAAAGCTTGGACCAACCTTTGAGATCATTACCTCTCACCCCTTCCAAAAGCTGCAGGTTTTGGCACTTGCAGTGCAGCTGAGAAATGCATTGGAGTCAAGGAAACAGTTTTTTTTCTAGAGAGGAAAACGGTGTGTTGACTTAGTGAGATTGTGTGACAGACTTGAGTTGTATAACTTGAAGCTACCACCTGAACTTTGGACTTTTGATTGCTTGGAGGTTGGAAGGAGATGGGAGAAGAAACAGGACCGCTCCCCTGGAGTGGGCCAAATGAAGAGGTGTTTCCATTTTGTGAGGCATCTTCTAGCTTGGACCATTGCTAGATGGGCTTGCAGAAGAAGCCCAATGCATAAGCCCAAGCTTCTTCGATCATGCTCCACTCTTAATTTAATTGTTGGTGTGAATACAAAGAGGGCCAGTTTGGTGTAGTGGTTAAAGGCAGTGGGCTATAAATCCGGAGACCATGAGTTCTGGTCTTGCCTTAGGCAAGAAACCACAGGCAGCTTTGGGCCAACCCCTGTCCCCCATCCCTAGGAAGAAGAAGGCAAGGGCAAGCTACTTCTGAAAAGAAAACTCAGAAAACTGGTCTTGAGCAGGCTTGGAACATGAAGATAGCCATCTTCCTGATGAGATGTTGACCTGCTCATTTCCTGTTTGTACAGGCTTGGGGGGGGGGGGGGGATATCAAGGAGTCCAAGATGAGATGGAGTCCTACCCTTGCTGAACATCAAGTAAAGGCACTTTTCACACAATATTATAGCTGAATCATGAAAAATGATAATAGAATCATAAAGGTATAGTCCTCAAATGTTGGGCTGCATCCATAGAGGATTTACTTCAGCCATTTAAAAAGGGCCAGGACAAAATTAGTAATATGAAATACACCTTGCAGGGGTGTCCAGGAAGAGGGGGAGGGCTGTCAAAAAGTCAATATGTGGCTATGACAACTGAAATACTATCTTTTTACATGTGTCACACCTCTGTGGCACCACTAGTAATAGGATAGCTGGCATCATGGTATCCCATCATCCCCAAATCCTAGCAGCTCAGCCTGCAGCAACCTGGCCACTACATCAGAGTAACATAGTACAGCCTTGTGTTCTGACTCATACCCAATCAACATCCCAGATTTTTATTTTTTGCAAGGCACAGGCATTCCTAGGCATGTGTCAATGGTTAAGCACACCCAACCGTGGGAAGTGTGAAAGCCTCTGTGCTATCTATGGGGGACAAAAACAAAAAAACCAAAAAGAGCTTCAAAGTTCTTACTTACCTTTGAAAGAGGCCAGAGAGAACTAGGAAAGGCCCGTCACTTCTCTGGCCTGTAATAAATCATACCTCCAGCTGATAAGCAAAGTGCCCTCACCTTGAAACAATCCAAGGGAAGGATGTCAAAGGGCTGGCTTGCAAACAGAACAATGAGGCAAAAATCCCCATAAAATCCACCCCCTGCGCACTTAGAGGTTGTTAACGCACCCTTGCCCCAATGGGATGCCTCCCTCGGAAAGCTGGAAGTCCTCCACATGCACAGCTCAAGGGTCTGCCCTCAAGAGTTGTGCGTGCATAAAATGGATACACCTTAGATAAGGGTCTGCTGGATTAAGACTATGGGGAACATAAGACACCCAGTCTCACCCACAGAGCACCATGTTGACTTCTGGAGCAAAGGTGGAGAAAGACTGCGAGAAGTATCAGATGAAAATTCAGTGAAGCTTGAATACCTCCTGAAGGAGAAGAAGAGATTCTCTCTTGCCAACAGTGCAGTTCTTTTACTGACCCTCATCTTAAATGGGCTAATACGTTAGAGGTTGGCCAAGGCACAATACATGTAATAACATTGCTACAGTGCAAGGCAAGCTATTGGAAAGATTTTTCCATTTCGCTGGGTTTTCCTCATTGACCCTCTATACCTGTGCTAATAGTCAGGCCAAAAGTAATTCTTCAGGGCTTCCATTCCTGTTTTTATTATTAAAAGGAATTATGAAAAATGACAACTCCAGCAATGTGCCACTTTTCTGAACATGGTGCTGTGGAGAAGTGTTGGGACCAGAGCTTCCAGAATTTGCAAGCTCCATACCGTTGCTGGCTAGGATACTGGGAGATGTACTCCCAATGTATCTGAAGAGAGCCAGGTTGGGGAAAAGCTGTTCATCTTTTCTGCCTTGAAACATTCAGTTTCACCAATATACTCCTCCTATAGAGCAGGAGAAGGAAAGGACAGTTATAACTAAAATTAATTGTTGCCAATCTGTAATCAGGCACCCCTAGTTGTGGCTTGGCATGATGTCCAAAAAGAGCCCTTAACTTTGAAGACATAAAGATCTGCCTTAAAAAGAATAGCCATCAGTTTAGTGAAATAGGTGGGCTTCAACACAATTAAAGTTTGCCGCGTCAAACTCAGATTGCCGTTTTAAATTGGGGGTGGGCATCCACCTGAAAATGAGACAAGACACACCCATGACAAAAGGGAGTGGGGAAGACCCTTTTTTCCCCACCCACCCTTTCCTAACCTGGTATCTTCAGACTGAGAGAGGAAAGATAAATAAGAGGACTTACATAGGAAGGCAAAAGACCATCAATGAAAATAAGTTTAGAATCGAATAATTTATTCTTTACTGGAACAAAGTGATATTTTTAGAGAATGTAAATATATGGGTACTTGATTCGTTTTTCTTTATTTTGTATTTATGATGTAGCAAACCCTTCCCCAATCTGTATCATTTGTTGCCTACGTTACTTGTGTAAAGTCTTTGGGAATGAGGCAGTTGGTAGGATGAATGCTTAAAATGTATAAAAAACCTCTGTGAAGTCTTTCCCTGGGATTAAAAAGGAAAGGAGAAAGGGTCCACAGAAAAGGATCTTTTAATTCTTCTGCAGGCAGTGGCTGCATGGTAAGTCTTGAGATCATTTAATAGCTTCCTCTCCAACCTTTTTTGGGCGTTAGTAATAAGCACAAGTTTGGCGTGGCTTCTGCTTCTCCGGCTGCCCTAAGCTTTGGTGAACTCTGTGGAACTGTTGTAGGTCTTCAAGAGGTCTTCTAAGTAAGCCAGCATCCCCCTTTTCACTGGGTAACCTTCAGATGCTTCCTCCACCCTTCGCACATTCTCAATGGCCCTTTCCAGGGTTCTGTCTCTTCCAGGAACGGTCTCTCCTGCTCCTGCTTCTTCACCTTCAGCCCCCGATTTCATATACTGCAACATGTAGGATCGAATTACTTCTCCCTGCTCCATCACTGTCCTCCTGATGTCTGGTAGATCAGCCGCCTCAGCCAGGCTGAGCAGATGAAGCAGAGCGTGGCAGAGCTGCCTTCGGAGGCTAGCGCTGTATTTGAACTCCAAGAAGTCTTCAGCATTCTCACTCCGCTGCAAAGCGGTCACCAACGCAGTCCAGATCTGGGAAAATTGCTTGGGAGTCCCATAATGCCTTCTTTCAGATGGCACGGAGAGAGCCGTGGCTGATTTGATGCGGACTTTAAAATTCTTGCAGGACTTGACCGCTGATGTGAGAGCATCGTAGGCTTTGCCAGTCCAAGGGGCTTCTCCTAAATAATTCAAAATAGGCAAAAAAATTTTATCAGGCCTATCAGGAAACCAACAATCATTTTTTTTTTTTTTATGCCTCCTCCAACCTGATGCTCTCCAGATGCAATGGGTGACATTTCCCATCATCCTAGCCAACAGTGCAGCTGGCTGGAATAATAAGAACTGTGGTCCACTACAAGAGGGCACCTGTACAGAGAAGGATGTTCAAGAGCGCTACTAACTGAGCCGGGAGTTGAATTGAATTACTCTGTACTGAATTACTCTGACATACGGAATAACAATGACTAAAATGACTTTAGTTTTTATGACTAAAACTAGTATTTTTAGGCCCCATAGCACCACAACCATCACCATCATTATCATTTTTAAAAATCTGATGGCCTGAATCTCAAGATTTCCGCAATCTTGTCCCAAGCATTCTCAGGATGTCATGTGAGAATATCAAAGCCTCACCAGACTTCTAGAGAGAGTAAAGGTGACGACCTTGATGGGGATGTGTCAAAACAAAGTGATGAGGGGTGTAACATACCCGAAGTCCACAACAGACAGAAAATATTTGAAAGGGGCTCAGACAGACACCTCCCTAATTCACAGGAATATAAGAAGGGGGAGGAGGTACAGCACAAGCAGACTTGCAAGATTGATGTCAGCCCCGCTAGGTAGACCAGACTAGGAAATTAACTCCACCTGAAAGCTAAAACTACTTTTACTGAAATGGCTTATAAGAACAGAATCTTGCAAGTTTGATTGTGCTGTTCTTCCTCCTCCTCCTTAAATTCCAGTGAACTAGGGAGGTGTCTGCCTGAGCCACTTCCGAATGTTATCTGGATGTTGTGGACTTAAAATACATTTTACTCCTTGTTACCTTGGCCACAGTGCTTGCATATCTTGCATATCTCCGTCAAGGTCATCGTCCTTACTCTCTACAACTTCCACTATTTTTAGTATCATTTCCATTTAATATAAGCCTACTTTTCCATCAGGGTATTGTCCCTTCTGAATAATAGTCTCTCTCCCAAGCAGAGGCCTTGCTCAGCTATCCTGGAGGTTGCGGAATGAATTTGGGATTATCAGCAGGCAAGCTTAAGCTTCCAGCGCTGGCCTTTCTCAGCTCGAACAGCAGGTTAGAGCTACTACAGTTAAATCCATGGATGAGCTTTCTCCAGGCATTTAGACAGCTTCTACGGGTAGCAGGACATGAGGTCCCTCTCAGTCTGATCTAGCCACCTCTCTTCATAATCCTGCATCCCATGGTCTTTAGACAGCCCCAGATTCCTGGCTGGTTGACATAAAGAGATGGGAGAGGACATCGGTGCTGATAAAGAACTGGGGGACATTTCTGTACCACTGTTTGGAAGCCACACACTGCTGTTTTTACTTACCTAATGGCAATGCAGGGTTTTTGAAGACATTTCCAAGCGCGTAACAGGCATTCCAACGCACTTTCATTGTGGCATCACTCTGCACTGTAGATGTCAGAGCGTGGATGGATTCCTCAATGGGTTGGCTGAATCTGGGACTGGTGGTGTGGGATGGCTGGAGAAAATGAAGGAGGTTTCCCAGGGCACGGACAGCATTGCTCTTGACCTGAAAGAGAGATTGAAAAAGCCGGTTGCTTGTACTGTAAAAGCTGGTGCTGTCACTGCCTTCCAATACTGAACAATGTTATGAATCCATCTTGCTCTGTACTCCAGCCTTTTGGGCCTCTGAGCCAGTAGGATGGACTGGATCTTCCTGAGGGCAAGGATGCAACCCTTCAAGCCATCCACCTCCTTTCCTGCAAGCTAAGAGTGTGTAGAAATTTAATTGGGATGACGTTCACATTATTATCTACTTTTGACTACTGGATTTCGTTTATTTAGAGAAGCATTTTAATGTCTTTGCCCGGTCTGTTTTTCTTATACCCTGAAGCTACATTGTGCATTTTAGAGATAGAAAACCAGGGAACAAACAATAAATGATATACTTGGTATATGTTATGCTTATAAAATTGCTGGGTGATTGGTTTCTGCATGGTTTTCTGCAACCATGCCAGATTTTGATCAGCATCTAAGCAAGTTACAGTCCCACCACACAGAAAGCTGTAAGCATGAGATAGCATAGCAGTAAAGTGCCAGACATCATCTGAGGAGAGCCACATTCAAATCCCTCCTCAACCAGAAAACTCATTGAGTAAATCTGGGCCATTCCATAACATCAAGGAGGCTACTAAAAAAAGGGACATCTTTCAGAGGGGTAGTTGGGTTAGCTTCTTACAGCAAAACATGGAGTCTGGCAGCATCTTAAAGGAGAACACTTTTTAAAAATTTAATTCATTCCTAATCCATATTAAAAATAGCAATAGCTTTCAGGCAATCAAGAAACCACCACAGTAACTGTAAATAGGAAAATCCACAATCAATATTAGCATTTGTGAATGGAAATACGTTTTAATTATGTTTAAAAACATGATTATTGACATTTACTTCTGCCTGATTAATTTGAAGTTGGTCCATGCCTTTAAATAGAAAAAGAGCTCTATCATTTCTGTTTTTGCTACTTTTTATTGTTTTTCTCAGAGATGCTGTCACATTAGAGATTTGTATTTTCGTCTATTTTATGAGAACCATACTGTGTACATTGTCCTGAGACGGCTGTACAGGTGACATACTTAAAATACTGAAAAGATGCTGCAAACACAGTCCCTCTGTGGTGAAGAATCATCTGTAGAAGATGCAGCCATCATTCAGATTCCCTCAGAAAGAACCAGCCTGTTAAATTGATTGATTACGTGCCATCAAGTTGTTTTCAACTCCTAGCAACTGCAGATAGATTTTCTCCATGAACCTGTTAAATAAGTGCTAAAAAATTCAACCTGCGTTACAGGGAATGTTATACTATATATTGATATAATAGCATATATAACCACAGCAGGTCCCTTTTCAGATGAAAGTCTCCCCACTTAAATAAGTCACTCTGACTTTTCTGTCCTCTACAGATGACTCCATCTCACCACATTCGTTCCGTTCTGACCGAATCATTTGGTGTTTATCTCAGCACTCTTCCACTTATATGTACCTTGACAAATTTGGCCTGCCAAACTGTAGAATTTCAAATGTGCCTGAATCCAAGAGTGCACCAGACCTGCATCCCTGCCTATTACAAGCCTACATGCACAAATCTTGAGATACCGGCCTTGTCTTTGTCTTTTGACGCCTCGGTTGCTGATTGTAACATTTTCAGGAGCAGCAGGTCTGAGAATTCATCTTGGAAGCTTTGTCCCATTAGCTCCCTGTTCCCCACAAAAAAAAATCAAAGAAATCAGAAATAGATCCAGACATTTATCCAGAAATACAGACAAATAAATATCCATCTGAGTCTATCCTAAAGCAGTCCATTCCTCCTGTACTCTTCATTATTTTTAAAGAGGGCTTGTTTTTGAGAGATTAGTGGTTTTTTGAAATAACATACAGACCCATATCTGAGAAGACATCAGAAAAAGGGTTTTGAGTTTTTATACTCCTTCCTCTGTCCTTCTCAGCATACAACTGAACTAGATAAATACAGTATGTATTTGAAAATGGCATCTCAGAGTTGATTCCCTTCCTTCAGTGCACTTCTGTATGTTTTTCTTTCAATAAAGCCAAAATTATGTAAGCCACCAAGAGTTGTTTTGATTACGGCAACATGAAATGTGTTAATAAATAGCTGAAAAATGAAGCTGCAGTTCCAAAATCCAGGTATCTCATGGACAACTTAGACAAACACAAAATTCCAAAACACAGCCTAGAGTCTTTTGGTACAGACAGCACACAACTGAGGCAACCATGCTCTAACTCAGTGTTTTTTGAACTTCATACTGTTCTGTAACTGGGCGTTTAATCTTATTATTGAATTCAGGAATGTTAGCTGCTCAGAGTCAGATGTGATCAGAACAGCATAAAAACCTACTAATTAATCAATCAAGTCGATAAACAATAAAGTCAATAAGGGCTGCCAGGATTGGGCTGCAGAAAATGAAATGACCACTAGATGGTAGCAGAGAGGACCAGAACACCATCTAATGGTTATCTAGATATCTGCATCCCAGATCTGGTACCTCTAGTTTAACAAGCACCAAATACTGTCTTTTTAATGTCAGTTTAAAAAAAATTCCAAGCCCTTTGAACCTTATTTAAGTTGAATTTTTGCAGATGTATGACTTATGAATTGCACATGTAGTTCTTGCTTAGCAGCCACAATTTGGACCGGCAATTTGGCTGTTATGAGGAAAATCATGTGACTGCGACATACGATTTTATTTCCACCTTCCATACTGTACAGTATTAATTCTGCTTGTTGCAAGCAAAAATGCACACTGGCTGTGAAGTACACAAATGATGGTCACGTGCCTGAGACACATCACAACTGTAAATGCAAAGTTATTTTTTTTTAGGACCATCGTAACTTTGCACAGTTGCTGCACAAAGCAGCTGGTAAACAAGGACTAACTATAATGTAATGTTGCTTTTTTGTTTGGAACTTGTGCTCTGGGAACTTAGGTTCAGCGTTAAAGAACAATAAAATAACAGAAAGAATAATCCTAAACCAGCAACCTACTTGTTGATGATTAGAGTGTCTGTCAGATTGCCCAAAGACCAGGCTGCTTTGGCACGGACATTTGGAGAACTGTCACAGAGTGAATTCAGAATGGTGTTGGCTGCGTCAGCGACAAACATCACATCCTAAGAACAGATGTTGGTCATTAATATATTGTTATTTTTTCCCACACTATTTGCTATGTATCTGTGTAATTTCTTCCTTGACACCATGAAAGTTTAAGAACTTGCCTTCTGCTCTAAGGAAACAACACTGTCCTACACTTCTACCCAGTATGTTCATCATCTGATTAATCTTTAATTACAGATGACTGTATCCAAACTTGTCTGGTCCCCTGATGTTAAAACGACCTTGGAGTATGTTCTTATTTCATAGCTAACACAGCTATTTAGAATCAACTGCAATTGCTTCAACCCACCAAACTTATTCATACCCTCATCACAATCTTATCTTTAAATTAACTGCTTTTCTGTACTTGCTGGTGACCTTGTGACTCTACTCTACTCTTCAATACCACACCCCACTTGACTCTCCTTTCTTGCTGATACTTTCTTTTGTAATCTCCCCCAACCCCATTTCTACTTCAACTGCTAAGCTATTTAGTCTTGCATTTCTTTTTTTTCCCAGGAGATAGACAGACAGACAGACAGACATACACACATTCATTCATTTCACGTTTTATAAGCCCACCCAACTCAGATAGTGGACTCTTGCTTACAACGTAGAAGTCAAGGTGATTGTGGTTCTTGGTAACTGCATCTCTGCAGTTTTCTCAAAAGTGGGTTGCCACTGCTTTTTCCTAGATGTTTCAACCCCCCAATCTGGCCTACCATCCTGGCGTTTCCTGGTGCCTGCCACTTAATGGTTGGCCTTACTTAGTTCCTGAGATCAACCAAGGTCAGCTAGATGCTGCCATCTGCTAAGGCAAGAGACCTCACTTGCAAACAGAGATTTAAATGCCTGAATTTTTTTTTTTGATTTGGAATAGAACGCATCACATGGCTCCTACCCTAATGGCATTCCAAAAGTCTTTGAAGACCTGGCTGTTCTCCCAGACTTGTGGCTGAGGTAAATGCTGAGCCTCTGCCCTGTTGGTTGTTTTTTTCATTACATATTATGTTTTCCAGACATATGTTGGGAGGGGGGTCGGGATGGGATTTGCTTGGTTTTATGTTCCTTCCTACTTTTTAAGGAATAGACATCTGGAGTCAGGTGGCTCTAAAATAATAACTATTATTTAACTATATAATAAAAATCATCATCATCATCTATGGCAAAAGGAAGCAAAGATAGTACCAATAGTAACAGGCACCTTGGATGCAATCCCAAAACAGCTGGAGCACCAGTTGAACACCATCAGCACTGACAAAATCATCACTAGTCAATTGCAAAAGGCAGCTTTATTCGGAACAGCTTACCTCCTGCGACGATGCCTATCCCAGGTGCTTGGGAAGGACTTGATAGGTGGATAAAAATGCCAAACCCAGTCTAAACATCTGGCTGACTGTGCGACCAACTGTAATAAAAAATGATGCAGCGAAGATTCTCTCCATGGTGAGGAATGTCTGTGAGACTGAGGGGCTTTTGTGCAAGGGAAAGGAGTGGCTGCAAGAATCACTCTGATCTGAGAACAGATCTTGTCAACTGCTCTTTTACAAAATACTCAAAGCCTTCCCCAGCTGTGCAGAACAAGCTTCCTCCATCTCGAGGCACGACACTGCTTAGGTGCTGGTTGCAGAAGCTTCATTTCAGGCCCCAAAAGACAGACATAAAGCAAAAACGAAAGCAGCTCACGGTCTCACCTGCTGAAGGCACGGGAAGACAACATAGACCCCAAGCGCCCGTGAAGCTGCAGCTTTCACCAGAGGATTCTCACTGTGGTTGAGCCCAAGAAGGACCGTGATGCAGAGGATCTGCTTGTCATCCTGCATCAACGACACAAAGAAGCCACCCCTTGAGCACTGCAAAACAAAACTCAATCTACTAAAGGGTTTCACCCCAGGATTATCTATGAGTAAATTAAAATACCGAATATGGAAACTGAGGTAGTGTCAAAGGATGGCAAAGCACTGTCACAGTGACTTACTGGGGGGTGGGAGGGGAAGCCAGAAGCAATATGGTTCCAAACAGATATAGCTAGCTACCACAGTTCTGGGATCTTCAGAACCCAACAAGATATGTTGCAGGTACAGTAAAGATCAGTTTAAACATCACAGCAAATAATGCTACAAAAGCTTGACTGTGGATGAAGGTAGTATCTAAACTGACAAGCAAGGATAGATGAACAAGTGGGAAATCAATATTAGGAAGAGGGTATGCCCATCCAGCTTTGTACTAGCCATAGTTTGATGCTACTAACAAGTACAGTGATGGCTATACCTTCACACTGTCTGATGGAGGTACGGGTGAATTATGAAGCTGAGCTGAGGGAAACAAAGAAACAAATTACTAAATCTTTTATTGCATTTTGTAGGTCTAAAAAAAAAAGCGTGGCTTCTTAGCGATGTCCCATGCGGTCTGAACTGCATCAGTAATGCAAACAGCACCCATATTTATTTATTTATGTATTAAATTTCTCCCTGCCCATCTCCCCCAGTCAACTATGTTTAAGGCATGTGCCCAACAAAGAAGCCCCACTTGCTACAAATTGTATCCAGCCATGGTTTATTACAGTTTGGAAATGTGTTTGGATGAGATGGGAAGCCAAACAGCATGATTTAATGTGGTATGTGAACATGCTCAACAATGTAAAAGACTGCAGATAAGCAGAGAAGGCTGAAATCCATGGATTACAGGTCTCAGATAATGTTCTCGATGATTCAACTAGAACTTTAAAAACTATACATTACACATGGAATGTGGAGAGTTGCCTCCTGCCATGGAAGCAATGTACCAAATTAAAATATAATCTTTAGAATAGGCCAAAAATTCTTGGATGGCTGCACTCATGCCAAGAATCAGGGAACCTAACTTCCTGAACAGAATCACCGCTCCTGTTAAAAAAGCTTCCCTTTTCTGATTGCCCATCTTCCCATACTACTGAGTAGTTACCAAATAGAAAGACCATCACATAGCTTTTTCTAGTAAGACAAGAAAGGGGAGACCAGATTACCAACTTTCGCCTAAGCAGCACTCCCTCCTAATGGTAATAACACAAGACTGGCTGGTTCGGGCACATTTTGGTTAGTATGTCACAAGCAAGCTAGGATCTCCAATATAAAGGTTACCTTGCTAACCAACATACTGTAGCCCACATCCTATCAACCAGGAGGTACCCACAGTATGACAAACTTAGGAAACCGTATCAGTTAAATATTATCTCCTGCCTTTAATTTCCTTTCCTTATAACTTTTACTCCTTTATCTATTCCTTACCCAAGGATATGTATGCAAATAGAGAGACTGGATATAAATCAAGCAATAATATTGGTCTGCAACATGAAGTGACTACACACTATTTTGCCAGCTTTGCCATCTCAGTGAGCCTGTGTGTCTGCCAGCCAAACCAAACAACATTTACTTATGATTTTCAAAATCTTGCATTTGCAAAACAAGTACAAACACAGGTCTTAGCGATGCACTTACGGGGAGACAGCTGAAAGCTTCTGGCAAAATAGAGGAGAGGGCATCACAGGTGCTGGTCTGGAGAGTGGGGTGCTCAGAGTTTTGGAGGGCAGCTAGTAAAGGTCCATTCAGCATCCTCATCCAGAATGTCACAACCTACACAGTGGAAAAGAGAATCCTTGCAGTTTCACTGACAGGGAGATTTTCTTTTTTCATGAATGAAGTAAGGCAAGTGCTACTGTTTGTAAGCACACACATCCCCCATCAACAGAAAATGGCTTCAGTTGTTTTTCAAGGCAAGACTTGATTCCTACTGATTTCACAGAGCAAATTATTCAATCAGGCTTCCCTGGGAAGAAAGCAGGATTGTGAACTTTTGCCTTCCTTCCTTCGAGTTGTTTTCCATTCCAGCTGCCCTTTCTAAGAACTTAATTAAGAACTAGGGCTCAAGTCTTCTTTATTCATCTTTCCTCCTGAATTTTTATCCTTTCATCATGATTTATAGGGATCTCTTTACTACTGATGGTTAATGAAGCTACCTTAAAAACTTTTTTCAACTGGAGATGGTGGAAAAATGTTTCAAATTACAGAAAAATAGGGCACAGAAAATATAATACCATAATACTACAATACGTACCAAGTCAACAGGTACCCGTTGATCTGGAGTAGCAACTAGGTCTGGCTTGTACTGCTGTATTACACCCACTCCAAGTTCATCCAGAAGCTGCCAGAAACAAGAAAAAGAAAGGAATATTATGGATTTGTAAAACAAGATATCATACGGATAAAGATATACTGGACTGGAACGCATATTGTAATAAATCACAGTGTGGTTTGTTTTGGATTAATTTATTCAACTATGGCTTATGTAGTAACTATAGTTTAACATGAATCCCATTACTGATAAGTATTCCTTTCTTTTAGAATATGTTAAGGAAAAACAAATGGGGCTTTAATACATTCCCTGTTGGTTACTTTGACATGTTCTCATATTTTTTGTATGAATAAAATGTAATCCTGACACCAAAGTATAATTTAGGACTTTAAATCACCAAATGGAGTCGCTGACTCACAAAATAGGTAATTTTGAATCAAGGCATTATTTAATACAATCTGGCACAACTACTAGATTAATTTTTTTAAAAAATCACGTTGTTTCTTTGAAAAAGGATTTCTTATAGGAAACATTTTTTAATCAACAAGGAATCAATATTGCTATAAACTAAATATCATTCTCTATAAAATAAGCCCTAATAAAACAAAAATATTTTCTCCAAACCTTTGGATGGACATTAGTACTTACTTTTGCCCCGTGGAGCTGGAGAGATGGATCTGTTTCCTGCATGCATTTACAAGCCACTTCACCCAGTTCTAGCAAATAGCTTTGGGAAAGGGTAAAATAACCCTTGACAAGCAGTGCTAAAACCTATAGTAAATTGAAGCAGGGAAGGGAGAGGAAGAAACATAATGGGAGTTCTGATATTTGATAGGAAACTTAGCCCATGACAGTGAATGTATCTAAACTGTTGTCTAAATGTTATTGTCAAAAACAACTGTTATCGTTGATGGCTGCCACTTTTTCATTTTATTCTCGTTGTATATTCTTATTTTTATTTTGGATTATTATATTAATATTTTTAACTGTGTTCACTACCCAGAGTTGTTTATACAAGCTGGGCAGCTATATAAATTGAATAAAATAAACTAAAAAATAAAACAAAATTAAAATGACAATTTTGACAGCTTCATTATTTGAAAAATCAAAATTACCCAGCATATTAAAAGTGAACAGATTTACTGTCACCCCCTGTGGGCTTTCAGATGGATGAATCCACAAACTGAACACTGTTTGTTAGGTATGCACCCCAGAGCAAGCTTCTATTATCCAATGCAAAAGTTAAGTTAGGATAGTGATGCTAAGAAGGCAGCATTCTCAGTTGTAACTGTCCTGGGAATGACTACTGCACCTCTTGAACAATTTTGGAATTTCCAGAGCAATGTTACAGACGATCATGTTTGTGTTCCAGGACTTCAGGCCTACTGTTACCATTTTTTCATCTCTATCTCTGTATATTTATGGATATAATGCACATTTACAGACCTTTTGTTAATTAAACTATCAACAAAAAATAACTATGTATCTGACAACATATGCTCCTGTGCACAACATTAACTCCCTTGGTGTCTCAAAGTTTATTAGCACTCAACACCATCACCAGCCTGCCTGTTCTGTCAGCAACCAGCCAGCCCACTCCCCTTATCTATATACCTGCAGCGCCTCCAGCCGAACTGGAGAGGGTTCATATGTGCTAACAGTTGACAGGCAGCTGGTGTCGCTATCTGAATAGGAATCTTCCCGGGGCAACACAGCCAGAGAGATGCAGAGACGCAGAAGCCAACAGGGCTCGGCTGGTGTCTTCTCCAGGGCAAGCGGTGACTCTCCTGAGACCAGCGGGGGTTCTCTGCGCCCTTCAGGTGCACTGGAACGGAGCAGCAGGATGGATGTGCCATCACTCATCCCCAAAGAGCTGGGCTGCTGCAAAAGGAGATGAACCTCGGGCAAAGGTGCTTGAGCTGATACGATGGAACCTAGTAGCGTCAGACTTGACACTCGAACGTTAACGTCTAGTGATAAAAAGAGCACAGACGGCACATGTGAAGCACCTATTCTAAGCCAAAGAAAGATGGCACCATAATGCATCATGGGATTCTGGAGCAAGGAAGCAACTGCCGCTGATTGGTTAAGTTGCCCTGATGTCACAGAGGAGCCCGGAAGACCAAGCCTATTGCCTGAACCACTTGAGAAGGCACCCAACCACCAGAATGGGTCTTGGAAAAGATACAGCAAGCCCTTCAAAAGATGGGAACCATGAAAGAAGGACTGAAAAATGGCACAGTTCAGCTAAGCACAAAGGAAAAGCAGCTTCACATTAAGCAGCATTATTCATCCTGCTTTTGCATATTGTGCACAGTGGTTCCATAGTCAACATTTAGCAAGGCCTCCAAAGTTAAATCTGTCCTTCCACCTCACAGAATTTTAGCTCCAGGTTCATGCAGAACTAACACTCCATGGATAAAGCTGGCCTACATCTTCCATATCTTTGTCACAGCAGGCTGCCCATGAAACTCCTGGCTGAACTGGGATGTAACACTTCCTTTCCAACAGCAAGTTATTCTCTTTGGAATCGTAATGCAAAAAGTCTGCTTGGTACCAGAAATAAAGAGATGATGTTCAGCAAAAACAGACATGAAGCAATAGAAAATCTGTTTTGCAGGGCAGCTGCATGGGGCTTCACAGTTCCTTATGTCACTGATTATTAATATTACATGGGAGTTCCCCACGTCTACACAACTTTACATGGATGGCACACAACCATGTATACCAGAGCTAACCAACTTCCTAACAACTTCTATGGAGTCACCGAGGTGCACAGATTATGTGCTGGCAGTGTTCCTGTGCCTTTTAAAAGGACAAAACCTGCGCTCTGAGAAAAACCAATCCAGGAGCTAAACCTGTTGGACATCACCCTCTGATGCTTCTGCAACTGCAACACGCAGCGTTGCTTCATCCAGAACTTGCAACTGGAAAGCCACCTACAATACATTTTCCTGCAAATAATACAGTAACAAAACTGCTGCACAAAGGACAATGTGAAACACGGCATACCTTTATGTTTAATGTATGGCTTGATCTGGTTCCATACCCTTGACAGCAGACCAGGCTTTAAACGGCTGTACGGTACATTTGAGACCAGATTGGAAAGGCACTGTCAACAAGGAAGAAAGATCAGAAAGTCTGACAGAGGGATTAGGACTTCCTGGGGCCGAGTGTTATCCGTAAGCAAGTGTACTACTTTGCAGTGCAGAACCAACTGGCCCTGAGGCCTTTGGGGTGAGCTGCAGGCCTGGTAAGAAGGTTCCATATCCTTGAAGTATACAAATCCTTTCATTTAGCTGAACATAACAGTGTTCCTTGCTTGAAGAACAAATTGAAAAGAAGATGGCCGAGAGAGTGGGAGCTACAGAGATGGCCGTCCTTGTAATTTTATGCTCTGTATGTTGTGTGTATTTGGAGGGATGTTTTTGCGGCGGCACTCACCTGAATGGAAACTCCCTTTGGACTGCTTGGGCCAGCTTGGATTTATTCGGCCTGGAGGACTGTGTTGGAGGACGGCAGCGCTTGCTGTCTTGCGGCGTTGACCACGCCTACTGCCCCCCCCCCCCGTTTGTGATCTTGGCTTTTTTTTTAATTTGGCGGCAGCTTTTTTGGGTCAGCTTGGCTGCTCCTGAGGGATTTGCTGCTTGGAGGACCTGTTTGGGCTGCTCTGGAGGACCGCTCGAGTGGTTTCTTGGAGGAGTGGGCTGAGGAGTGGCCCAAAAGACGGGCCACACCAGAGGACAGGCTGCTTTTACCCTTTTGCTGGGCCTGCCATACTGGCTGCAGTTTTGAACTTAGCAGTGCTAAGTTCAAAAGGTCCTCCTTTTGCACCATCTGCTTTGTTGGATGCTGGGGCTTTGGAGGTGCAAGCAGTGGCCAGGCGGGGGCGGGGTTGCAGTAGAGTGGCAGACTACTGTGGACCTCCCTCCACCGCAGAGGCCTTTTTGCCTTCCCTCCAGTAGCCTCAAGGGGGAAGAAATGCTGCAGCTTCTATCTAATGGTGAAGTGCCTGAGTGCTGGGCTGTGGGTTTCCCACTGTGAGCTGAGTATTGACTCCTTCCTCTGGGTGAGAGCCAGAGATGGACTTGGTGGGGGGATGAATGAGAAGGGAGCCCTCGACCAGCTGGTGGGAGCAGCAGGGAAGGGGTGGGTGTCTTTGAATGTTAGTGTGTGTGAGTGAGTCTGAGTATGTTGATTCCTTCTTCTGGGTGTTAATGTTAAGACAAACATTTGCAATTAACTTTGAATAATTGTTTAGATAAAAGAGAGGCACTGTGACACAGTAGTTCAAGTGTTAAATGGAGCTGTAATGATCAGGAGAATCTACATGAAGCAATCTAAGAAGTCTAGAAAAGTTCTACAGAAATATTCTCCTGAATAGTAAGTATTACTTTTCCATCTATCCAGTTGTAGGCAGAACTAGTACCCTAGTGGTATAAAAGCAACTTCTGTAGACAAACTTATACCTTGATTATCTGGGTGAGGGTTTGGGATGATGATTCAGCTACCAAAGCCAACAGCAGACAGCGGTGAAGTTCTCGAATGCTGGATGCAATGCTCACTGAGAAGGGTGTGAACGCTCTCTTGTGATCATTTGCATCTTCAGCAATGGACAGGAATTGCTTGGAACCTTCCAAAATGGCCGAGAGAACTTGAAAGGCACAGGCCCGTGTCTACAACAGGACAAAATCATTAAAACAGTTCAAGCTAGGCACCTGATGGATCCGGATTATTTTCTACATCATTTCTCAGGGATACCATTGGAAGTCCTGGCTGTCCTGTGGAACACAGAGATGGCCAGGGCAGTTGACATGATTGTTGCTTAGCATACTCTTCCTCTAGCAAAAGCTCAAAAGCTCTTTGGTGTACAAGGGAGCTGAAAACAGTGAAACAAGCGATAAAGGGCTGGAGTGCCAGTGGAGGAACTTCCAGAGTGAACTGGACTGAACACAGGGTTGGGCTCTCTTTAAGACCCATTTTCAATCCCACTCCATTGCAGTGGGTACATAGAAGGGGGTCTCCATTATGTTTGCTTAACTCCTGTGAGCAGTTTTCATCGTTCTTTTCAGATGAAGTCAACTGGACCCACCTCAACTTAGGCTTCAGTGTTGGGGAGGTCATAAGGTGGTAATCTTGGTCAATGCTTGCCCTGTTCATATAATTTCCTTCCAGCTTGTAGATCTCAAGGACACAGATAGATTATGTGGAAAGATGAGGATCAAATTGGGACTGGACTCCTGATCACGAGAGATTAATGCCCCCTTAATGAGGAATGTGAAGGCAGTTATACAATTTCTATTGAAGAAGTGCCTTCTGCACCCATAGGATCTTTAGAACTATAGAGTAGGCTCAAATCTTCCATTCCTGGGTAAGGTTATTGAAAAATATATTATCTGGATCCATTTCAACTGGGGGTTTGTCTCAGATATGACAATGATATAGTTTTGGTAGCCTTGGTGGGTGATTTACACCAGAAAGTAAACTCGGGAAGTTTCTCCTGGATTTCTTGGTGGCTTTTGAGACCATTAACCATGGTATTGTTCTGGACCACCTGGAAGGGTTGGGTCTCAAGCATACTGCTTTGCAGTGTTCTGGTTCTTCCTATCAGAGCACAATCAAAATGTGGTACTGGAAGTTGACTATTCAACATGTAGGTCACTGATGCATGATTTGTTTAACCTGGTATCCTACAGCTGAAATTAAATCCATACAGAATGAAGGTGATGTTGGTAAAGAAAAAAACAAACTTAAGGATTGTCTGTTCTGGATGGAGTTACACTCCTCACAAAACAAGTTTGTGGTTTGGGAATGTTTCTTGATCTTCAGCTGTCCCTGGACCTGAAGGTGACAGCTGTGGTGAGAAGCACATTTATACAACTACAGCAAAAATGTCAACTGCAACCTTCTTGAGCATGTCTGATTTAGCTATCCACACCTTGGTTATATCCCTCCCTCATGTCTGGCCCTGCTCATATATGTAATGTGCTCCCCCCATTCCTCTGCATTAGTATCCTAACACTGTGTCTTTCCCATTAGCCACAAAAAGGTTGTCTGTCCCAGGTTAAAGAATGAGAGCTCTCACTAGAAACCAGCCAGCCAGCCAGCCAGCCAGCCAGCCAGCCAGCCAGCCAGCCAGCCAGCCAATTTCTAGGCTGCCTGACCCCAGAATGACTCTGGTTAACTGCACAATTCAAAACAGATCAAGACATCATAAAAGAAAAGAACAGCAGTCACCCAGAGGGAGCAAACTAAAAAAAAAAAAGCATATCATTCATCCCATCTCCTGACTTAAAGGAACTCAATCACAGGCCAACTCAAGGCCTGGAGGGGAAAGCCAGGTTTTTCGGGGTCATTCAAAGGTGGGTATGGTGGGGGCCTTAAACATTTCCAAGAGGATGCTGTTCCAGAAGGTAGGTACAGCAAGAGAGAAGGTTCACTTCCTGGGTCCTGCTAGATGACACTACTTAACTGATGGGATCCAAAGGAAGCCAACTCTGTTGGACCATATGGGATGGGTAGACATGACAAAGATAATGAATACTCTTACCTTTGGGGAAGGATCTTTTAAAGCAATTGTCATCAGAGACACTGTCTGTGGGCTTCCTATTCCAGGGACATCAGGAATAAATGCTGACCAGTAACCATAGAGGACTTTCTTCTCTATGGATTTCACAGTGGAAAGGAAGCAGGTTAAAGCCCCTTGGCGAACTTTAGCTTGGAAAGATCTTGCATAAAACAAAGACAAAATGCAAACAGGCAGGGGAAAAAAACTGATTTAAGACCTTAAATAAACGGCATTGCCGTATTTGTAAAAGCAGGGGTGAGGAGTCTGTGATCTTCCATGTGTACTGGACTGCAACTCAGGTTAATCTGGCTATTCTGGATGGAGCACAATGAAGCTGGGGGCTTCTGTTTCTAGAAGGCCACCTGCTCTTCAACACTAATGTTCAGTTTTCAAAGACAGAACTGCACACAAAATGAGAAGATTAAAAAAAATACTTTCTCAATACAAAGACCTTTCAGTCTAGTGTATTTTTCTTACTCGGCCAGAAAAGATGCCGTACCTTAGCATAAGCTTGAAGTTCAAACAGAGAAAGTTTCTGGGCAAAGTTATTAATTTTGTACTGGAAGCTCAAAGTGACATATCCAGTGCTTCCTCCTCCTATTTTTCCCCACAACAGCCCAGTGAGATAGGTTTGGGGGAAAGAGATTGACTGGTCTATTCTGCATATAAAATAAAATATTTTAAAAGCATAGAAATGTTTTTGAAAAAAAAATACAGAATACACAGTATACTAAATTACAAAATATTCTTCTGAGATTCCTCAGAACAAACATTTCCTAACATGAAAATAATCCAACACTGACATTAGGTACATGCATTCAAAAATGTGAATGTCGAACCCATAGTCCAAATAAGGTTTTTGGGGAAGTAAATGATTTCAAAAGGTGTGAATGTGCCTTTTGTATGCAAGAAACTGCTTGTGAATTGGACACAGTTTGATTTGGCTAATATGGTAAAGCTAAATGGCTTATATGGTTGAACCTGGTGACCTCAGACATCCTAGTCACTGAATTCTAGGGTGAGCCCAGTGTTGAAACTGAATATTCTTCAAATATTTTAACAACCATTCTTATCTGTTGCTGCGAAACATGTGTGTATGCATGCACATCCTTTAAGTCCTGTGGAACCTTGAAGACCTATTCATTTATTGTGGCATAAACTTTCAGGGACTACAGTCCACCTGAGACATGCCTAAGACATACTAAATATGTTCAGCTTTTACAGATGCCATTACATTCTGTTATTTCGACAAAAGTGGTAGGTTATAAAAAAAGATATTCTATCATGTAAGTGTTCTTTGAGGGGGGAAATAGGTGTTGGATATAATTTTAAAGCACCAGAAACAATTAAAATTCCATTTTTTTTTTAAAACAGGTCCAGCCTATCATAAAAGGCAAGCTATTTTTGAGGATAACAAAAAAGAAGGGAGAGGGAAAGATAGTGAGTGAAGATAAGCCAGACTGAACAGATGGGAAATAATTACTATTAACACCTCCCCTCCCCCCCCCAAAAAAGG
This sequence comes from Liasis olivaceus, assembly GCA_030867105.1. Classification (NCBI taxonomy): domain Eukaryota; kingdom Metazoa; phylum Chordata; class Lepidosauria; order Squamata; family Pythonidae; genus Liasis; species Liasis olivaceus. The sequence goes on along the minus strand of CM061349.1, from coordinate 324,599,845 downwards.
GTAAATCAAAGGAAAGGCACCTCAGCTACATTAAACTACAGGCAAAAAAAAAAAAAAAGAGGAGATTCAAATTTAAGAACAATTAAAAGGCTTGACACCGATGTGGCAAAAAGTCTGTGCCATGTTTCCCCAATCTGGTGCTGTCATCAATTGCCAGATACCACCTACTTTTATTTATTTGAATGTATTGTTTATGATGATTTTTGTTGCCATAGTTATTTTGTTTTCATGGATGTAAACTGCCATGTGTCATTTGAAGTTGGCAGTATATAAATCAGTAACCTATAAATAAATGAAAAAACCCTCTCTCTGCTCTTCCCAATACTTGTTACAAACAGGGGCGGTGAAGAAACTGAAGAAAGAGAGTGAGAAAAAATATTTAAACAGATCTGTGTTTGAACAGAACTCCAGTCAGATAGAATTCAATAACACAGCTGTAAAATGAACAAACTTCAACACTGTACATAAAAATGACTGAGGGGGTAGGGAGGTTGTGATCGCAAACCTTGTTTTGCTCTGCATTCCACCTTCAGCATCAGAATATTCTGAGTCACTGCTGCTGATTCTCTTCCAGCTGAAAGCGTGGGAAGATAAAGGCTCCTTCACAAGTGAAGCATATTTGTCACTCAGTGCCCAATTTGAAATCTTTGAGCCCTGATCTTGCTGTAACTCTTCCCGTAATGCGGGCTTCTCTCGTCCACTTCCTTCAGCACTGCCTCGCTGCTCTTTTACCTCTTCTTCCGGCTTCCCCTTCTTTGGTTTTCCTTTAGGTTTTTTCCTCCTGTTCTGTTAGCAATATTAGTGGGGAGTATATAAATTACAGAAACACAACTATTTTTAATGAAAGATATTATACACAGTCCTGTTTAATCAATCCAAGCATATAACATTCTTTTGAATACTAACAGAGAATAGCCTGTCCATGATTTTCTCTAAGCATCAAGGAATTTATCTTGACTTAAGAGGCCCTGAACAACTTGGTATCTTTGTCTAAGGCACCATGTGGTTAACGGTGCCTCCTACTCAGGATTTAATGCATAGTAAAACTAATATTTCACAACAGCTGGTTTAGAAATCCATCCTGTCCCATTTCAGACCCTCTCTTTGGCAAGCAAAAGTTTCCAGTTCAAATCCCTGGCATCTCCCGAAAGCAACAGAAAATACCTGTTTGAAAATATGAAAAAAAGCTGTCAGCTAGAACAGATCTTCCTCTCATAGCCTGCTGCCCTCCAGGATGTGTTGAACCTCTCACCCCCAATGAAAACTGCCACTGCCTAAAGGTTATGGGATTTAGAAGTCCCACCTTTCTGGAAGCAGCAATTAATGAAGGCAGATGTAGCCTCATAAACAGTGGCTTCTCTTGACAGAGTTCCCTGCCTCTTCCATGCATTGCTGCTATCTGCCTTTACCAAAACACTACGTATCCTTCAAACAGACAAAAACAGTACACATCTTCAGCCCAGATTACATTCAAAGGGGCTTAGGTTTAATGCACAATGCACACAAACAACAATAAAAAAAAGTTTACCCCATTTGGTTTAGCACTGTTCGGTTCCAACTTCTCTTGTTCGATTGGTGCCCTGCTGTCATACTGAGGAAGAAGTGCTGGGTATAAGATGCTGGGCATTTCTATGTTCACTCCAGGAAGCCCATGAAACATGCATTTCTGAAACCATCAAAGAAAACCCTAGGCATTAGTCCTATATTCTATTTAGCAGCAGAAGCAGCAACAAGGAAAAACTGTTTTTTGCAAAGAACCTTTAGTCACCCCACCAAGCAGCTGCTTTTGTCTTTCTCTGAAACAAGTTTTAGGCCATTCAGAATCCTTACATTATTCCTCCCAATAAACATTCCTAGATTTATTAAGGTACACTGCCACAATAACGTTTTACTGGCCAGCATAAAAGTGACTGTCTATGCTCGCAGTCTCAGAAATCATGGGGGACTTAACACACATTTGAAACTCTATGAGCATTTGCTCTAAAATAATGGCTTTTTTTTTTACTTTGTTCACCAAAATATAGTACACTGATTCAGATCATATGCAAGGCATTCTGTATCAGCTAGCAAGAAAACAAAGAAACAAAATAACCTATTCTTTTTATCATCCTTGGATATCATAATTTTATAGTACACAATGTAACTATCCTAGGTGATAAAAGTCCAATGGAAAGGTTTTCCCAAACTGATCAGAATCCTTTGGATACCATGGGGTACCCAAACTCTTATTAGTTGATCATTTGTTCATAATAGCACAAGTTTCATTTGCAGTTCCAAAAAGCACAGTGAACTAGTATTTGTACACATGGTAGCTGAATTTGCACTTCACACTAAGTCATGGTTTGCTGAATAAACCATAATGACTTGGACCACACCCATATCTAAGCTAAAAACTATGTTGTGCAAATAACATTTATTAGATTTACACACAATGCACAAAGCCCAAACCACAAATCATATTCTGGTTTAAGGCGACATGTGAAACCAGCTGTGAACTATCTTTGGACATCATGATGCATTATGGATTATTGTGACAGATGTCAGTCTAGCTTCCCTCATTGTTCATACACAGTACACAAACACCCCCCCGCATGGCTTTAAGATTAGAAATTTTCATTTCTATTTTAGAGTTACCCCTATTCTGCGTGTCACCCATACTCAAAACTGTGGATAATATGATTACAGAAGTTTCATAATCCATGATTTGAAGCTGATGTGTTTCAAACATAGATACTATTACTCCCATTTTAGGTTTAAGCAACAAACTAAGCTGTGATGTACCTAAAACAGCAGTAAAAGTTCCTGAACATTTCCTCACAGCCGTGCCAAGAGAAAAGCAAGACTGCTTGGCTCACTGCTATCAAATAAATTATGGCTATTGTGGCTTGAAGAATTCTAATTTTAGAAAGCAAAGCCATTTCAAAAGCATTTTGCAAGATCAGAAGGAGGGGTGTCAAAAGTTTTCCAGGGCTGTTTTAGGGCACTCACAGAACCTCTATAAGACAGGAAAGATTTCCACTTTAAATCACTGTCACCTTTAATACAGCAAGGAGAGAACCAAGGTGATCTGTCTGGGCCAACCTCATCTTTCCTCCATTTAAGAGCGACTGGATTCCTTTCAAAGCATTTTGTAACAGCTGGAAGGGAAACAAAGGACAATGACCATCCTTGGATAGTACAACTCTATCATCCAGGGTGCAAATTCCTAGGTGATAAAAGTCCAATGGCAAAATTTTCCCTCAAATGATCACAGTTTGAGAGGTTGCTATAATATCACACCCAACTCTAGTCACAAACTCAGTATATGATTTAGATTAAGCAAGCTTTTGAGCTTATGTAAGAACATTCCACATGAAATCAATTTCTAAATGTAACCACCAGCAACTAATTAGCAAGCTTAGAGAAAACTCCCCAAAGGGAGCACAATAATATAGGCACATGATTTCCATTATATGAGGTCCCAATTTCCATCTCTTGAATCTCAGCTATGGATTTACAGCAACAAGAAAGATCCTGAAATGCTTTGCTTGAAACATACTTGCAGGAAAGGCCTATATTTATTTATTTATTTATTAAAATTTTCAACTGCCCATCTCCCCCCAATGGGGGAAACTCTGGGCGATTCACAATAAACATTAGAACATAAAATATATAAACACATAAAACCTTAAATTAAAGTAACATAACTAAAAAGAAGAAGGAGAGACCAAGGGGATGAAAACCTGAGGCTGAAGGACGAGGCCTCTATGGGGCTAGCCATCCCCATGCTTGAAGAATTCTCACCCCACCTCAGGCCAGGTGGCAGAACCAGGTCTTCAAAGCCTTACGGAAGGCCAGGAGTGTGGGGGCCAATCGCACCTCCGGGGGCAGGATGTTCCAAAGAGCAGGGCTACTACAGAGAAGGCCCGCCTTCTGGACCACACCAGTTGAAGTTCTTTCACTGAGGGGGTCCGAAGCATGCCCTCTCTGTGTGATCGGGTGGGACGGGTTGAAGTCACAGGGGAGAGGCGGTCCCTTAGATAACCTGGTCCCATGCCATGTAGGGCTTTAAAGGTGATAACCAACACCTTGAATTGAACCCGGAAGCAAACTGGCACCCAATGCCGCGCGTGGAGCAGAGGCATTATATGGGCCCTCCTTGGGGCACAAACAATAGCCCGCACAGCTGCATTCTGGACCAGCTGTAGCTTCCGGATACTCTTCAAGGGTAGCCCCATGTAGAGCGCATTGCAGTAGTCTATCTGGGAGACAACAAGGGCGTGGGTGACTGTTCGAAGGGCATCCGAATCCAGGAAAGGGCGTAACTGATGCACAACCCGAAGTTGTGCAAAGGCCCTCCTTGCCATGGCTGACACCTGCTCTTCAAGCAGAAGCCGTGAGTCTAGGAGGACCCCCAGATTACGCACTGGGTCTGTCTGGGGCAGTGCCACCCCATCCAGCACCAAAGATGACAAAATCCTGGATACAGAAGAGCCATTAACCTACAGCCACTCCGTCTTACCAGGGTTCAGTCAAAGCTTGTTGCTCCCCATCCAGACCCTTACAGCCTCCAGACACCGCGAAAGGGTGGCCACAGCATCACTTACTTCCCCAGGGATAGAGATGTATAGCTGCGTATCATCAGCATACTGGTGATACCTCACCCCATGATGACGGATGATCTCGCCCAGCGGTTTCATGTAGATGTTGAAAAGGAACGGAGAGAGAACTGAACCCTGCGGCACCCCACAAAGGAGGGGCCAAGGATGGGACCTCTCGCTCCCTATCAACACCGATTGGGATCGGCCCCGGAGAGAGGAGGTGAACCAGCACAAGACCATGCCGCCCACCCCCAATTCCCTGAGCCATCCCAACAAGATACTGTGGTCGACAGTATCGAAAGCCGCTGAGAGATCCAGGAAAGCAAGGATGGTCGCACTTCCACCATCCCGCTCCCACCAGAGGTCATCCATAAGTGCGACCAATGCCGTTTCCGTTCCATATCCAGGCCTGAAACCTGACTGGAAGGGATCCAGATAATCTGTTTCCTGTCTGAGAAGACTGACTCAGGGCATCAGGATTGCCCTGATTAACCCATTCCAAACAGTGATCAAGGAGGCCACACAACACACGGCTACTATTTATCATGGTCAGCTCAAGGTAGGTACGACAGCAAAGAAAAAAAATCAGCAACTTCACTCCAAGAAGTCAAAGAGGTTTGTTGAAAACTGATCATCTTGTGATATTTGGGGCTTTTTAAAAGTAATTTGAGGCTATACTTTTAAGATGCAATGGATATTCCAGATGGACAGGTACCACACTGACAATATCTGCACTATTTGAGATTTAGAAGCCACCATTCTGGGTGGCTTACAGCATTAAAACTAAACAAAACAAAAAACTACGCACAACTCATTCACATCTGATAAAATTCTACAAAGGCTTGGCACCTACCCTAACCAAAGGCCTGGGGGAACAGCCAGATTTTCAACAACTTTGAATCTCTACACAAAGAAGTTTCTAATGGCAAACCCACTCCAAAAACAGCAGGCTAAAGTGGACTATTTACATTAGAATTAGTCAGGTTTCAGATCTAGTTTTGGACCTGAGGCTATTTCAACAGACAAGTTCTCTCTACATTTTCCTAAATTTAATGAGGTTCCCTGTCATGCTGGGGATGCTGTTTGTAGCAGGTCTGTTCTCATGTGTCAGGGCTGCACACAGTGTTTCTTCTGGGAACCAAGGTCCCATCCCATGGAAATTACTGATAGAGATGGAGATTTGGCAATCTGAAGTAACAATATAGGCAAGTCAGCTTTATTTTTCTTTTTCATCAGAGAAAGGAGGAGGATGTGGAAACTGCAAATAGAAATCAGGGTGAAAGACAGACAAAAGAAAAGTAACATCCTCCAGAAGGTGGGAGAGTTTGATGGTAGCCAGCGGAAGGTAAGCATTGGTGGGGCTGTACTCTTCCTGAAAGATCAGATCTGCACCTTGGAAGTGCTCCTAGACCTGGCTATGCTTTTTGACTTTCAAACAATGCCTACTGGAATGAGATTAGGAGAAGGAATGGAAATAGTGGGCTTCCCACCCTTAAAACCTTTTTTTTTAAAAAAAGGATTGAAACAGTTCAGTCCACCTGTCACAAAAAACCAGATGGCATTCTGCAGCTCCTGAAAGTAGGGAGGCTAAGCTGTGACACTCCAATCTCTCCCTTATTGCCCACCTCTATCCTAAAGAATCTTCTTTGTCCTTACCATGCAAAAGGTGATGTCATCTACTTCATTTCCTTTGGAAGACTGTAAGACGCTCAAGAAAGCCTGAAAGCAGAGCTCTCTGTAAGATTCCTCTAGGTAGGGCTGTCCAGGTAGACTAAAACACAGGAGATGCAAAGGAGGAAGATGAGTTGCAGAAAAGAAGCAATGCTTTTATCTATCTGTTTAGCAAATGCAGTAAAAGCAAGAAGCAACTACTTCAGATCAGAAAGGTCTCGGTATCTGAGACTTCATGAAAGGGGGCAAAATACTTCATCACCTGAAATAAGGAGGGAATTTATTAAGAAAAGCAAAATCTCACTATGTTATTATTCTTCCAGCTATTAGACTACTTTCAAATGTGAAGTCAGGTAAGAACCTAAGAATATCTCTGCTGGATCAGGCGAAAGCCCACCACAGTCCAATACTTCGTTTCACACAGTAGCCCACCAGATGTCTCTAGGGTCCTTGCAAGCATGAGATGGAGGCCCACCCTCTCCTGTCATTGTTGCGCTGCCACTGGTATCTGGACAGCATTTGATAGACCTGTTCTCCATTAATTCCCCTTAACACCATCCTAGGGATCATCATCCTGTCTTAGGGCAATGCATTTCACAGATGGTGTGAAAAAATATTTTCTTCTCTCTGTTTTGAATCACCTTCCAAACAGCTTCATTGGGCGCCTTTTTATTCTAGTGTATTGAGAGGGAGACATCTTTTTCCTGTTCACTTTCTCTGGGCCGTGTATGATTTTACAGAGTTTGATAACGTCCCTTCTCTCGGTCACTTTTTTCCTAAGCTAAAAATCTCCCCAAGTGTGCTCTGCCCTGTCTTTTCTGCAGAAACTTTATACAGACATTCTGTACTGTATTTGCTATTCTGTTCTAGAATGTTACATGCTAGGACTTCCAAAGCCTAAAATCAAGAGTGCAGTCAAGTGATAGCTAATTAACTAACACAGATTTCTTTTACAGCTATTTGGGTTCTCCTGTGTAACAGTGATCAAAGAAAGAAAAATGTTAAGAATAATGTTATAGTCTGATGGTGACTGGGTTCAAATACTACAATTAGCCAAGACTTGCTGAACAACACACAGAGGCTTTGTTCACACAAACCAATAAGCCATAACCTTCAATATACAAACCACAACTCTAGGTTCATACACTGGACAAAGCCATAACCAAATAAATCACACTGTGGTTTAGCATCATGTGCGAACTGAATACCAGTTTTTCAAAAAAAAGTACTCTTCAGTGTGGGAAAAAAAATCACCTCCATCTCCACTGACAATATGTTTAAAGCAATTAAATCGCACAATTAAAAACTAAATATATAAACACAGAGCATTTGGGCTAGAACCTTAACAACAGCTATTTGGAAGTGCTATTATTACAGTGAAACCACCACACTTCCCAAAAGTGTGCGGTAGGCTGGAATGTATGGGCATGTTTATCTGTAGGCCTTAAACTTACACATTTCCTGCACCCCCATCTATCCACAATACTGAAATGATTGCATCCTCTAGCCCTAGAACAGACATAACATAATGGAAAGGAGTCAAGCCACGCCTGCTTGCTTAAATCATACCTGAGGCACAGGTTGGCCATGCTGTGAATTGCGGCCCTTTTCCGTTCAGGGTCAGTTTGAGCCGGGCTGCTGAACTGCATCAGAAGTCCATTTTCCCCCAGCAAATCTGGGAGATACTTAAAAAAACACCAGTCAGCACACACTTGTTGAACAAATTGGGGAAAAATGTGAATCAGAATGAATTAAGCTACACAACAAAAGCATGCTTAATGCATGAATTCCAGGGGCTCAGACACCTTATCTGTTCCTATGGGTTTTAGAATGAAATAGGTGGGTCACTTGGGCTAAAACAGAAAAAAGGTGAAAGTTGCAGATTTCATTTAGGGAATCTCCTCATTGTTTCTCCCATCATCTCATCAAGTAGCCGGAATTATTCTTGATTAGTTAGTATGGTATAGGAAATTATCTCCTTTATTTAGCCACAGAGCAGCCTATATACCAACCTGCACTGAGCTTCAGTTCCCATCACTACAGATTATTGCCTATATTAAATAATGGGAGCTGGACCAATATATCTGAAGGATACTAAGAAAAATGTGTCTACCACAGAAGATTTGTCTACCACAGAAGTCTCCCAAAGAACCCAACACATTTTTTTCTAAATTTCTAACTTGTCTATGCTGTGAAAGTGGTATAAAAATATCAAAACAAAACTGAAGATGTGGAAAAGCTACTCAAAGACTCCAGATTATTTTCTGTCAGGAACATTCAGAACATTTCCACTAACACACCTATCTTCAAGGAATATACCAGATCCTACAGTTTGATTAATCCTTCTGCTTGGAGCCACTGGGTAGATCCATAGGGATGGGATCAACTGTGAACCCATTTGTTTATGGTTCTGCTATTCAGATGGCAATTCTCAGTAACAGGCACTGAAATTTCCTTTTACCTTGCATTCCTTCTCCTCTGCTATCAACACTACATCTACAATGTCAGCCCAAGAGCACAATCTGGAACCCTGTTGCCTCTGCAATGGGCAGATAGAAAAAGTTTCTAAGCAAGATATTCAAAATTATGCTCCAATCCACCTTTTGGCACTTGTGTCCATTGTTGTAGACAGATGCTGCCAAAGCCTGCAGAATTTCAACATGTGTCCAGGTGCTACACTTTCTCAGAGCAGAGATGAAATAAGGCAGAAGATAGTTCAGGCTCTCTTCATCAACTGCAACCTGCAATTGCAGAAAGAAAAATGAAATTAGCATAATCTTGCAATTGACGAATTCAGGATAACAGCTCATTAGGCAAGCAGTAAATAAGTTTCATTAACTATTGTTTCCTATCAGTCAAAAATGCACGTCCAGAAACAGAAGGATGTAGCAGTTGATAGACCCACTAGCTGTGTCATCTGAATACTGAGAAGGGAAAAAAGTGTGCTGCATTTATAATATCTATATCATATTCTAATGGTAGCATAATAACTACCATTCTTTCACAATACTTAAGAATACTCAATATACTATCAAGTCAATGAAAATAACATTAATTATGAGCATTTGAAACCATACCTGGCTTAAATTTAGGTGCCCCATCAGAATGTGGCAGCAAATATAGCTTTCTTACCTGGAATCTGTTGAGCAGCTGATGAATTAATTGGCACACTTTGTTGACAAGATGTTCTTGATTGAGCTGGACTAGTTTACAAGCTTGGACAATTAGTTCACAAACATCCTGCCATATAAAAGATGACAAAAACAGGGTTCATTAGTTACTTTTAATGCCCTGAAAGTACACAGAGAAGTGAGATAAAACTGAATGTCAAGCCTATGATAGGGGAGACATAGATTTAAGTTCACACTCATTCATGGAAACTCTAGACAACATGAGCCAGTCAATATCTCTGAACCCAAATTATCTCATAGATTTGTTGCTGTGAGGATAAAATTAGAGGAAGGAATACTATAGAATGATGGAATAAGAAAATATCTCTCTCAGTCCAACCCACCTCACAGGGTTGTTGTTGGGAAAATAGGACGCAAAAGTATTAGATATATTTGCTGCCTTGAGATATATACAAAAAAAGGCAGGAAATAATAACAACAGACAAGCACCTGCCACACAACACCCCTACCAACAACTGTTGATAAGAAAGACAAAAAAAGTCTGGATAGTGAACACTGCAATACTTGGACACAGCAGAATAGAAGAGAAAGAACTGGAGAAAATCACAAGATATAAAGACCTGCAAATAGAAGTAGAACGACTGTGGCAAAAAAAAGCAAAGATAGTACCAATAGTAATAGGTGCCTTGGGTGCAATCCCAAAACATCTGGAGCACCATTTGAATACCATCAGCATTGACAAAATCACCATTGGTCAATTGCAAAAGGCAGCTTTACTTGGAACAGCTTACATCCTGCAAGGATACCTTTAACACCATCAAATAACAACATCTGCCTATCCCAGGTCCTTGGGAAGGACTGTCTAGATGAATAAAAATGCCAAATCCAGTCTAAACAACTGGCTGATTGTGTGACTAATAATAATAATAGTAGTAGTAGTAATAATAATAATAATAAAAAACTCACAGATAACCCCATCTGCAGATAAACTGAACCCAATTTTTGGGGTGTATTTTGGCACCTAAAATTCTCAGCTTATTTACAAATATATACGGTACTCGTATAAATGCAACCTAACTGCCTTTGAGTCTGTATTGACTCCTGCTAAGTGCCTAGGCAAATCCGTGCCATTTTTTTGGCAGGAATTTCAGAAGTGTTTTGCCCTTGCCTTCTTCCTAGGGCTGAGAGAGAGTGACTGGCCCAAAGTCACCCAGCTGGCTTCAGGACTAGAACTCACAGTCTTTATTGCAAGGTTACGGTAACAGAATCTTGCAAGTCCGCAAGCCCTTCTCCCCTCCCTTATTTTACTCTCCTAAAAACGAGGGCGGGGCCCTTCTGAGATGCTTCCCATGCCCCTTTCCTTCTGTGGGCTGAGATATCTTTTGCATGACAGTTGTCTAGGCTGCAGCTCTTCCTTCTCTCTCCCAAGGTCATTCCCACACACCATTACGCTGCCATGGCTGGTTTCTTCTTCCTAGGGCCAGAAAAAACTGGCCCAACATCGCCCAGCTGGCTTTGTGCCTAAGGCAGGACCAGACCTCATGGTCTCCCATTTCTCTCCTGGCGCCTTTAACCCCTTCACCAAGCTGCTCTCGAGTCAATCTTGACTCCTGGCGACGGCCTGGACAAGTCCCTTGGCAACATTTTCGGGAGTGGGTGCCATGGCTGATTTCTTCTCCCTAGGGCTCAGAGAGAGGGACTGGCCCAACATCGCCCAGCTGGCTTTGTGCCTAAGGCAGGACCAGACCTCATGGTCTCCTGGTTTCTATCCTGGGGCCTTAACCACTGCCCCAAGCGGGCCCTCAAACTGGCACCCCCAATGGATGATTCTGGGGACCCACCCTTGCTTGGAGTCTATTTCCTCCACCCCATCAGGCTCCCCTTTCTCCACGTCTTCCGCCTACAATTCCTTAGTCCAAGGCTGGATCCCCACCAACGCCCCCCTCACCCCCCACCCGCAAGGAATGACGGGAAGGCCGCTCGTCTTGCCCGCCGGGAGGGTGCCACCGGCTCCCCGCCGCTCCTCTGCCTTCTCCAGCTACTCACCTCGGGCTTCGTCCCCCACGGCGCCGCTCCCCCCGGGCCGCAGGTCTCGGAAATGAGCTCGTCGAAGAGCAGGTGGAGCTCGGTGCGGCGGCGGCCGACGTTCTCCCCTCCCGGGGCCTGGCTAGGGTCGGGCGCGAGCCGCAGAGCCTTGACCCGCGCCAGGTAGCGTTGCAAGCAGGGCCCGGATTCGGTCCAGGGGAGGCTCGGTACGGCTGCTGCTGCTGCTGCTGCCGCCGCCATCGCCGCTGAATCTACTCCAGCCATGCAGGCCTCCGCCGCCATTTTTGCAGTTCTGCTGTCGGTTGCTGGGGCAACCGGGCCGAGGAGGGACGCGGAGGCCTAGCTTCCGGTTGAAAGCCACTATGGACTATACAGGAGGCCTCCGCAGACGGAACTCTATGGTGAAGCAGCTTCCGGGCATCTCCGTGGAGCGCCCCCTGAGGGCAGTGTGCTCTGAGGGGCTGTGGGACGCGAAAGCACGTGATGTCATTATTGGTTGGAGAAGTCCTGAAGGTCTTCTGAGATTCTTCCTTTTATTTCAGAGGAAAGAAAACAACCATAATTAAAACGTTTAGGGTTGTTCCACAACCGAGAAGCTCGGCTTAATAATTTAAATAATATATTTAAGTACAACCATATCTGGGCTGCAAAAATCCTGACCATTGCTAGAGGGCCAAAAGAGTTTTTCTGTATCTCTTTGTTGCCCTCTTGTGGCCCTTTGGACGCTTGCAGGCCCAATATGGCTCTGGACTAAGGACTCATAGTTTCTTTATTTATCAAATTGATGGAGCCCCCCATCCCACAAATGTGACTCTGGGCGGTGTACAATAAAAGCAGAACATTTAAAAATAAAACTTTAAGAAGCATTAATTAAAACATAAATACAAATAAAACCATGGGAGAGTGCCTTCAAGGTCGTACATGCAATATAGCCATCTCACAGGCTCCCTATTTCCATCGGATCTCCAAGCCGGCTGACAAAACTAAGTTTTAAGGGATTTCTGGAAAATCATTGCATTTGCAAATGCAAAGTTGTATTAAGGTGCTTTCCTTCACTCCATGGGGTGACACAAAAGTATATTGGCAGAATTTGTTATCCTGATCTCTATCCAGGCTCAATCATGAGGCCAGTTTGCCTTCCTGTTAGCTTGTTAGATTGATGGCTGTCCAGATATCTGTAGCTCAAGGCTGACCTGTTGGGTTCTTGGTGTTTTCTGAGCTTGGTTGATTTCTTGCAGACGTCTCATTACCAGGCTAGGTAACGTCATCAGTGAGAGGGAGAGTGGGGTTTGCTGGCTGTTTATATACTACATCAGTGTTTTTCAGCCATATGAAACTTTAAGATAGGTGGACTTCAACTCCCAGAATTCCTCAGCCAGCCATGCTGGCTGAGGAATTCTGGGAGTTGAAGTCCACAGATCTTGAAGTTGCTGAGGTTGAGAAACACTGTACTACATAGTTGCTCGCCCTGCCAGTCATGGTGGGAATGTGGCTTCCTCCTTGATGGTTCCTTGATTAGGGTATTGCTTCTCCCCTGATTGTTTATCTGAAATGGCCTTCTGCTTATCTGGGTGTTGGCTGCTGGTGTTCCAACTTGCATACCAGTCTTCCCACTCCCACTTGTTGAGTAGCCAAAACAGCTACCAATCACTCCCCTTAATACTGCAGTGGAACAGGCTGGGTGGCCGGAGCTTGCAAACCCGAAACGTGTTCTCCATCAGAAGATATTACAGCCATATTGAGAACTGAACAATCATGCCAAAGACAGTATCCTGTACTAGTTGCCCAAATGTTGGGGCACTGATGTAGAGGGGCTCTGAGATGGTTGCCTGTCATTTGGGCTAGTTCTGAACTTGTGTCTAGCATTATTCTGGGAGAGTCCGAGTCCAGTGGCTAACAAACAAACAGATTGATAGGTTGGTGGCCTAGTGCTGGACCATGGAATAAAGTGGGAGAGATCACAAAGAGAGCACCAGCTTTGCTCTCTCTCATTTGGTCTCATATAGATCCCCATGAAGATCAACTGCAAAGTAGCTGCAAAGTCAGTGTTCACTGCAACTCGCACTGCAAACAAAGAAAGCAACGGGAGAGCGTTCTTCATGGCAAACTTGACGTCCACCTTGGTAGCAATCTCACCACTGGTCCTCCTCCATTCCTGTTTTTTAGATATTTTTTTAAATTGACATCTAGCGGTCTCTCACAAGAGGACTGAACATGTTTTGATAGCAGTCTAGCAGTGTTTCATAAGGACCCCCTGTAAGTTGTGACTTGAGCTTTAGAAACTGTCAAAGTTACATCCAGCAGCAGAAACCAAGATGGCTGTGGAGGACAGTGGCTGGCAAGTGAAAGAGTACCATGTACCCACTGCAGCTGAAAGTGGCCAACGGGAGCTGGGCAGCTCCTGACTGTCCCACCACCACCACAGGTACCACTGACACACCATAAATCATGCAAAGCTTGGGTCTGAAAAAGATGGAAGCTGCCATAAATGTCAGATCAGCTAAATACAAAGTTAGGCAGATTCATCTATGGGATAGGGATGAGAGGAAGGCACTGTCATGAAGACAAGTCCTTAAAGCAGTGTTTCTCAATCTCGGCTGCTTTAAGCTGTGTAGACGTCAACTCTCAGAATTCCCCAGTTAGCCATGTTGGCTGGGGAATTCTGGGAGCTGAAGTCCGCACATCTTAAAGCTGCTGAGGTTGAGAAACACTGCTTTAGTCAATCATGTTCCACTTCATTCCACATCTATTTACATAGTAACTGCCCATTCTGACATCTTCCCTGAATCTCTACCACAAGCACATTTGTTCACAGGTAATAATGAAAATATTCAGGAAAGGTGAAGGTGAATCCTGTTTCTGGAATGCCCTCAATCCACTTAGAAGGCAAATCCTCTGGCATTCCCAGCTGAAATGCTGTATTCATTATTTGACAGGTTGACAAACAGAAAATAGAGCAGATCTCTTCCTTTTGCTCCAGAGGACAATGGGTGGAATTTGTTAGGAAACAGATTTCATCTGAACATTAGGAAAATAGCTTTCCAATGGTAAGAGCTATTGGATGGTGGAACAGCAATAAGGAAGGATGTAATTAGCTTCTGAGATGTGTAGATCTTGTTATTGCGGTTTGTAAACCGTTTACAGGACAGCCAGTTAGGTGTAGTGGTTTTTAGAGAGCCAATTTTGTGTAGTGGTTAAGGCAGCAGGCTAGAAACTGGGAGACGTGAATTCTAGTCTCGCCTTAGGCACAAAGCCAGCTGGCTGACCTTGGGCCAGTCCCTCTCTCTCAGCCCTAGGAAGGAGGCAAGGGCAAACCACTTCTGCAATCTTGCAAGAAAACTGCAGGGACTTGTCCAGGCAGTCGCCAGGCGTCAAAAACTGATGCAAAGGCACACACACACAAACCAGTGTATGGCTTAGTGTGCTGGGCAAAACAAATAATGGCTTAATGTAATATGCATTCCACCTCTTTGCCCACCAATGACCTTCTGCTTCCTCTCCAAAGCCATAATACTAGTGATGTGTCTGCATGCAGGTGGGGAAGAAGACTACAGCATGACTGTTGCCCTATTTGAAAACACAGGAAAAATCCAGGCAAATGTAAATTCTTCTTAAGCCCATTTTCTCCAATAGGAATTACTCTTCCACTGAAGAAAAGGCAAATGGGAGAGAGAGCTTCATTTGGCTGCTGCATTAAAAATCTACCCAGCTGTAGCAGAACATCCAGGACGAAGACAGTGTTTACTTTATGCAAAAAAAAAATGATCCATAATAGTATATTGTGGAGGCAAAATTGCAGCCTTTAGGCAAACAAATGGTTGCAAATCGGTTTTAAATGTGTGGCACTTTGCTTGCTCTAGCATTAAGGCTCATTGTCTAGTGTCTGTGTCTAATCTGGACGGGGAAAACGTAAGGAGCTATTTAGGACGTGATAATGATAAAGTATTTAATGTGGAAGAGACTAACTTCAAGGCCAAACAGATGTAGAGTGGAGTCAATGCTGGAATCCAAATTGAAATCTACCATGTCCTTTTCTTTCTCAAAATGAAACAGCATATTGTAGATTTCCAAACTTAAATGTATATGACATATTCTCTATTGGGCAAAAGGGAGGCTTCGAGTAAAGATAGCAATGATCATATGTTTGATTCTCTGTTCTGATTAGTTGGAAGTGTAATTTCCTCTAATGTAAAGGATGTGCTAACATAGTGTTATTGTTTAGTTGGCCTTACAGTTATACTTGCTATGTCCAAACTGCTCTGGAAATTGCATGCCAACACAAAAGAAGAGAAAAGAAATCTTTGTTCTAACTGTAATGCAGTGACTATCATCTAAATTAGTCCAAAGACCAAATGTATCACCAATTTGGGAGCAATGGATCATGTTCTTGGCACTTCAGGCCTGGGGAGAACTGTGCACCATTAAGGACAATGGATAGAGAACAAAATGATCTTCATCTGTTTTCTAACTCAGATTGTAATGCAAGATTGTACAACCTGACACCCTAGGCCAGTGTTTCTCAACCTTGGCAACTTTAAGACGAGTGGACTTCAACTCCCAGAGTTGAATGCTGGCTGGGGAATTCTGGGAGTTGAAGTCCACTCGTCTTAAAGTTGCCAAGGTTGAGAAACACTGCTCTAGGCCGTGTATGACCTCAAAAGCTTTTGATCTAGTTCTCCCAAATTGACACCACACTGTCATTTTGAATATGACAGAAAGGGGACCTTATTAAATACATGGGGAATATCCATATGAAGTGCAATTAATTTAATTCTAATAACATTTAAATATAAATTAAATCCAAGTTAGAGTTTTTCCCTCAGGAGAATTAAGGCATTTACCTATTTGTATCTAGTCATGGCACAACCAGGTCCCTGGAAACATCTGTTTTCCAACATGTCCTCCTGGTGTTGTCCGCATTTCATTCCCAGCACATGAGTGAGACAGGCTTAGGTCTTGTTCATAGAAACTATCCTCCACGTTAGATGTTCTGTGATCAACCTCTTAACATGTGAACCCCTAGGTCATGCACTTGTTGAATATACTGTGCATTTAGCTTTATAGCTATCTCAGACTGTCAGTAGCTTGCAGGAAGGGCAGTCTTATAGAAGCTAAGTCATCCTTAGCTCTGCTAGTATTAAAGTAATATTTTTCCTCTTACTCAACACCATCCAAAAGAGAGCCACAAAGTACATAAAATGTGTTAGGCTTTGTCACCCATGACCTTGAATGAAAGTCATGGGACTGGTCATAACTGGAAAGAGACAATACAGGTAGTCCTCGCTTAATGACCGTTCATTTAGCAACCATTCAAAGTTATGATGGTGCTAAAGTGACTTACGACTGGTCCCTGAAGTTATGACCATCGCAGCGCCCCGTGGGTCACATGATTGTCATCTGGGCGCTTGGCAACAGCTCACACTTACGATGTTTGCAGCATCCCAGGGCCATGTGATCGCCATTTGCGACCTTCCTAGCTGGCTTCCAGCAAGCAAAATCAATAATGAACATCATGATTCACTTAATGACCGCATGATTTGCTTAATGACCACGTGATTCACTTAACAACCACACCAAAAAGGTTGTAAAATTGGGGCCAATCACATGATTCGTTTAATGACCACAGCGCTTAGTGACCTAAATTCTGGTCCCAGTTGTGGTCCTTAAGCAAGCTAGAGAGAAATAGGGATCAGCAACAGAGACAACAAACCACAGTATCTCAGAAAATGCTAACCCAAAACAAACAAGCCACAGTATGTTTAGTGCAATGTACAAACCCTAGCATTGTTTCATTTAATATTATTTTTCTCTTTCTTCCCCACCCCAGCATCAAACCGTGTCTCCACTTCCCCCTAATTGTAGCACACAAATGCCCTTGAAACTCCAATACAGGGGAAATACCAGAAGGTTGGAGAAGATCTAATGTTGTTCCAATCTTTGTGCCAGACAAATCTTATTGCTTTTTTTGACAAAGTGATTGGATTAGTAGACCAAAGGAATGCTGTGGATACCATCGACTCAGACTTCAATAAGGCATTTTTAAAGGCATTATAGCAGAAGAACCATGTTAGTCTACGGTAGCAAAAAATCAAGAGTCTGGTAGCACCTTTTCTGACTAATGCATTTTATTATGAACTGATGCTGCAGCTCACAAAAGCTTATGCCTTTGAACAAAATCTGTCAGTCAAAAAAATGCTACCAGACTCCTGAGCATTTGATCAACGTGACCATCGCCTTCTTCTTGATCAAAACTGAACATGTGGGATGGACAGCTCACTCCCAGATGGATTTGCAGTTGGTTGAACAATCATACCCAGAACATGGTCCTTAATGGATCTACAGGTAGTCCTCACTTACTGACTGCCTTGTTCAGCGACTGTTCAAAGTTATGATGATGCTGAAAAAATAACTTTAGACCAATGCCCGCATTTATGACTTTTGCAGTGTCCCTCAGTCACGTGATCACCATTACAGTCAGTACACATTGCCCTGTGGTTTTTTATTCCCCACCCCCCCAACAGAGTGGAGAGATTGGAGAGAAGGGGATTGCAAGAGAGTAAGCAGGCACACAATGGGGAATACGCACTGAAAGCTATGCAGTGGTGCCAGCAGCCCCGGGCGCATTATGAGTGCATTACGCAAACAGCCCAGTGTTTTCCCGTAGTTTCTATCCCATTATGATCTTCTACAATTAGCTCTGCCCAGGGTCCGTCTTACCATGAGGTAGAGCAGTGTTCTTCAACCTTAGCAACTTTAAGATGTATGGACTTCAACCACCCCTTGCAGACCTCCCTGGTAGGACCAGCAACTGTAATGATTTGTGAGATCTGAAAGAGTTGGAAGCCTCACCCCACATTTTTCAAAATCTCACCGTCCTTCACGGTTGCTTGTAGAAGGGCCACGGCTACCCAGAATAGATTGCTGCATTCATACAACATGTTAGGCTGTTGTTTGCTTTGCCCTCTCACAACAGAGTAAGCCAGAGTTTCTTGCTGAGAAGCTGTAATGCACACAACAGACTACAGTACCCCACAATTCAGCTTAACACATTCTGCAAATCTAGCCTTGTATTGGGGACAAATAGATAGGAAGCAACTGTTTGTACACCTAACCTAGTAATACCCATTGCCGCGAGAGCTGTTTTGCAGGGGCTCATCCAGAGTTTCATTCCTTCCTACCTGGCTGGGGTTTTCCGCAGGCCGAAGAAGAGACTCGACAAATAAGGTGCCGCTTTTCATCCTGAGCGTTTGCATGTTTCCCACAAAGCCAGCTGCTTACGAATGGAAAACGAAGGTGGTGTCTCGCTTTTGGTGGGAGTCTTGCATTTTAATTGGGCAATTGCCTTGTAAGCGGTGGCTTGTAGTGCAAAGGAACCTTCAGCTGTTTCTTCCCAAGCTGGTTTGGGCTCTTCCAGCCCCAAAAGCAGCTTCTCCAGGGAAACCAGGAATGAGTTATTTTTATAGGCTTCCAAGGGGGCTGCTGGAACACGCTTCTGGTCTTCCAGGCCCAACCCTCGTGCCAGCGTCTTGGTCTGCTCTGCCAACGCAGAACACCCGCCGATGGGCAGCTTAAGAAAAATGGCATATGGACAGCCTCAACAGATCAGCCATCGAGATACTGTTAAATGGGGTAAATCTAAGCAGAGATACCAAGAGAAGCTTTTCTGTTCTTCCTGGAACTCAATACAACTGATGGAGCCCATAATAAAAAAAAGAATGAAAAGCTGCCTAAGGCGGAAGACGGAAAGGACTGCGCATCGTTCATGGTGACTGTACTGCCAGGGCTGTGAGATGTTCTGCAGGAGAACATCTGGACCAGGCTTTAGAATTAGGCATCTTGACTTGAGAGCGAGAGCAGCGATAAGACCTCGTGGTCAGAAGATGAGATTTGTAAGTGTGAATCATGTAAAAACTGCAGGTGGCTTGGCATAGAAGAGGAATGTTAGAGATAAGGGGAACGTTAGGGATGCAGAAGATCGGAGGCTTGATGGAGAGACAACCTTCGCTTAATTGGCAAAGCTAGAGGCTTGACCGAGAGGTATCCTTTGCTTAATGAGCATAGCAAACCACACGCCCCAAAGGTGGGAATTTTAGAAAACTAAGCTTATTATGGGATGTTCATATGTAACATGGAATCAGGTGCGTCTGCGCAACATTGTAACCAATTATACCTGTTTTCTTAACTCAATATAAGCAATTATGTTTATTCCCTTTTTTCCCCACAAGTATAAAAATAGATGTAAAAGTTTGCTCGGGGCCCCTCTCCCTTTAGCGAGACGGAGTCCTTTTTCTTGAGGCGTTTCAATAAAAAGAGGAGCAGCCCTCTTCTCGTCTTCAGGGTCTGTTTGGGCAGAACCCGGGGGAAAGAGGTTCCACGCTTTGCGGCAAACAAGAGGAAGGTTAGTATGAATATAAAAATGGTAATAATTCCTTCAAAGTGAACGCGGCTCCTGGGGACTTCATAAACACA
This sequence comes from Liasis olivaceus, assembly GCA_030867105.1. NCBI lineage: Eukaryota > Metazoa > Chordata > Lepidosauria > Squamata > Pythonidae > Liasis > Liasis olivaceus. The sequence continues at coordinate 324,579,948 of CM061349.1, read as the reverse complement.
GCTATGGATTTTTCCAGGCAGTAATACAGGAGTGGCTTGGCTTTTCCTGGTGGCCTCCCATCCAAGTCCCAACCAGGTCCAGTGCTGCTTTTCAAAATCAGCCAGGTGCTGTCACCCGCTGTGGCCATTCAACTCTGCCATGCACCGGTACCATTTTTGTAGGCTGCAATGTCCAAAGGGTGGATGTGAAGGGGTAGGGAGATAGCTTTGAACAAAGTATGCAACAGCCATTAACAAAAAATAAGCTTAGCTTGGAAAGACAGGAGGGGGAGGAAAGAAACTTACGTTCAAAATACTTTACTTAAAAAAACAAAGATGCACAAGTACACAGGTAGTCTCGTTTAGCGACCACAATTGGGACTGGCAACTTGCGAAGCAGTCACTAAGTGAAACTGTGACTGTGCTTATGATCTCGCTTCAGCTTTCCTTGGCTTCACAGACCTGCAAAGGTTGTAAATGCAAGGATTGGTCACAAAGTTACTTTTTCATCACTGTTGTAACTGTGAATGGCCACTAAATGAGGCAGTCACTAAACAAGGACTACCTGTAAATAGAGAATACCTTCTTATTAACAGTACTTTTAAAAAAGATCTGAGAGTAGAAGTTAATTGCAAACAGATTATGAGCCAGCAGTGTGATTGTGTCTGCAAAGAAGGCAAATGCAATTTTGGGCTGTATCAACAGAAACATTGCTTCCAAATCACTGATAGTAATAATTTCATTCTTGGGTCAGATTTCATGGGCATCTACTCCTGGAGAACACAACCCCACGCTTAAAGGAGGGTTCAAAGAAATTGAAACAGGCTCAGAGAAGAACAGTGAAGATGATTGAGGGGAGTGGAAACTAATTGTACGATGCGAGATAGAAGGAGCTGGGCGTGTTTTGCCTTGAAAAATGCCTGAGAAGGAATATGGAGACATATACCTGAAAGGGTGTCACATGGAAGATCATGGCTTGTTCCAGAATGGAGGACATAGACTATAGGATACAAGGTGACAAGGATAGGATACAAGTGACAAGAAGGCAGATTCTGATTGAATGTTAGGGGGGGAAATCGTAATACCAAGAGCAGTTTGAGAGTGGAACCGATGACCCAGAGAGGTGGTCAGCCCCCCTTCGTTTAATGTATTCAAGCAGAGACTAGACAACCATCTGTCTGGGATGCTTTGACACTAATGCTAATCAAAGCAAGAGGTTGGACTGGAGGGTCTCAAAGACCCCTTCTACACATCCACGCCCATCTCAGATCTTAGAGGGCACCATTCTTGCTCGGCAGTCAATTTGTAAGCATCGTCCTGTTTACAGCAGGGCCAGGCTTTTCCCCATCCCCATCAGTTGACCGACTTTGATGTCCTTTGAGGCAGGTTTCTCAGCCTTGGCCACTTTAAGATGTGTGGACTTCAACTCCCAGAATTCCCCAGCCAGCCATGATCTGGCTGGGGAATTCTGGGAGTTGAAGTCCACACATCTTAAAGTGGTCAAGGCTGAGAAATGCTGCCTTAAAGTGGTCCGTGTTGGTTCTTGGATCACTATCTCCCCCTCGCAGAAAATTATTGTGAGTTTCAGCAGCAATTGCAATTTTATCCTTGGACAGAGTCACTGACAAAACCGCCCTTGTGATTTCTTTGCTCCCGACTTAGTGTGATCAAACCAACTGCAGTTTATTCCAGGGCTGGTAAAAATGTACCGACTCTGACTCCTAATCATTTAAATTGTATATAATAATATAAATAGTATAATATGTTAAACATTCCTATTTCATAGATAATGATTTGATTATCTGTGGTTTTATTGTGAACCGCCCAGAGTCACTTCTTCATGAGATAGGCGGTATCTAAATTTGAAATATTAATTAATTAATTAATCAATCTATTTTTTCAGGACATATTTTAATTTCAAGTTCTCTGCAAATTTCAAAATATAACATATTTTGGAAATTATAATGAGTATATTTATAATTTATTTCCTATATCGATATACAATTAAAGGAGTCGGAGTTGGAGGTACCACAAATAAAGGAGTCAGAGTTGGAGTCAAAGGTTTTATGCGCCGACTCCACAGCCCTGGTTTATTCAACCACGTTTAAGCACCCCCTGGTTTGGCAGGATGCCTGAACCCAGCCCTGACTGATTCCGCCTATTCATGGCTTGATTTCTACAGTAGATCAATCATCATGTAGGAAGCGCAACACACATAAACAAGAGATGTTTATGTTGATCACACCATCACAACCGCCTCCTTGACTTTCTTGACCATACCCTGCGGACACTCCTGGCCAGTTTGCATGTAAAAGATGCCAAGCCTGTTCTGGCATCTCGAGGGAAGGAGGCAAAGACTTTGGGTTGAGATGTCACAACAACCCTGCAGTCAGTGATGGTGTTGGTTTAACCTGCTTGCTGAAGTACAGTAACACCTCGGTTCACGAACGCTTCTGTTCATGAACAATTCGGTTCACGAACAGCAGCGTTCGCAAAATTTTGCTTCCATTCGCGAACTCCGCATCGGGTGACAAACACGACCCGCGGCCATTTTCCCTGCTCTGACACGTGGTCGTGGCTTCCTCTAGGCAAGATCGCCTGTACTTTGTTTCATATTTTTGTGGTTAAAAAAAACAAAAACGTATGGTTCAGAATGGATTAACCTTATTTACATTGAACCTTATGGGGAAATTTGATTCGGTTCGCGACCAATTCGGTTCACGACCAGAATCGTGGAACGAATTAAGTTCGTGAACCGAGGTACCACTGTAACCCATTTTCTATGTTCACGCGGTACACGGTCCTTCAGTCTAGCCAAACGTATGCAATTTGTGCAGCTCTCAGCCACACACCCACCCGCTCACCACACCCAAACCCTAACCAGGGTTAATACCTTGTGCCAATGTAGCTCTCACAACTTCTCCTGCTCTGATTAAGCAACATTGTATGAACACGGCCATAAACTAATTGTTGCGTGTGCTCCTCCACAGACAACGCGTTGGCCAGATGAGGCCAGCGGTTGAGCCTGGGATGACCGGCTTAAAATCAGTATTTCAAAATTTGGATTTCATACCTGGAATGGGGAGGGATTATATTTAGGGGATCAGAACTGGGATGGGGGGGAGGACACAAGGGATTCCACAGGGGGGTAAAAAAAGTCAAAGATGGCGGATGTTACCATGTGATCAAAGCCCCGCCCCTTTTTACACGCATGGTGCCTATAACATAGTAAAAGGGTTGGGGCTTCTATCATGTAGTTGCAGCTGCCATCTTGACTCTTTTGACCCCCCTCCAAGGATGCCCCTGGGGAATCCATTATACTTTTTTTAATATTCTATTATCCTACCCTTTTAATTACTCTTCCTGCAAGGGTTCTGCAATGGGGGAATTTCAATAATTTGGGTTAGTTCTTTGTAGGGCAAAAGTTGCCCCTGTCTGCTTTTCTGGTCTTAAAGGGGAAAAATAGCAGGAAGGATGAATCTCCAGCGGAAAAGAGGGGCTTCTATGGGCCAGATGCAGAGGCTCTGTGACCCGCTTGTGGCCCATGGACTATAGAGCTTTTACCCTGCTGTAAGAGAAGCGGAATACACCTGTTTTCCTATCTGATCAAGAAGAAAAAAGCTTTTTCTAACCTAAACATCAGTTGGCTGCATTGACAGATTTGTATAATCTTCTCCCACTCACAGACACACACTCTCTCACACACACACTTCTCAATCTGAGCTATTTAGCTGCAAATTTCTGGCACCCAAGTGGATAAAGAACACTCACCAATTTTTGCTCCCCTTGCATACTAAAAAACCTGAAATAATCATGGCAATTAGAGATAATTACAGTTATTTTGAAGCAGGAATTCAGGCTGGAATCCAACTAGGCATCAAAGAGAGGGAAGGAGAAGGGGAAAGGGGGAAGAAAGGAAGGCGGGAGGAGGGGAATTAAATCCGACAAGGGGAATGGCTGCGTTTCTCATGCAAAAACTGCTCCCTGCTTTCCTTGTGGATAAGTGAGCGCATGCAAGACAATCGCTTTGGAAGCTAATTGCTTAGTGTTCAGCCTGGCAGGGAAGTTTCTTCTGCAAAAGCCTAAGCTGCTCAGAAAACATTTTGGAGCAAAGAACGCGGCCCACCACCATCGTTCATAGGTGCCCACCTTGCGCTGACATCTTATTGCCTAGAAGAAGGGGCTGTGTGGAGAAGCCTGTTGTTTGGCACAGCCATTGGCAGGCATGCACCTCTATATGCACACCCATGGACTGTCAAACCCCACCCAGCTGGGAAGCAAGAATGACACAGATCGCAGTCAGGTCTCATTAATGCTAGGTGTGGGGTGAAGGCAAAGTTTTGGAAACAGCCAGAGGGATCTCCCACCCTCCTTTCTAGGGCGTTCATTAAGGTGGAGATTCTTGGAACGTTGTGAAATGCTTCTTCCCAGCTTCTGTCCACCTGGGCTAAGTTGCCGTTTAGGAGATACAGTGGAATCTCTTTAGATGATCTGAAATGTTTCTTCCCAGGTTTCTAGTCACCTGGTCTGAGTTGCTGAAATAAGCTGCCAGGAGACTCACCTTCTATCTTTTGATTGTTTATGTCTAATCTCCTTGTCATTCCTTCTCCAGCTTCCCCACCATCTCTCGCATATATGCCCATAGTCTGAGGACCACACCAAGTAATTCTAGATGTGCTCTAACCAGTGTTGTGGTATATGCTGCATTGAATGTTACAGTGGGAAGGAAGGGGAAGGCCCCCCCGAACCCACTGCTGCCTTTCCAAAAGAGCCTTGCCATCTTCATTAGCCCCAAAGGGCAATGAAAATAGCTAGAAGATTAAAGCATTGCCACTGGGAACCCCTGGGATAGCAACCTGGGCACCCTATCGCAGCGAAGCGAAAGAAACCACGCGCCTCCCAACGTGTCGCCCAAGGACCACAAGATCAGCTGCTCATATGAATTGCTCAGTGGCTTAATTAAGGCCAATCAGCTCATCAGGGGAGACGGAACATTCTTCTCGGGGTTTTACTGTTATTATCGTAATAGAAATTGTTGCATGCTGTGATTGCTCCTTCACATTGCCTTATGGTTAAAAAAAATTATGCAGCTTAGGGAGGAGGAGGAGGAGTTTTTAATCTTGCTCCCAGAAAAGAGGCCGTGGGAGAAAAATAATACAGGCAATTCTCATTATTCGCAGCAGTTACGTTCTCTGAAAATGCCATGAATACTGAATTAGTGAAGGCTGAAACCTCAGCTGGGAACATGCGCGTTGTGCAAATCCAATGTTTTGCCGCTCCGCCTGTCCACGAACAAGCGCAACAGTGCCACGAGTACTGATCTGGGGGTGACAAAAACATTTTTGCGAATGAGCAAATTCGCAAACACGGATCTGTGAATAACAAGGACTATCCGTAGCTGAGTCTCTTCCTGATCACCATTTTTTCGTGATTTATCCGCGCGCTGCAGCGGCAGGTAAGTCTGGGGGTAGATGTAGACTAGCCAGATGTTTCAGGCCAATACAGTGTAACAATGGCTTTTCAGAAGCATGAAGGTTTCTCAGCCTTCCTTTGAGATGCTTGGAATGACATCTACGGTACAAATCAGGTGTCCTATCAAAGGGCTGTATCACTGCTCTCAACAAAACATAGCTAGTTTGCAGGGATTTTTTGCAAACCACTTCCTGCGTTGTACAAAATGCAGCTGTATGCAACAAATTTAATATAGAATTCTGCATGCATGCATTCTCCTTATAACACAGGGGGCTACAGCTATACGTGCAAATGACCCCAAGGATTGGTTTGAGGGGAGGGCTCTTTTTGTTTTTCCCCTAAAAGCAATGTAAGCATATTGTAAATAATAATTAATCCACTTTCATAGGATTGGAAGGAGCTTTCCATAAGAACAAAGGTTGCAGAAAAGGCTGGGGTTTCTATCTGTCCAGGATCAGAAACAACTGGGTTAGATCAGAGTTTCTTTCATCAAAGGTCTTGAAGAAACCAACAGACTCAACAAAATAAAATGTAGACCTGTTACCTTTTGCATCTTTGCATTCTGTTTATTTGGTTGTTTATTTTTGTAATCTTGCCGTAAAATATAATAAAAGGGAAAAAGAAAAAAAGGGAGCGAAAAAGAATTGTGATGTTCTTTTGTGATCCCAAGGAAGCTCATGCATGTTATTCTGAATTTTACTGCTGAGCTCCAAATCACCAGTGAATTCAGTGGCTGGGTGAAAATTTCAATCCGAGTCAATTTGCTCCTTGTCTAATACCCTAAAACATGCACCCCACTGGGTGTACCCCGTAGAGTCTCTCTAAAAGCTGCTGCTGAGTGAGAACTTTTAATGAATCTGGAGGAGAACATTGTTAAGTACACAGAGAATAGTCCTGTTAACAACTGAGTTCCCTTGATGAGTCGGCTGTGGAAACAGGGAGGCTGTTCGTTCTGGGGGATTTCAACTTGTGCCTGGCAATGTCGAGTCTGGGATGGCTCAGTTCATGGACCTGTCCGAAATGATTGAAAGCCCAATGCACACTGGGAGTCACCTTTTAGATGTGGCTTTTGTCTTGGGGCAGCTGGGTGGAGCAGTGTTTCTCAAACTCAGCAAGTTTAAGATGTCTGGACTTCAACTCCCAGAATTCCCCAACCTCCATACATCTTAAAGCATGCTGGCTGGGGAATTCTGGGACTTGAAGTCCACACATCTTAAAGGCTGTTGTTGTTTTATAACTTTATTACATGTTGAGAAAAAACAATAAAAACGAACAAGAACTAATATTAAGAAAAAGAAGAAAAGGAAAGTTGAAAAGAGTGAGAATAGTAAAGATTAAAAGTGCAAAAAGGGAAAAGAAAGAACAAAAGGAAAGACTTGACTTCCGACCCCTCTCACAACAGATATAAGTAACAATGTACATCCAACTCTTACTCTAAGTTTAAAAAACAACTTCCATTATTTCTATTAATCCATATTATTTCGAATCATCAAATCCATACGACAAAACTTTTTTTTCAGTAACTCGCAAAAAGTCCCCAGAAGGTTTCCAGATAGTATTAAAATTACACAATGTTTTGTCACAAATCAACGCCGTCAGTTTCGTCAACACCGTCAATGTTGTGACGGGTGGCTGGGGAATTCCAGAGGTTGAAGTCCACACATCTTAAAGTGGTTGAGAAACACTGGTGTAGAGAGTATGGAAGATGGCCTTGGTGGAGAGATGCAGGAACCGTTCCTAAGCAAGAGGGGCTGAAACCTTTTTAAGTCCAGAACAATGAGATAACATTTGGAAGTGGCTCAGACAGACACCTCCCTGATTCACTGGAGTATAAGAAGGGGGAGGAGGGACAGCACAATCAGACTTGCAAGATTCTGTTATTACAGCCCATCTCAATAAAAGTAGTTTTAGCCTTCCTGTGGAGTGGAGTTTTTGGTCTGGTCTACCTAGAGGGGCTGACAGTAGACTTGCTGCTAGGGAGCAATTTCCCATTTGCCTCTTGATCAGTGTTCCTCAACCTTAGCAACTTTAAGATAGGTGGACTTCAACTCCCAAAATTCCCCAGCCAGCATGCTGGCTGGGGAATTCTGGGAGTTGAGGTCCACCTATCTTAGAGTTGCCAAGGTTGAGAAACACTGCTCTTAATAAATGAGTGTTTTGTGACCAGCCGCCTACTCAGGCAGTCTCAGAGACATGTCTTCAAAATTCCAGATGAGGCCACCACCCCACCAAATGTTGGAAACTGCTGGCTGATGATCCTGCATGATCTGCTTTTTTAACAGCGTACACATTTAATGAAAAAATGTGGTTGGATACCAGACACCATAGGGCTTCCAGAAATACTACTTTATTGTTGTAAGGTATAATAAAAGCAACTTGAAAGCCTGTCCAAGTTTCTCTCTGTCTCATCTTATAAGAAACAAAATCAAGGCTGGGTTCTTTCCAGTTTCTTTCTCACCCTTCCTTCTATTTTTGTACAATGTAGTCTCTTGTCCCTCCTTTAATTTGCTCCTTCCCCAAGGTCAGCGTTAAATTCCTTTACCAACAGAGGCTTAAAACTTTTTAAAAACATTTCTTGGGGGAAAAAAACACTAATATTAAAAAAAAAAAATTCTGCAAGTCATCTTTTTAACATGACATGGAATTGCACTCTTAGGTGTGCGTCTTTTGTTTCTTCTGCACATCTAAAATATTGGCGCATCAAAGGACAGAATTTTAGTTTAGCCGTTTTTTAAAGCTAGAGGGGTATCCACAGGGAGAGTCAAAAAAGTCAAGATGGCGGCTACAACCACCCGGTCAAAACCCTTCCTCTTTTTTACCTGCAATGCATGTAGAAAGGGGTGAGACTTTGACTGCACAGTCATGGTCACCATCTTAAAGTGTTTAACCCACTTCCACAGATTTCCTGCTTAGCTTAGTAGTAGTGGGTGGGATCTGATGCAGACGTTCTTGTTTCAGTCCTGGGAATTTTCAGAAGGGCTGAGAAAGGCACTGCTGTATCATCCCTAGGTGATACCATCTCAAGGTGTTGGAGTATAACCGTTATAAACCCATCTTCTGGATCCATTGTGGGTGTGGGTGAAGGCCGGACCCAAAATGCTTGACCCTGAGCTATCAGGACAGAGAATCTAAGCCCATGCTTGAACCACCATGAAGACACTGATGAACCAGCCAGTTGGGTTCCTTTACAATTCAGCATGTTTTGTGAATTCATAGTCAGTTCGGTTACCTCTGGTTATGCATAGCACATGAACTCAGCCATTATAAAGGAGCTTCTTATGTCCCTGAGGTGCTGGCTTGCTATGTGTAGGAAATGTTGTTTCTTGGGATAACAATGGGTGTTATCTGCTGTAGTTTGAAACAATTCAGTCAGACCATGGTCAGTCTTCTAGGTTTGGGTGAACAAGAGTGGGCCAAACAATCCAGTATCTCCCAGATGTTTCTCCAATGTTCGGGGCCTAGTCACTATATCTGAGCTGCAGATTTCAGCAGGAGGAAGCATGGAGTCCTGACCCCCTTCCCAGAATTTCTCTCCAACCTTCCGTTTGGTTGGAAGGAGTAAGACTGTTACCAAGATAGCTTTGTAGCTCAGTGGTAAGCAAAGTTTACTGTTCCTGCCTGCTCCATATTCAGAAGCATCTCAGGGGTGGGGGGTCAGAAGTCAAGATGGTGGCCATGGCAGCCCAGTTGAAACCCCATCCTCTTTTTATATGTCTGCAAAAAGGAGCAAAATTTTGATCATGCAACCATCTTGACTTTTCTGACCCTCCCCCATGGAGGCCCCTGCCATTATCTTTGTCAAGGGCCTTGGAACAGTTTTTCTCCTATCAAGAGGCCTTGATTGTCTTCTCTCCATCCTTCCAATTTTTTTTCCTCTAAGCAGAGGACCGTCTTCTTGTGCCAGGAAAAGCTGTGATGCTGTAGCCCTCCTGATCTTGCAAAGCAACCATTTCCAGCATGATCCCCACCACCGTGCTGACCAGGGCTCCTGAGAGTTCATCTCTCCAACATCTGGAAGGCCATGGGATGAGTCCTTTATTTTGGGATTAGCACTTCCCTTCCCCAAAAGCAGGGATTCCTCTTCAAAGATCAGACTCCCAGAACTCATATATAGCTTCCTAGTTGCCCTCAACTGCATTTTTATTAAATTAGTAATGGGGAACCATCGTCCTCCAAAGTTGGGACAACTCAGCCCAAATAGAGTAAGCTAAAACCAATGGCCCCCCATCTTTCCAAAGGTTGCCACTAACTTTTTTTTAGTATGGAGAAAGTAATTAATATATAAGGATTAAATGAACACAGTTCAATAAATTTAACTTTTTTTGTGCTAGCTCAACCCACTTCATTCTGGCCTGGCTCACTTTTGGAATAGGACTCCCAGCATTCTCAAAAGCAAATCTGGAAAAAAGTTGGGGTCTTCACAATGCTTCTCCAAAATGCAACTTGCTTATTTCAGATGAATTCTACAACTTTTCTCTTAGAAAGATGCTGTATTGGGTGGAATTCAGGGACGTCCCAAAAGATTTGGAAGGCCAATATATAAACAGGAAAGATGACAAATGTTCTATCAGAAATGGAATTTCTTTTGTTCTGTGGTCATAATGGGGAAGTAAGACACACAGCTGTGGCCCCCAAGAAACCATCTTAGCTGGACATACCTCCTGCCAGTTGTCCTGCCCCAGTGCTTGTAAATAAAAATGCAGCAATTACTTTAAAGGTTGTTGGTATTGCCTCTTTGGGAGGACTATGATCCTCAAAGATAGGATATAAAGAATGTTAACAGGAATTAAAAAGAATTTCAATCTGCAATTTTCAAGTTGGCAAAAGTTTATATACTTCCAAATTATACAGCATTTTTTCCTTTCGTAGTTAATTTTAAAATTTTCAGTACTTGATCACTGTGTCCAAGGGCTTTTTAAGAAGGGCACAAAATTGCCCCAAAGATACACAGCTCCTTAGTGGTTTGAAACCTCACTCTAGAAGTTCAGCTCGACATGTGCTTTTGGACCCCCCACCCAAACCAATTTATGGTCATGTTTCCATATTATCCCAAGTCATAGGGTGGACTTGCACACTAAGTTAAACCATTGATGGCTGGTTTGTGGCTCACTGTAACATAAACCCAGGCAGTGGTTAGTTTTACGCTGTGGGCTAGGAGAAATAGCAGACTTTTACAATAGTGATTTGGTTTTGATGTTGGCAGAAATCAATATGCAAATCCAGATCAAGAAAATAACAAATCCATTTGTAACCATGGTGTAACAAATTCTGGCTTGGAATTGTCTGAACTCAATCAGTTTATTCTGTTTGCATCCTGCCAATTCTTTTGTACTTGCAGAATAAGGATCCGTTTTGGCTCAGCACTGGATGTGACGTACTATATCAAGCCAGCTTTAATGGTGGGGGGGGGTCACTGTTTAAGCGTGAAGGTGAGGCTGTAAAGTTTGTACTGCTGGTATAAATGCTGGTTTAGAAGCCACAATGGCGGGCTTCCCACAACATGCCAAACAAACAGCTTTTGCATAAACCGAGTCATAACCAAATTAGGAGTACCTGATCCCCCCCCCAAACAATAGCTAAGTTCTGTACGTGAAGATCCTCCCCCAACCCACCCCCAAGAACAAAACTCAACACCGGTCTTAAATGTGTCAGTTCGGTTTTAATGTTTTTGAAAAATAAAAAGGGTTAGTCTGAGCAACTGCTGTTAAGATGGGAACGTTCATTTCTCGCGCTCCATGAAGCGAGCTTATTCACAGACTCATGCACAGAATTAAAGAAACAGACAGTCGTCTTTTTCCAATCAAGGATGAAGTTTTCTGTATGATGGTGACCCAGGTGCCCCGTTGAACCCCAGGCACTTTGCCACTGCCCCCTTAGATGTAAGAATATCAGTCAACATTGAACACAACAGCTATTCCAACCTTGACAGTTGTTTTGTTTCACCCAACAGTTCTACAAAGAGCCTGTGATTTTTGGCATACTTTGGATTCGACACACAGTGCCGGTTTTTCTTTTCGGAGAAGTGGTCTGGGTCAGTCTTGTTCTTTCACACACACATACCCATAAGTGAGGGGAGACTGCCGTATTTCTCTTACCACTAACCCCAGGTACAGAATGGAAAGACCGGGGCCGTATCCTCACATTTTGAACCCGGGAGTTAAAGTGCTCCTTCAATAAAGTCTTCTTGCTTCTTCGCACCACTTTGTTTTCAAAAGAGGGACCTGCTTTCCCCACCCCACCCCCAAATAGAATGTCTAGGCTCTTTTAACTTCAAAAAGCAACCCAAGATGTTAAAGCTATCACTGCATTTCACATGTAACCTTTGCAAAAGGAAGAAACAATCCCACTTTATTTTTATTGTTGCAACAGAACTTAAAATATTACCTGTACAACCATAGACTAAGGAGGCCAAGGAAGCCCAGGGGAGACCTTTTCTTGCACCTTCAGGAGCTGGTTAGGTACAAAGCTGCTCCTGATGACCCTCTTCTTGTAGGGTCAGGAGGGGATCAGAGTAGAAAGCCCACAGAAGAGAGACTGGGGTTCAGCCTCTAACAGATGAAGGTCTATCCATCTTTACTGGAGACATTTAAAGCACAGCAACATTTAAAGCCACTGATTTCAGACAGATCTGCCCTGCACAACAAGAGGACATGAGCTACAATAAGGCAATACTGTACTGACTCAAAACAGGGGCATAGAAAATCCTGATCACATCCACTGGGCATCATGACATCTTCTTGGACACACGAGACTAGACATCTTTCATTTGAAAAGGCTTTGGAAGTGCCAATACAGGAATGTTGGAGAGACCAGGCCAGCCAATTCCGACAGCCGTCTTCTCAAGAGGATACCGAGCACTTTGCAAATCAGGATCAGCTTGGTTTGCGCGATTTGATCTATTATTTATTTATTCATGTTTATATAGATTTGTGCTGGAGGCAGCCCTGGCGAATCCCAAAAAGCTGGGTCAAGACAACACAGATACGCAGACGCGCCCAGCGCTGCCTCCAACCACCTCGTTTAGAGCTAAGGCGACTTCATGGGAGAATAATGACGTCTCAGGAAGAGGAAGCCTGACAAGAATTTAAAAATTATTTACTAACTTTTACATAGATTCTACACTTAACGCTGTGTTTTTTCTCTCTGTTAGGTTAGGCTTTAAGCCTTCTGCAAGGAAGTTAAACCGAAAGATTTATTTTGTGGAATTGAAGTTTCTTGTTTTATTTATTTCTTCTTCTCACTTAAAGGCCATTGTTGAAGCATTTTACAGTTCTCCTAGTGCAAAAGAACAGAAAAATAAGCAGGAACATAAAAGGGAAAAAAAAAGAAGAAGAGGGGAAAATATGCTGCCTTTCTTCTCCTAGGCAATCCCCCCAAAACAGAGAAAGAAACGAGAATTGTAGGTGTTTTACGGCAACATATACACATTAAATATAGTATTGAGTCCATGCAGTGGTGCAGCCATGGTTAAAGAAGCCGGGGCTCCTGCTTTTAGTGCACTACAGTCCGTGTTCCTCACCAGCTGTGACCCCCACAGGCCCGCGCCTGCCCCCTAGCCGGATTTGAAGAGGAGAATCGCCACTTGGCCCAAGTAGAAGTAAATGAAGTGCTTCGTCTCATGCGTTACGTAGCTGCCGAAGTTCCTGCCCACAATGCAGTGCCAGGTGGGGTTGTATTTCTTGTCAAATTCCTGAGGAATAAGCAAAAGCGGGAAGGAAAGGCGAAAATCAGTGACTTTGCAGCATCTTCAACAGGCAAAGCATTTTATACGCTCACCAGGCCTTGCTCTTAGGGGAGGAAATGTCAACATGGCGGCTGAAAAAGCCAGAACAGAGGCAATGGAGGCCCTGCCATGCAAGTAGGAATGGCGCACGGCTTTAACCGCACAGTAGAGGCCACCATCTTGACTTTTTGAACTACCCCTGGGCAAAGGCCTCTGTGGGGGTGACTGAAAAAGGTCAAAGCAGCAGCCACCACTGTTTGAGGTGGTGGGAGGTCCGTCACTGTTTTATCTGCATTGCACTGATCATGTGCCATCAAGTTGATGTCAACTCTTAGCAACCACACAGATGCTTTTTCTCCATAAATTGTGAATTGTTTTAAATTTCCTATCCATGTTGTTTTCTTGGTAAAAAATACAAGCAGATCTGGGCTCCCTCTGCCCCATAAACACTTTTAGAAGGTCTTTGGGGCCACCTCTAAAGTCAACCAAATGACACTTTTTAGTATGATCCAAGGATATTATTGAAAACCTATGGTGTGATTGCCTTATGGCGTGATTGCACCAACTCTATTTTTCTTTATTTCTTCAATTTATGAATTGAGTGTTTTTCTTGACTACACCTTTCTTGGACAATGCTTCAAATATTGTTGGCTGCAATTCCCACAATCCCTTGCCCGGGAAGATGGGTAGGCTAAGGGGAGGTGGAAACCCCAAAGATTTAACACCCAGCTGCCTGCCTCTGATCATTCAATACTTTACAGGGTAAAATCTCACACTGCATGACCTTAAGTTGTATCATACATGAGAAGCACACCCATTAGTTCAGACACTGTATTCTTCAATCAGGTTAATCGCCCCCTTTGAATTCTAGATATCAAGGGACTAGATATTCCCCTCCTTTCCATCTACCACGGTTTCTCAGGAAATTTACATCCCTTTTCCATTTAATGCATCAGTGTTTTCCCTGACTGGTGTGAATTCTCCACAAACTGAGTTCACGTTGCACTAACCCATAGCACGTCAAACAACTTCTCACCCCAAACCCACATTTTAAATAGCACTTTTACTTCTGCTTCTCCTTGAAATAATTAAATATGCATGACCATCCCCCCCCCCCCCCCCATCCCTTATTCCACTGTGATTTGATCAAGTTACAGGCTTCATAAAAAACCCTTTAAGAGCAACTGCACAGAACAGGTATTCATCAAGTTCCCGTCTCTGGAAGATCTGACCATCCCTAAGCTCAGAACACAACTCGAGTAATAAAGGTTCCACTCCACGATACAGTTCATTCTGCTCCGCCAACTTCAAAGGAACAAAGCACGACTCCAGTGATGCGCCATCCTCTAGCACTGTAGCGGAGGCAACCAACCATCTGATTATCAGGAGCCGCTTCTGACATGGGGGGGGGGTAAGGAGTACAGTAAGGCAGCAATGCCAATTTGGCAGGGCCATCTGACGCCTATCATTACAGAGCAGGGATCAATCCCATTTTGGGATTTGTATTAGAGTTTGCAAAAGACTTCTGCTGCAAAAAAAGGCCAGTGCCACATTTTTTAAGCAATCTGGGGCCTCAGAAATGAGGCCTAGACAGGGTAAATTGCCTAAAAGAGAGGCGAGGCTGGCTAAATCACCTTGATGCATTAACATTTAAATATACGGTTTTATTTTTCATAGGGTGAAAAGTTAGTCTGATGTGTAACCAGATATCTAGGCCTGAACAGCAATTAGTACTTATAAGGACTCTGAGCAGAACCCTGCCAACGTAATGTTTCTTCTCTCCAAGCATAGAGGGACTGGGGGCTTTTAAGGGTTTAAATATTCACAGAGAAGGCCTCAAACACATAGAAAGGTTTAACATCTCTTTGGAGCAAACATCTCACACCTTGGCTACGACTCTGACTTTATATTTTGAATGAAGAGTCTTAAGCATCTTCTATCCTTTTTATTTAGGCACAATTTTGCAACACATGGGAAAACTGTTGCACTTACAAGTGCTATAAAATAGATGCACCACATAAATATTTAGAGTGCCACCTTTTCCATTTAATCAGGTATATGTTCATTTTAAAAAATATGCATCATTGGTTCGTAAAGTGAATTTCACGAGTTAAATTAATACATCACTCTAAGCCAGTGTTTCTCAACCTGGCAACTTAAGATGTGTGGACTTCAACTCCCAGAATTCTCCAGCCAGCCATGGGGAATTCTCCAGCCAATTCCTACTGGAGAATTGGAGACTGCTAGCTGAGGAATTCTGGGAGTTGAAGTCCACACAGCTTCAAGTTGCCAGGTTGAGAAACACTGCTCTAAGCCAAACTATGGCTGGTTTCAATTTCACATATTGCCTGAGTCCAAACACTGTGATCTAGAAATCATGATTTTTGGTTTAGTATATGTAAATCCCAGCCAATGGTAATCTATGCCACAATCACAGTTAAACAAACAATCATTCAGTTCTGTGTGAAATCAGTTTTAACTTCTGTGCTCTTCCTAGAATGAAAGTTTTGTAAAAGGGATTAGCAATTTGCAGACAGACACTCGGCTGATTTTTCTTTTTTTAAATCTGGCACACTATTCTTTACTAATGCAGCCCTGGCCCTTCCATACACCCATTTCCAGTTTTTTTCCCTCATACCCTGAGATCATTCCTTGTTCAAATTTTTTCCCAAATCTATAGAGAGAAGCAGTTAACTGCACCTAAAGTTATCCCTGTTCCCCAATCCATTAGCACATTCACTCTTCCAAAAAGGTTTTAACAACTCTTTTAGATCATGTTCCAGTAGAAAGAATCACTTAAAAAAAAACTATGCCCATTTGTTTCCCTTTGTTTTATTGAACAACTTTGAATTAAAAAAAAACATTAAAAGTAGAACACAACATTAAGCCTTCCAATTCAGAGACAGACCCAGATAAAGCACTTGCTTTCTCGGCAGAAGGTCCCTAGTTTGATTCCTGGTATCTCCAGGGAAGAAACTCTTGTCTGAAATCTGCTATCAACAGCGCACACAGAATTAGACAGGCCGATTCAAACTTGGCAACTTTTAAGATGTGTGGACTTCAACTCCCAGAATTCCCCCAGCCCACACATCTTAAAAGTCGCCAAGTTTGAAAAACACTGGTTTACTGTAGGATTCCTTGCCTAAGGAAACCACAGCTTGCGATGGGTGAACTTCACATTTACAACAACCAGGGAGAACCTTCTAAATCAACTATATCAGCTGCAGAAAAGGTGTA
The DNA here is from genome assembly GCA_030867105.1 of Liasis olivaceus. Classification (NCBI taxonomy): domain Eukaryota; kingdom Metazoa; phylum Chordata; class Lepidosauria; order Squamata; family Pythonidae; genus Liasis; species Liasis olivaceus. The sequence continues at coordinate 324,563,537 of CM061349.1, read as the reverse complement.
AATGCTTATAAAACGTGCTTCGGGCTTTCCCAGAAGTGTCTGGCTTGCACTGGGTGAGATAAGCTAGTAGGGCAGTGTTGTCCAAACTTGGCCACTTTAAGATGAGTGGACTCCAGCATGGCTGGCTGGAGAATTCTGGGAGTTGAAGTCCACTCATCTTAAAGTGGCCAAGTTTGGACAACACTGTAGTAGGGCTATTCCAACCCCACCCTACCACCTTGCGCTGGGCAGACCGAAACGTACCTTCTTGATGTATGCTGCAATGTCCTTCTCTATATTGTACTTCTCCATGGCCTGTGTGGCACAGTCAACAGCATCTTGCTGCATGTCCTCAGACATGTCAGCATTCTTGATCACAGCCTTTCTGTCAGACATGATGGACCTGTGGGAAGAAACCAGAGATGGAAGCTAAGTCACAGTTCAACCTATCCCAGTTCTGCTTCCAAGAAAGCACCCAGGAATTGCAGTCTTGTTTTGTATCTGCTGAGTAAGGATGTAGATATTCTGCGGAGGAAGCCAAACTTCCATATCCCTGCAAATATATCTATTATTCATTGAGGTCACTGAGGAATTCAGTCCCAATAAACACAGGAACAATTTCTCACAAGCGCACAGGCAACTATCAGCTTCACAAGCCAATCTGAAAAGTCACTAATCCACAAAGAATACACCATACAGGTAGATCTTGCTTAATGTCCGTTTGTTTAACAACGGTTCGGAGTTACAATGGCCTTGGAAATAGTGCTTTACAACCTGTACTTGCACTTATGGCCGTCACAAACTGTTGCACCATGCCCATGGGATCGCGATTTGCTACTTTTTTATGATGGTCGTTAGCCGAATCCCCACGGTCACTAAGTGAATCACATGGTTAAGCAAATTCCAGCAAAAAAATCCATTGGGGAAGCTGGATTCACTTAACGACTGTCATAAAAATATCATAAAATCAGCTCGTCATGCAACAATTCACTTAATGACCAAATCGCTTAGTGACCTAAATTCTGGTGCCTATTGCAGTCAGATAGCGAGGACTACCTGCACTTTAGATCAGCCTTCACCAATCTGGTGCCTGTTGGAATTCCCATCCGTCATGGTCTACCTAGGAATTCTGGGAGCTCACCTGAACTGTGATAGTGGCTAGGTTCACACCTATCATTATATTAAAAGCTAATCACATGCCACAATGCGTGAACAAGTTCATTGTGGATTAACATACCATAATTAATTCATACGTTTAAAATGCTAGGTTAGCAAGGTATGCAGATTCAGCAAGTGAGGGGGCTTCCTATTGCATTAAACAGTAATATGGTTTTGATTTAGCAAGTATGCAAACTGAATCAGTGTGGCTCGTAAATCTATGGGGCTTAGTTCAATAGGACAAGTCAGCACTATGCCTTATTCAGCAAACAATGGTTGAAACAAACCAGGATTTCACTGCACAGAGAAATCTCCAATTTTATACCCCCACTAGTCTTTGGGACCTATCAGATGATTTGCAGGAAGACAAGAGGTTCCAAGGGTACAGCAAAGTTGTCCAGTAAGCAAAGCAGCTATTTTATTTACCAGCCTGAAATCCATACGGTGCTCTACATAAGCATCTGAAATAAGCCATAATGATATAAAATAATAACGTGCATCATAACATCACTGTACAAATCACCCAAGCTGCATCTGGTGCAAATTGTGGACATTTGCATGATGATACAGATTGGCTCTTCCTTCTCTTGCAAGTACCTGTGGAGTTTTCATGTTAGAAGGAAGCCTGGGAAATGCTGCCTTTAAATAGAGGTTGCTGAACTGCCAGGAGAGACACACCCACAGCCAGTGTGTGCTCCCTTTTATCAATTCTGTCATTCATTCATAGCACTAATATCTGAAGCAGGTCAGGTTGTTGCTTGCAAAGACTAAGATTACTTCGCCCAAGTTGACCTATTAATGCTAATGAAGGCCAAATGCATCTCAGTCTTCAACCCTGAAAATCCAGGTAGGCAAGACTACCAAATCTCAGAAACGAAGATCAGCGTTATCTCAACTTGTCCTAGAAATACGCATGCTCTGTAAAAGCATGTAAAAAACGGTTACCATAAAGTAGCAAACATTTCAGAAGGCTACTGAACCACCCTTTGGGAACATGCCTGAGACTGAAAAGACTCCTATGCTTACCCATGATGTACTATGACCTGCTATGGCTTAGGAAGCTGTCCAAATCCAGCCACCGTGATTGCTAAAGCATGGTTTATCATCTTGTGATTAATGTAGCTTATTTCAATGAATTGAACCCCAAAACTGAACCCAATTTTCCACACTGCTGAGGCCTCTTTATAGGTTTGCTGAGGAATTACTTTTTTGTCCCTTTCTAATTTGTAAGCGCTTTAATATGACGGCTTCTGCATCACCCCTCCCTCAGATTCTCTACTCTAAATTCCTACCTAGTTCCATAAGCAGAACTTCCTATTTCTATATCCAGAAGCCCTGTTCACCCCAACGTTTTCCTTTTCCCTCCACATCCTTCTTGTAGTGATCTCCACACACTCAATTCCATTTTGTAAAATCCTGTTGAAATAGCACAGCGGCTATGCTGGTTGCTTAGCACATATGGGAAAACAGGGGGAAGGATCAGTACGTAGGTAGCCTTGAGCTCCTGAAATAAAGGCAGGATGTAAAACTAAGTACTCGGTCAACAACCTCTACCTAATCCTAGCACTTTGCTTCAAACCATTCTCCAAAGACACTTTCCCCAGGACCTGGGTTCATACCCTTCATTACATCTGAACTTAAGATGTACCAATGAGAGACAAATATACTCCCATTTACTCTTATTTCTATTTCCTTCTCCAGCACGAAACTCTTGACTGCAAGCTGCTCAGCACAGAGATCTTCCCACCTCTTGCACTTCAATAAAGCAAAATGCTAACTGCACTGCATAAACAGGACTTAATGTTCACCTGCTTACAAGGATGTGAAGCATGGGGTTGTGTGTGAAATTTCACCAACGCTTGCTAAAAGCTAGAGTTCCAAAGGCCTAGGGTCCTCACACTAAGTTGCACAAGTGCTGCCCACTGAAATAACTCGATCTTGCATAAGTTTGTCCATGAACAGCTGCTCATGGGCACCAATAGTTATTTATCCACACTTATTCAGAAAGTAGCTTTGTATTAGCTGTTTAAGCAACAGACATGGCAGGACTGGGAAGGATTTGATCCATGGAGTTGGTGCTCTCTTTCCTGCTCAACACACTGACATTTCAGCTTTTAAAAGCAGATCCAGAGAAACTAGATTGTAGCTCCGTGAGTAGGTGGGGGATGTCTACTGATGAAATTCCCAACACATTGACAGATGTAGAGTTCCCATTGAAGAAGGAAGCAGCAGTTAAGCCAGAGATTTGTAAATAAATTACTGGTCCACATGATATCAACATTCTCTGCCAATTATGGCACACCCTACAGCAGTGTTTCTCAGCCTTGGCAACTTTAAGATGTGTGGACTCCAACTCCCAGAATTCCCCAGCCAGCCATGATCTGGCTGGGGAATTCTGGGAGTTGAAGTCCACACATCTTAAAGTTGCCAAGGCTGAGAAACACTGCCCTACAGCCTCTATGCTATGCTCATAGAGAAGTAGCTATAAGTCTGTATCTCAAGAACCAATTTCATACCGGGCTGGAGATCTGGGGGTGGTGAATGTCAAGCAACTCCACAGAACTACAGTTCCCAGAATTCTTGGTGAAAGCCATGCCCATTTAAATTAGCATAGAAACGATTCAAGTTTCACATGCTCTCAACCCCCTATTCAATGTGCAATTAAAGCAAAAGCCACAGAACCAAGACCCTAGCTTTTTTTCACCAAAGAAACCTTAACATTACTGTAAAGTCCTACACCCTCTTCCCTGTGGACTATCTTTCCCTCATCTGTCTCTTTCAGATGTGTGGGAACTGTCATCCTAACACAGCTGGAGAACAGGATTTCTGGAGAAGATGCCACAGCACTTGCCTATCTGGAACCACAGTCAAGACCATTCTGCAGCATTAAGATACAAGGGCTGTCTTTGTAGACACACACACTTTTCTTTCTTCCTGCACTCTGAGACCACACTACCTAAATGCAACAGCTAACTGGCCTGTTTTCAGCAGTGCGATTTTAGTTTCCCTCAAAATTCAAAAGGGAAATGGGAGTGGGAACTTTAGTCTTCACTCTCGGCTCACCAAGAGCCCAAAAGTGCACCAAAGTTCAGCCCGTTTGCCTTATTCAGTGCCAGAGTTTGGGAGGCTTTCCAAGGGTGGAAATCAGACTAGGGAGGTCCCCAAAAGCATTCTGCTCCTGTACCCACTCTTAAGACACCTAAACTTCCTATGAGATCACCTGGAACTCTTCAGTTGGATGAAGAGACAATTGCCGTATCTCTCCTCTAAGTATAATGTGGTCTGTCTGTGCCACAGCATGGTATCTTAACACAGCCATTAGGGATTGTAAACCAGATTATGACAACAGTGGACAAAATGAAAAGACCCAATGTCCTTTTTGCAGTCCCTGAAGATCACCTGCTGAAGATCACCTGCTGAATTTTGGCAGCAGTTCATCGGTATAGCATGTTTTAACTTCCCTTAGCAATCAATAGAACAATTGAGTTAGGTTTTCAAAAGGCTTAATGGATCTTAAAAAAAAAAGCACTATGCAAATTTGCAAAGCAGCTAAAAATATCCGTCTTTATCCCCTCTTGGTAACACTGCCACTCCCTAGTAGTAAATAAAGGAAAAGACTGCAGTCCCTGGCTGCAAAAAATTCCCACTGGATCCCCAATTGTGCCTTTGCTCAGTTACTCAGCCCTAAAAATGCATGTTCTCTGTTAAGAGCAGAATCTTAACTGGCTAAATGGATCCATTTTCTGCCCAGCAATAAGAGTTTGCAATTTTCCTAGTCAAACTACAAATGTGCAAACACATTTTCAAGCGAAGAATGGCTGCATTTCTAATGGGAGCACATACTAGCACGGTGTTTCTCAACCATGGCAACTTTGAGGTGTGAGGATTTCAACTCCCAGGATTCCCCAGCCAGCTTGCCATTGAGTGCTGCGTTCCTTGAAAACAAGACTCACTAGCCTGTTTCAATGTTTCCACCACCCACCCATGGCTTTCCCAAGGCTAGACGCCCAGCTCATTCTATTGGCCAATCGAAGCCAGTACCCTAAGAATGAGAGCTTATTTGCGGAGGGAAGGGCAAATTCTAAGCTAATTTCACACCTTGGCATGGACCCAAAAAAAGATCTGAAGCCGTTATAGAATTAAACACTGCTATTCAAGAAGAGGGAGAGGGCCCATCACATTAATACCCACGGCCAAGATGCTAATTCTCCGAAGTGTTAAATGTGATTTGAGTTCAAGGCTGAGCTTGAATTCTTGCATTTACACAGAATAAAATAAGCTGATTGCATTTATATCAAGAGATGCTACATTCACTGGAAGCCTTCCAGTGATTGGTATTTTCATGTTTTGTTCTTTTTTTAAAAAAAGCCATTTTCTTCGGTAGAGGGTCTTCGGCCTCATTTTTCAGCTTCTATCGCTTCTACCTTCGTGGGTAGGAGCAACCGGAGGCCTTCTCCCAAGAAAAGTTCACTAACAGCAAAAACACTCCATAAATCACTAACCATGTAACGGAAAATTCCCAATATGCTACTTTAATAAGAAATAGTCCTGTGTGGATCCAGGGCATTCGTTGGCTGACCCAGCAAGCAAATCTTAAGGTAGCAGATGCTCTTCTGAGTGCCAGACAGGAGTTTCCCAGCTGTATCTAGGGAGCAAGTACCCTATCTGTCCCCTGGTGCATTCCAACACACGTTCCACCTCCAAACTTCAGCTGTTACTCTTTTGGGGGAAATAAGCTTTATGTGGGATAGTCTAGCTCAAAACAAGGCTGGACAGCAGTTCCCTATCCACAGATACCCACACAAATCTGTCCACTAGCATCAGCTGCTTTGCCTTTAAAGCATTATCCATCTCAACCTCTCAGTGATCTAAAACTGGACCAGGAGAGAAGAATTTTTTTTTTTTCCATTTGGACCAGCTACCTTCCAAAATTCCAACCCAAAAACAATAAGTAGATAAGGTGCACACATCACAATGCATTTGGGCTTAGCACAGAAGCCTTCGATATGGATGTCCTCCAGGAAGTGGATTTCAGTTCCCAGGATTCACATCCAGTATGCCATTGTTGAAAGTACCAATAGAAGAGAATCTCGCTAGCTCAGGGTTGAATTGTGGAATCCTTGGGATTCTCTGAGCTTGGTGGTTTTCTTGCAGACGTTCCATTACCCGGCTAGGTAACATCTTCAGCGCACTGAAGATGTTACCCTCAGCACAGTGAAGATGTTAGCAAGCCAGGTAATGAAACGCCTGCAAGAAACAACCAAGCTCGGAGAACCCCAAGGACTCCACTGCTGAAAGTGACGGGGTCTGAAGAGTCCAATACCTGAAGCGCCCCAGGACTGGAGAAGGCTGGCACAGCACACTAACATGTGCAGTCACTGCCATATGTGCAAAAGGAAACCAGAGGAGGAAGACAGCCAGGTCCCTTTTGAATTCCCACCACCAAAAGAAGGTGGGGATAAAGCTTTGTCTCTGACAAGATCTTAATGCAACCCTCTCCCCAATAAGGGGATGAGCTATTAATCAGTACCCTCTTCCCACCCTAGAGAAGAGACCTTTCTCCATGACAGTCCTTCTGCCATGACAAGCATTTTGCCTGCACAGTGAGAAGATGGTGAATCCTGCAAGGAAAAGAACACCCATAAAAGTTACTTGCAGAGCTACGTTGCACTTTGTTATCAATGCAGCACAGTGAAGGTTGCAGCCATTTATCTGAGGCTTTTTAAAAGGGGGGGAACCTTTCTCATCCTTTTGCACACAGTCAATTATACGGCTGTGCACAAGGGAGGCTCCCTCATGGGCAGCTTTTCCAGGGGGGCAGAATGTCCAAATGCCCCCCTTGCATGGATCCAGTCCAAGAGGAACTCCATCTGCAGGCTAGGAGGAGGCAGCTCTCACTCATGAAAAACCCTGGCCAAAAAAGAGACACCCCCTCCCATTTCAAAGCCACTACTCTAGAAGAATCCATGCCAGTTCTTCGGTGTCCATGGGGTAAGGCACTGGATTGCGGAAGGATAAACAAGGTTAAAAGCCGGCAAAGGGAACTGCCACCACCTAGCCACACACCCCCATATAAGGTCACGTTACTCCACCTTTTCCCACATGACAAGGCAGTTTCTGAGACCACCTCTATAAAGCCCCCCTCCCCTTTAGTTTTTTTTTTAATCTTTGCCATTTACAGCTCAAAGCAAGGCATAGTCTATCAACCTTATGCCTTCAAAGGAGGAGGACACCCCACTAGATTTTCTCCCAGCACCCCAAAAAGTCTCAAGGCTGATTCAAGTTAAACTGCTGCCCCACCCCCAAAAGAAAAAAAAGGGGGGATAGGATACATCATTATTTCTCTAGCAGGACACAGGGAAGGTTGGGGGAAGGCCAGGGTAAAGGAGTCCAGGAAGATTCAGATCAGTGGTACCCATCCATTTCCCCCTCCCATGCAGCGGAGGGGGGAGGCAGGCAAGTCAAGGGAGAAGAAAGGGGCTAGTCCTCCCCTTAGTACCTGTAAAGAAAGGCTGAGTCGGCCAGAAGAGCATCTATGGATCTCAGCCAAGGTGGGCGCAAATTACAGGTAGATTAAAACTAGAGGTACGTTAGAATTACAGATAGATCCCAATCGCCAGCCCAGGAGAGCTGCGAGGCGGGGAGGGGGGCGTAGCATGACTTACAGGCTCCCCCCGAGCAGAGCCCTCTTCCCCAACCCGGCGCCCTACAGAGACCTCGAAGCGCATCCCCAGGTAGCGGAGCGGATGGGAGCGGCAGCTTCTGGAGCCGCCGGGGAGGGGGGAGGCGGGCGCCCGGGCTCCCCTGGGGGACAGCGTCCTCCTTTACACAAGGGGGCTAACTTGCAAGCAGCCATCCCCACGACGGCGAAGTTACGGGGGGTTTTTTTTGAAGCGAGGGGCGTGGACCAAAACATAACGCGTGCGAAGCCGGGAGCGCAGGAGACCGCCGGCACCATCCCCCCGCCGCCTCCCTCTCTCGCTCGCTCGGAGCGCTGCTTGGCACCCCCCATCACCCCCTTCCCACCTGATCCGGTCCTACGCGCCCCGCAAACGTTATTCGCAAGGCAAGGCAAGGCGACGCGATGCGCCCAGATCCGGAGCCCCGACCTGCGCGCACACGCGGGCCGCTTACCCTCACAGTGTAGGCAAAGCCTTCGCCTTGGAAGCCCCGACACGAAGCCTCTCCCGCACCCCTCCTGCAGCAGCGAGGTTCGCAAGGCGCCCGCCGCGCTCCCCGCCCCAGCGCCCGCGGCTTCTCGCCTCTCCTGCCCGGTGCAAAACGGGAGCGCAGCGGCCGGCGAGCCAAGGCGTCCGGAGCGTGGCGTCGCTCGCTCGCTCGCTCGCTCGGCGCGGTGGCGGCAGCGGGGCTCGCAGGCAGTAGTAGCAGCAGCAGCAGCAGCAGCGCCGATGCCCTCCGCTCCTCTCCTCTCCTCTCCCCCAGCAAGCCTCCTCTGGCGAGCTGCCCCGTCCCCCCCAGCGCTGAAATAGGCGTCCCACCCCTTGCAGTGGCTCAGCCACGCCGCGCCGCTATTGGTTGCCGCAAAGCCTCGTCCCACAGCGACGTAGCATTCTCCGCTCGCTCTTCTCTGCCTACATCTTATTTCATCCCATAATGCCACGAGGAGATTGCAGAACCGGGGGGGGCGGCAGGGGGAGGGGTGGGGTTGGGCTGGAGCGTGAAAGCCGGGTGGGTTCCCTTTTTATCTTAAGCGCGGAGCGGGCTCCGCCAGCCAAGAGAAACAGGCGGGTGTTAATTCTGCAAAAAAAAAATTGGGGGATCAGCGTGCCTCTCCTTTTTGGCGTGGGAGGGGGCGGGCAGCGATCGCTCTGATCCATGAACAGCTGCATCACCAGGCAGAGTGGCAACAGGTAGAGCTTTATTCCCGTGGCTGCATCTCTGGCTATGGAAAAGGATGACCTGTTGCACGGCTGTGGTTATGATCGCGGTTGCAAAGCACCCTTGGAGAAAAGGTTACAAGAAATAAAAGCTAAGGATCCTGGGTTAGCGGGTTCTTAGGATTAGGTGGCGTGCGGTGCAATCTGACGCCTGTTTATTTAGGAGCAAGCCCAGTGTAACTCGGTGGGAATTAAAAGTGCGGTAATTCGAGCTACTCATTGACTGAGATTTGTAGCAGAAACTATGATTTGGGTGGGTGATAAAGTTAAGCGAGTTTGAAAGAAGGGGAATGTGAAAACAATATATTTAAACATTGCATTTGTGCAGCTCTCATTTCTGTGTTGCAGAAAGGTGCACTTTTCCATCCGTATGAATAGATTAGGAAATGACTAGTATTTTACTTGAACGTTTTAAAGTTAAATAAAGTAGATCGATTTATGTTCTTGGATACTTAATAGCACAGGGAAAACAGAAAGGAAGTGCAACAATTTACCTAATTTATTTTCAACATGAATAGGACACGTTTCCAGAAGAGTTACAAGCAACAAATAAAATAAAACAAGAACTAAAGTTTAAAAAAGCCTCAACAACCTAACTGTAAAACATTCAGACTTTAGCAGAAAGTAATCGTGATACCTTTTAAAAAAACATACACAGTTAAAAAACCACATTCCTGTAAAATAGCACTTTATTTATCTATAAATTTATATAGCTGCCAGTCCCACAAACGTGACTCTGGGCACCATACAATAAAACTTACTGCTTGAGTGTCTTCCTAAAATGAAAGGTTTAACTTTTTACCAATTTCCAGAACCCCATTAAGAAAGGAAGCAAGATGGGCCAGGTCTGTTTAAAACCACATCAAAGTTACATTGAAACATTTGGAGGAAAGATGAGAGGAAGTGAAGAAAACTTAATATGAAAAGGAGAATAAAGGGGAGAGTTTTATATGATACAGATTCTCCCACGATACCATTCTGATGATTTAACAGGTTAAAAAAATGGAATTAGGAAAGAGTGTGTGCTCTTGACTACAACATTTAACCAATTATCCTACAGCTATAGGATCCCTCATCTTTAGAGCTTTTTAAAAAATCATGTTTATATAACATACGGCCCGCAAATCACATTTTAGTCTTGTGCATTGAGTGAGATCTGGTTTGAGTGAACCTAGTTTCCGTGGTTAGTTTATGTTTCTGGGTGTCATGCAAACACAGAGAATTGCATAGAGTAAATCCTGCCTCAGTTAACCATGACTATGAACATTGTGCCAACATACCAAGAAAGTTGAACGGCTGGGAGAGAGGTGCGCCCTTCTGGTTAAGTCAAGGGAACGTGCTGTGGATCACGGTCCTGAAAACAGATGACTACTGGTTGAATGAGTTGGCAGGGCCTGGAGGAAAAAAAATAATAAATAGAATTTAAGTGTAATTAAACTTGTATGACATTGATTAAAATACAGGCCACATAATTCCTATCTCGGCATTTAATGGGAGAGAAGGAAAGACAAATATTAGCGTTAAAATATATGGCATCTTTTGGAGAAGCTCCACCCACCCAAAAGCTTTTGAAGCATTTCTGTATTAGGGCCCGGGCCGAACTAATTCTAGTATTTAAAGGCAGCCTGGGAGAATCGAACAAAGTATGAAAGAAGACAGATGTTAGATTTACTACACATTTCTATAAATATATTTAGACAGCACCTGACTCATTCACTAAGAGTATCAGAATAGCTAAGGTTCTTTTCCAACATAATAGAAAGCTGGAAATCAGATGCGTGCACAAACTAACTCATCTTAATTAAGGGAGAGGAGAGGGGAAATATGATAATAGAACATAATAAAAATGTGAAACGCAGTTCCTAACAGTGCCTTGTTCCAGCACGCAAGCTGAGGGAAACAGGGACTGGAAATCAGCCTGCAAGCTCTTCAGTCCCTATATTTGCAGCAGCTGTAGATTGTAAAGAACAGAATTGATATGAGCCACAAACACTGCTTTATTCAGGACAAGCTCTAGGCTTCCCCCATCACAGGATTCCAATCCTTGGGATCGGAAATGCTTCAATGTTTTTATCCATGACTTGAATGAGAGAGTCAAGGGGACGCTAATCAAGTTTGCAGGTGACACCAAGCTCGGAGGAGTGGTGAATACTTTAGAACAGGGTTCCTCAACCTTGACTACTTGAAGATGTGTGGACTACAACTCCCAGAATTCCCCAGCCAGCATGGCTGGCTGGGGAATTCTGGGAGTTGACGTCCACACATCTTCAAGTGGCCAAGGTTGAGGAACCCTGCTTTAGAAGAGAGAGAGAAGATTCAAAAAGATCTTAACAGGCTTGAGCAGTGGGCTGAAATGAAGAGGATGAGATTTAAGAGCCAGAAATATATCGGGCAGGAAAAATGTGAGGGACAAGTATAGGAAGGTGAAGTAGTACACATAGAAGGATCTAGGTGTCCTTCTTGACCACAGGTTAAACTTGAGCCAGCAGTGTGATGCAGGCACTGAAAAGGCACGTATTGCCTTGAGGTGCATTAAGGAAAGTGTGGAGTCCAGATCATGGCTGGAGGACAAGAATATCTACAGGGTTGTTGTGAAGAAAACTCTAGGCATCTAACAGCTAAAGTGGCTTAGATCCACTCTGAGTTACTCTGCCTGGGCAGGTCCTGTTGGGTTGACCGAGGCATGGCCTTGCTTGTCTTACCTGGGAAATGTTTGATGTTGTGACTGTTCATGAAGTGGACACCTATTTACAGTATCAGATCCATGTTCCCTCTGCATGGTTAAGGCCTTCCGTGAGATGATATATGGTAGATCTGTGCAGTGGTAAATTCATCCTTGAAAGAGAGGGTCATTCCACCTGCTTTGAAGGAAGTGGGGGTGTGCCCCCTCAAGAAACCATCACTTTACCCAGGGGTATCCACAGGATGTGATAAAAAAAAGTCTAGAATGCAGTGGCAAGAGTAGTTGTGGGTACCGAGGGTGACCTCAGTATGCCAATGTCACACCACTACTTTACAAGCTGTGTTGGCTCCCTGTAGACTTCCAGGTGCAATTGAAGCTGCTGGTTATCACCTATAAAGCCCTTCATGTCACAGGGACAGGTTATTAGCAGGACCACCTGTCTCCAATTTTCTCTGCTCATCCCATGAGATCTGGCAGCGTGGCCATGCTTCTACAAAACAAAGTCACCTGGAGGTTGTAGCATGTGCCTATGGAACAACATTTCCCAAAGGTTCCTCAAAGTGGTCAATATCAACCCCCAAAGGTCAATAGGAGTATCCTTGGGACCAATTATGATTATGCTATTGTTATTTTTATTGGTAGTATTATTAGTTAAAGTAGAATTTGTAAAATTATTTTCATATAATAAATGTTTGGGGATCAATGAACAGTCTGAAACTTAATGAAGGGGTTGATGAGCTAATGAGTTTGGGGATCCCTGGGATAGCCTCAACCCTGCTGGCCATCCTTAAGGTCCTGAAAACCTGGTTCTTCCCCCATGAGCCCATCCAGAAATGAAATCCAGAATCTGGAATGTGATAGCTGGCCTCTGTTGTTCTTCTCTTCTGGATGTTTGCTGTGTTTGCTTTTGAGTTCTTTTGTTTTTATGTTTCTAACCAATTGTAAGCCAACCAGAGTCTCTTTTGTGACTTATATGCAGCCACAGAAATAACATAAATAAATAAAATGCAATTCTCTGTAAGTAATGGTAATGGTAAAGTGATGTGTGTTGGAACAAGAAATACTACCTTCGCATACACACTGCTAGGGTTTGAGCTGTCTGAAATGCATCAGGAAAAAGATCTTGGAGTCATAGTGGACAGCACAATGATGATGTTGACTCAGCATGTAGCAGCAGTGAAAAAGGCAAATTTCCATAAGTAGGAAAGAGACTGAAAATAAAAACGCCAACATTGTAATGCCCCTATCCAAATCTATTGTGCGTCCACTTCTTGAGATCTGTGGACAATAGACTTCTGAAAAAGTCATACAGCTGGAAAAAGTGCAGAAGAGGACAATCTAAATGATCAGGAAATGTGGACACTTCCCCAGCAAGAAAAGGCTAGAACAGTGTTTCTCAACCTTGGCAACTTTACGATGTGTGGACTGCAACTCCCAGAATCCCCCAGCCAGCATGGGAATTCTGAGAGTTGAAATCCATACATCACAAAGTTGCCAAAATTGAGAAACGCTGGCTAGAAGGTGTGCACCTTCTTAGCGTGGAACATAAAGCAACTGGGAGGTGGGAGATCATGATAGAAATGCATAAAATTATACATGGCATGGACATAGACAGGAAGAAGGTTTTCTCCTTGTCCCAAACTATCAGAGCACAGGCTGATGGGAAGAAGATGTAAAAGAAACAGAAGGAAGCCCTTCTTCATAATTAAGCTGTGGAATTCATTAGCACAAGTCCTGATGGTGGTCTCTAGCTTGCATGACTTAAAGGGAGATTGGATGCATTCATGGAGGACAGGTCTGTCAAGAGTTATCTGTCTGGAAGATTGAATGTTAGCTCCAGGCAGTGGTGTGTGTCAAAAAAATCAAGGTGGTGGTTGCAGCTGTGCAACTGAAGCCTGCCCTGTTTCTATATGTGCACAGACTAAGGCACAGGGCTTTGCTGCAACTGTCGTATTGACTTGTTTAATGCCCTCTGCAGACACCACTGATTCCAAGTAATAGTAACATCTGGCTGTGCTTTGGGAGAAACAAAATACTGTGTTTGTATGCATCTTGGCTTAACCCAAGATGCGGCTATACCTACAAAGATGAGAATTGTGTAAGCCATGGTATTCCCTGAAACGCTCTATGAAAGTGGAAGCTGGACTTTGAAGAAGCAGGATAGGAAGAGTCTTGATGCCTTTGAATTTTGGTTTTGGAGAAGACTCCTGAGAATACCGTGGACAGCCAAGAAAACAAACCGATGGATCATCGAACAAATCAACCCAGAGTTCTCACTCCAGGCACAAGTGACCAGACTCAAATTATCCTCCTTTGGACACATGATGCGAAGACCCAGCTCCCTGGAGAAGGCTCTGATGCTGAGAAAGGTGGAAGGAAAGAGAAGAAGAGGATGACCAGCAGCAAGGGGAGGGACTCAGTTACAGCAGCAGTGCGTGCCCATTGGAAGACCTGAAAGACTAGGATAGTCATGGAGAAAATCTATGTGGTCACTAAGAGTTGACACCAACTTACATAATCAATGGCTTAGCCCAGCAAGGCCTATCTTAGGACTTTACATTCTTATGCACTTCATAACACGCTCCTTTTTTCTGGGCAGAGAATGGGGCTGCATGCTCATAATATACAAAACCAGAAATTAGACAATGAAATGTTAACCCAGCATGTTATATAAACTCAGTGTGATTCATTGTATTGTGCAAATACAGGCAGTTGGATTGAGAAAACCATAGTTGAGCTAAACATGGCTTCATGTTTATGCAAAGATAGCCCTTTTTAATGGGGGGAGAGAACATTCTCCAGACTCTTCTTCAGACTTTTATCAGCGTTGAGACTTTTGTACCTTTTCATCTTTTCAAAACTTTTTTCCCCCAAGTTATTGGCGCACACAGCTGATCTTAGCTGATCTTAGAATAGTTAAGCTGGTTCAGATCTGGTTGCCACTTGGAGGGAATGTCACCCAGAAACCTGAGGGTTGTAGGCTCAACTGGTGAATTGAGACCATCTCAGAAGAGGGAGGGAGGAAGGAAAAGAAGAAGGAAGGAAGGAAGGAAGGATAAAGTACTTCTGTATTGTTGCAAAAAAAAAAAATGACATGAAGATGCTTCCCAGTCCATTGGAGTCCAGTTCAATTTGGGGTGAACTTTATTTTTTAATCTCTCCTTCATTTTCTAATTGGAGTCTCAGTAATCGGGCAACAACAGAGAAATACCATACAAGAAATATGTACATAATTCCAAACACCTTCTCCCTTACTTGCTCCAGATTGCTGTCCCAGGACAGTTAACCTCTTCTCTGCTGTTTACTGTAGATAAGGAGACAGGTGTGCATATTTCCAACCAGTTCCAAAACCCAGCCCTGGAAACATTTCCAGGTGCATTGGAAATTCTGGGAACTGAAGTCCCAACTCATCTGAAGGCTGGCAGATTGGGAAAAACGGAGGAAGTCTTGCAACACTTTTAGAGTCCTTGGCAGGGTGTAAAACTAGGAGCCTTTTAGGCTCCTGTCAGCCAACATCCAGGACTGTTGATCAGTGTCTGGCTTGTCAGCATGTGTCATAAACTCTGCTGTCACAGCAATTTCTCTTTGGCTGATTCAAATGTTAATTATTACAGCAATTCCTGTTTTCTGTTCTCTGCCCATGATGGAAAGTCAGGAGCTGGATTTGCTTCTGGCCAATGTCTTATTAAAACATAGTTAGTCTACTTGAAAATGCGGTTTCTATCTCAAGATCTAGTCTATAAATGAAAGAGGCGTTCCTCGATTACGCGGGAGGAGCACTCTCATTTCAGAACCAGATGATGCAGAACTATAATTCCCCTCCTCCGTCACCACTGCTTCTTTCAGCTGCGATTGATAGGAGTTCAGGTTCCCTGTATACACCGGGGATGTCCGTAGGGCATGGTCCGAAGAGTCAAAATGGCAGCTGTGATGGTGTGATTGAATTCCGCTTGTTTTTTAGGTGTGTTGTGACAGGTGGAGCTTCAGTTGCACTGTGGTGGCTGCCATCTTGACTTTTTTGACCCTACCCTGCAGCCACCCCTGGTGTGCATACTGGTTTAGATGGTTGGGCAAGTAATTTTCGGTGCAAAGTTGATTCTAGCCAAGTATACAGCAGGCGGCAGGACTTAGCAACCTCGGCTGATCTTGGAAAACCCCAAGCAGGATTGGGCCTGGAAGGAAGAACGAAGACCTCAGGGATGTAGGCCTGGCTGGGTAGTCGACAACATGAACCATTTCTGTGTTGTTGCTAAGAAAGCCACATGATTGCATCCACAAGGAGTGTGCAGCGCTCTGGAACTAATTCCAAGAAGGATGCTCAGAACAGCAAACAGCTTTTGCAACGCTTCTAGCTGTTGTTTGCTTCCGTTCCTGGAATCACGCTACAAACAGCTTGGGTCCTTGCAGTTTCACGGCCCCATCCTTGCAATTGTCTTGGGTGTCATAATCCGTGCTATTATCTTCTTCCACCCAGGACTTTTTTTCAACTTCTCAGCCTTGTCTGTAGCCGAAGGATGACTTGGTGGTCTCCCATCCAAATATTAATCAGGTCCAACCTTGCTTAGGTTTAGAGCTTAAACACGGTCAACCTGGTGCAGCCACTTGCTAGGGAGGGAATAATTGTGGGAGTTGGCAGGGAGTTGCTCCGTGCTCACATGCACGCAGATTGTACAAGCATTGGAGGTAATGTGTAAATGTGCCATAAATGCCACAAATGTGCTTTTTTTCCTGGTTTGTAGATGCGCTTTGTCTCTCATGTTCGTACAAAGGTGCAAGTCCAGTATATTCAGGGATTAGCACTGCTATATTTCAGCAAAGCTCCTTAACAGAGCCCCCAATTCATTGGTGCCTGATTCTGCAACCAAATGTTCCAAGTGACAACAACATTTAAATTTCCCACGTCTCCAAACTAGCATCACTCCAAGGCACTGTGGGAAATGAATCTGACAGTGCCTCCCTTCCCCCGCTCCCCAAGTGGATGCTGCCATTTTAATTTCCCACAATGCCTGGCAGTGGTGCTAAATCAGAAGCATTGTGGGAAATTTAAATGCTTTGTGCTCATTCAGAACAACTCTCGTGATGACACTGTGGGGGTCCCGCTGAAATGGCAGCCTGGGTGGGTAGAACCAGGGTTCCTCAACCTTGGCAACTTTAAGACGGGTGGACTTCAACTCCCTTGCTGGCTGGGGAATTCTGGGAGTTGAAGTCCACCCGTCTTAAAGTTGCCACAGTTGAGGAACCCTGGGTAGAGCAACAAAGGCAATTGGCCAAGGGTTACCACATTTATGACAGCCTGTCATTTGGTATACAGCCACAGAGATCTATCTCTGAATAATTATATTTGTTTTGCATATTGTTAACTGAGTGAAACAACACCCTCAAGGTTTTTAATGTTGGAGGGATTTATTGTTAATGCAAAATACAGCAGGCAGGGTAATGTCCTTTGCTGTCTTCATAACTGCAGATGGAGGAGTCACGGGCCAAAATGCATGCTGGAAAAGTGCAGGTGTTAAAATTGTGCCTCTCTATATATATTTTTTAATTTGTCTTCAGAATACTGAAGGGTTAGCTTGGATACTAGAAGTTGGAGCAGCCTTGCATATACTCCCTATATGGGGCTTTAACCTTGCCATGGCAATTGCTGAGGATTTAGGAAGTTGAAGTCTGCAAATTTAGAAATTCCCAGATTAGAGACAGCATCTTCAGAGGAACAAAATGGCTTGTTTTGGGCATATCCATAAAATGCATTATAGTTACCAAATTGGCTCTCCCATCCCATCCCTTCTCCTCTTTCAGTACATTTTCTGAAAAGTTTTCCCCTTTGTTTTGGGTTTGGGATAACTGATGATACGTTAAAACCTTGACAGACTGCAATTCGCCTTTCTTATGATTTATTGCAACCAGCCAGCTACTTCTGAGCTTGATCTACAAAGCCACTGTTAACCACAGTTTAAAGGCAGTCTTCCCCAATTGCTGGCCTCTGAGTCCTTTGACTAAAGTCCCCATGATTGCCAGCTAGTAAAACTGCAGATAGCAAGTTCCATTTCATAAGCACATTTTGGAAAAACCCAATCTGATTCATCCAATTTAGACCAAATCTACAGTTTGATGCCCACCTGCCACAAAGGCCAAAGGCTACCAGTTTCCCCTTACCAGCCAAGTAAAATAAAATAAAACATGGCTGAAATCTTACAGTCACAAAATCCTGCAAGGCCTTACAAGAAAGTAGATATGATGGGCATCTCACATAAAAATTAATTAATTCATTAATATCTACATATACATACAGTATATCAAATTTGTCACCACCCGTCTCGTTAAAAAGCAACCCTGGGTGGTTTACAGAGAAGATAAAATCAATTGACATACAATATAAAAACAGTCATAAATAAATAATAAATAAATTCCAAGAATTGGTGGAATTGGCAAGTAGCTCAGGAAGCGTCATCTTACATATAATTGCTAAAATCCTACAAGATGTTTGCTAATTACTGTTCAAACAGGTATTTGGCCCTTCAATTACATGAATGGCACCATTGAAGCACCAGGCTTTTTAATTGTTCATTTCTATTATTTATACAGTATATGTTTCTACTGCTTTAGGGGAGAGGAAATTTGTTGTGCCCCATCCAGAGTCTGTTAGGATTTTGGGGCGGATAGAAATATAATTAATTAATCAACATGTTTCCTGAGAATATTGGGGATTTTTCAATGGGAGTGTCTGAACCAGAAAAAGTTAGTCCATCTTACTCAGTATTGTCTGTGCTAGCTTTCTCAAAACTGCTGCTCTTCCACATATGAAGCAACTAACTGATTCAAAATTGGGAAAGGAATGAGTCAGGGTTATATACCATCACCCTATCAACTTAACTTACGTGCAGAACTTATCATGAGAAATGCTGGGTTAAAAAACAATAGAACTTGGATTTAAAATTGCTTGAAGAAATATTAACAACCACAGTTATGCTGAATTGAGGAAGACTTAAGGAGTCTCTCAGCGAAGGTGGAAGGAAAAGTGCAGAAGCCAATCTGATACTCCATATTTAGAAAAAAAAAACTAAGAATATGTGAACTGCTAGTGCCAGACCAGTGCAAATAGATAAAGAAGTAGTCACCGACTTTATCTTCCTGGGTTCACAAATCTACAGGAACGGTGTCTGGGAGCCCATGAAATAAAAAGATATTTGCTTTGTGGAAGAAAAACTATGACAAATCTAGAAAAAATATTAAAGCATAGGGATATTACCCTGCCAACCTATTGACAAGGTCATTGTTTTCCCAGTTGCAACGTATGGGTGTGAAGACTGGACCATCAGAATGGCTGAACGAAGAAAAATCAATGCCTTTGAGTGGTAGCCTTATGAGGTAGACCAGACAGGAAACATGACCAGATGAGTGAATTCTACTTTATTGTAAGGTTACATTAACAGAATCTTGCAAGTCTGAAAGTACACCTCTCCCCTCATCTCCTTTACAGCCCAAGAAAGTAGGGAGGGTCTCTTCGGAGCCTCTTGCCCCACCCATTATCCAGCTGCGGGCTCTGCTGCCTCTTATCTGACTGTTCCCTTGGATGCGTCTTGTTGCCCTGTCTCCCAAGGTCTTTCCCACATGCCGTTACAAGAATACCTTGGACAGCAAGGAGAACCAATCTTTCAGTACCAGATGAAGGAAGACCAGTCAGTTTGTCAGAAGTGCTGATCATGAAGATAAAGCTTAAATATTTTGGATGCATGAGGTTGAGCAAGTGTCTCTAGAAAAGACTGATGACTGGAAGAATCAAAAGCAATAGAAAAAGAGGCTGATAGAAGACACAGCAGCTAGAGACTATCACTGGTATCACAAGCATGAGCTTATAAGAACTCGAAGAAGCAGCTATTGACAATCCTGGTGAATATCACATCACAAAGACTCAGAAGCCACTTAATGGCTAAATAACAGCAAACATAGCCCACTTGGTTAGTTTCTGGGTCAAGGTATTGTGCACGTGCTGAAAATGGATTAATTCAGGAAGCAGGTGGTTGTGTGAAGACAGCCAAACTCTTCAGGAGGGCAGGGAGTGACTTTTCTAGCCTGACCTTGGGGTTAAATGCAAGATTGGGGCTATAAAAGATGAGCCCTAGATGGCAGCAAAGGGAGTTTTCTGTTTCTCTCTCCTGCCATCTAGGGGTTATGCAAAGTTCCTGCAGCCCAGATCTGGTAGCCATCTGAAATTCTGTGGCCCTGTTGAGCATCATACTAAAAAGGGATGCACACATTTACCCCCCCCTCATAATTAGAGATGTGGGGTGCCTAAAAACAATGGAAACATTGGAAGATAAATACAGATGGGGAGAATTGATTGATTGATTAAAGCAGTGTTTCTCAAACTTGGCAACATTAGGATGTGTGGACTTCAACTCCCAGAATACACCAGCCAGCCACCCAGAATTCCCTGGCCAGCCAGCGAGAAATCCACACATCTTAAAGTTGCCAAGTTTGAGAAACACTGGATTAAAGCATTTCTATGGCCCCCTGACTCAGACCATGTGGGTGGCATAGAAGAAGGAAAAGGAAAACACCACAATCAATACAAATTAAGGTATTTCATTAAAACGTACAAAAACAATGAAATGGCAATCAGAACTGAACTCTATGTGGGGACCCAACTCATCCTGACCCCAAGGCCTGGAAAGAGCCTGTGTCTTCCTAACGGCTTGTAGTGGGGAAGGCCAACTGTACCCCCCCCCCCCCCACAATAGTCTCCTCTTGGCAGTCCTTTCTGAAATACAACATTTCTGCAAATGTTGAATCCAGAGGCAAAATTTTAAAAGGCCTTGGGTTGGAGGGGACGCAGACATACGCATCTCTATTAAAAAGTTCATCTGTGGAATGCAACGAGGTTGCTTTGATTATAATTGTTACCCCCTGTTCTCAGCTTGCAGAAATTCAGTTTCCACCATACCGCTAATAAGAGTTATTAACTGGCACAGAAGCTGATGCCCGAGGTCCGTTCTGCGCTAAGCATAATGTGTCTCAGTCTCTGGGCCAGATGAGAAAGCTGTGCCCTGGGTTGAAAACGCCACGCTCCAAAACCAGTTTTGGTGCTATCCCATTCACCACAGAGAGCAAGCTGCTTTTTCTGAATCTGTCCAGCACATGTTGGATGGTGGAACTGCACACTTATTTGAAAAAGAAAATGCAGCTTTTCTGCAGATGGTTTCCCCAGGGAGATGTTGCTTTTTTGGGTCCAAGTGCACGAAACGCCATTCGTGGGCCAAGAGGGAAAACCTCATTTGGATGGCACTTCTGAACTTTCAGCAGTAAATCAGGACCACAGCAATCCCCAGATCCAGTCCGTCCATCAGTTAATTAGTTCTCTGGAAAGCATTTGATTCAGATGGACTTGAAAACAGGCAATCCCCAATCTACTGCTGACATTGTTCTCCGTGGGAAGTGGTATTGGAGAAGCACATCAATCAGGATTTAGAGCAGTGTTTTTTCAAACTTGGCCACTTTAAGATGTGTGGACTTCAATTCCCAGAATTGAATTGAATTGAATTGAATTGAATTGAATTGAATTGAATTGAATTGAATTGAATTGAATTGAATTGAATTCAGTTCAATCCCCAGAATTCTGGGAGCTGAAGTCCACACATCTTAAAGTGGCCAAGGTTGAGAAACACTGCTCTACAGAAAGGAACATCTTCATCACGTTGGCTTCCTATAAACCAGTGTTTTTCAAACTTGGAATTTTAAGATGTGTGGACTTCACCTCCCAGAATTCCCCAGCCAGCATGAAGCCCACACATCTTAAAGTGGCCAAGTTTGAAAACCACTGATCTAGAGCAAGGATGGACAGCTTGTGGTCCTTAAGCTCTTCCTTAGTGGCCTCCGAGCTTCCTCTGAGAAGAGGAAGCCAGAGCCCAACTTGAAAACTGTAGTGCGATACGGTCTTACAACATGGCTCTTGGCCTCCCGGTAACTTTGGGTGTAGCTACTGGCCACCAAAATGTTACATATCTGGGGAGTCAAAAAAGTCAAGATGGTAGCCACGACCATGTGATTAAAGCCCTCCTTTTTTTATATATGCATGGCCCATGCAATACACCTAATAGAAGGGCAGGACTTGATCATGGCCTTTTGACCTTTGTAACCCCCTTCCAGACCACTTTGCCATAGGTGTCCACAAGAGGGTCAAAATCACAAGATGGCAGAGAAGGCGTCACAATGCAAGCCCTGCCCTCTTCTGAATCTCTATGCGACATCAACACAGGACAATCGACCACCTTACAGATGTTGATCTCCTCCCCAACCTGCCTTATAGATTCCTATTCCAGGATCTACATCTGTTGCAAAACACGGCAGTGAAGATCTGAGGCCACAGAATGGATTTCATTGTAGACCTCAGACGGCAACTGTGATTTGGAAATGTTCCCCCTAATGCAGAAACCACCTGCAATAAAAAAAGATCAGCTGGGCAGATAGAGAGAACATTTCCTCCTGGATTTAGTAGTGTTTTATGCTTACTTGCAGAAACATTTGTGTTTTTTTTATTTTATTATGCAAAAGGCAGCATTCCAAAGTGATTATCTCCTCTGCCTGCAGTCCTTACCTCATTTCGAGCCAAGCTCACCCACTATCTAAAATAGAAATAGATGAAATGGCTGCTACGGATACCTCCCGTCAGGCTGCCTGCCCACTTGACCTTTTTACTGGATTATTTTAATTTTAAGAAGAGGGAAGCTGGCAGGCCAGAAGGCAAAGCACCAGGATCAGACATTGTCTTTCATTTCCAAGAATGCCTCTGGACTCCACATGGACGCCACTGGTATTTTTTGGGAGGGGGGAATGAGGGTACAGTAGCTGAAGTCCAGACCTGGTTGTAGGTGTGCTATCTGCCTGAAAAACACAGAAGGGAAATGTAAACTGGGACAGAAGGGAGTGAGAAGAAAAGTAGGACCAATCTCATCAATTCGTGTGTCTTCACAAATCGCTGTCGTGGCACCCATGTTATGAATAGACAAACCCTCCTAGTAGCTCATGTCAGGAGCTCCTCTGTCATGCCCTCAAGTGTCTAAATGTGCCCCAAGGTTGCCCACCTCTGTGTAATCATAATCAGATCCGTATACCGACCATTGGGGGTGTGACAGTCAAAAAAGTCAAGATGGCAGCCTTGGCCACGCCATTGAGGCCTCGCCCTTTTTTATGCATGTCGCAACACATATACATGCAATGCAGATTAAAAGAGTGGGGCTTTAGTTGCACAGTTGTGGCCATCTTGACTTTTTGGACACCCTTCCCCTTGCACACACCTCTGCATGTATTCATTCAGTTGCTCTCAAGGAAATGGTGCCTTTTATAGGCCCGCTAATGTCTATCACAGTGTTGTCCAAACTTGGCCACTTTAAGATGAGTGGACTTCAACTCCCAGAATTCCCTGGGAGTTGGCTGGCTGGGGAATTCTGGGAGTTGAAGTCCACTCATCTTAAAGTGGCCAAGTTTGGACAACACTGCTTTACAGGGATTAAAGTAAACTGAGCATGGGGAGAGGGGAGACACAAGGTTCTGTTTTTGGTTTTTGTTTTTTCAAATGGCAGGGAAGGAAAAATTGAATATTGTGGTTGGGCTCTTGAATAGCAGGAGTTGGCAGGTTTTTCCTTGTTTTGGGAAGTGTTTGGGTGGATTTTGGAAAGTTTAGGATTGGAAAGGGGTGGATCTCCCTCTGGTTCGGAGTGGAGGAGATAGAGCAAGCAGTCCCATCTGGGGGGTGACAGGCTGAAAGAGAAATGGCAGGAATTTGGAAGCGAACTGCACCCAGGGGAAGGTGGAGATGATATTTGATACAGATTTTGCTTTCAGACTCCCAGTCCTCCCCATCGGTAAGCGTGTTATGCGGACACAGCCTAAACCTTTCAATAGGGAAGAAACCCTGGGAGATCTTGTTTTCCTGCACCAGCTTCTTCTTAGGGCAATCATCTCCTTTGAGATATTGCACCCCACCCTAATGGATTTTTTCAGAGTACAATGCCTTTTTCCCACTCTGTCTTTTTGGCTTCCTTTTTGGTGGAAGGTTTTAAGGGTTCACATTGGAGAGGTTCTTTCTTCTCTCTTGTAAATATACAGGTGATGCACTGAATTCCCAATTGAACGTTATTTCCAAAATAACCAGCTAAAACCTAAAATAGAAGCAGGTGACGTCCTGGGTCAAGGCACTGCTGTCAGTTGGGGAATTGCATGGCTGGGGCAATTTCTCATCAGCATTCTGCTCAGCTCCAAACGAAGCGCTCCGTCAAAGCGTGATGGAGTCTTTGATCAGTGAACAGAGCAGTTGGGAGAATTAGACGCTGTGTCATAACCATCCAGAGGGAAAAGGGGAGGCTGACAAAGCTAAAACTTGGTGAACTTTGGCTGAAACAACTGTCTTTTAAGCCTGCCAGGCTGCAATTGACCCATGTCCCCCCCTCTCAAGCCTTGGAGTTTTATTAAAAAGTTGTAAAAGGGGAGGGGGAAGACAAGGAAGGAATCTTATGTGCAAACATGCCCTGAATATTTAGTTCAGCATTAGAGCCCTGTATTTCTCATCCATTCAGATACCTGTGGTTGTGTTCTTCTACAGTTAGTCCTTGCTTAACAACTGTCCTGTTTAGCAACCATTCGAAGTTATGATGGCACTGAAAAAGTAACTTTACGACCAGTCCTCGCACTTACAACAGTTGCAGCATCCCTGCAGTCACATGATTGAGATTCAGGCACTTTGCAACTGGTGGGCATTTATGACTGTCGCACCATCCCATGGTCATGTAATCACAATTTCACGCTTCATAGCCAGCTTCCAACAAGCAGAGCTAATGAAAAAGCTGGCAGTAAAATTGCAAGTCGCAGTCACACGATGTCTCGCTTAACGACTGCATCATTTAGTGATGGAGTTGCCAGTCCCAATTGTGGTTGTTAAGTGAGGACTACCTGTACGGACCTGTCTTGGTGCTGCCTGAAACAGGTTTCTTCACTCTCAAATAGAAGAGAGTATCTGTAGCTCAGGGTTGAACTGTGAAAGTAGTATCTGAGCTTGGTTGTTTGCTTCCAGATGTTTCATTACACAACTAGCTAGCGTCATCAGGGCGAGGGAGTGTGGGGTTTGCTGTCTGTTTATATATAATAAGTTCCCATGCCCAGCCAGTTTTGGTGGGGATGTGGTTTCCTCCTTGGTGGTTCCCTGATCAGAGTATTGATTTCTGCCTGGTTGTTTGTCTGGTGTTGATCTCTGCTTTCTTCACCCTGCCATACAACAAGGCTGGCCTGCTGAACATTTGGAGATGAGCAAATTCCAAGTGAAACTGCAATAAAATTTTGCAGTGTGGAATGTTGCTCCTCAGGATGCTTACTCAGCCACCTATCACAACCTTCCTAACTCGAGTGCTCCAGATAGATCAACTGGACTTGAGCTCCCAACACTTCAACTACCTTTGGTCCTTGGCCATAGGACAAGCATGGGCAACTCTGAGTTATGAGCTTCCTACAGCCTCCCCAATCCATTTTCCTGCCCCCAAAGTTACTATGATTCCAGTAGCACAATCTCTTGGCAGAAAGGTAGGATCTAAGTTCCAGCAAGAAGGTCATGGGCCTTTCCTCAATGACACAAATATACCCCAGCAATCTGTGTTTTCTGCCATGTCCCCATGATGTTGACTTCATCTCATCCTTAGCCTATGAGCAAGACAGGCTGAAGTCATCCTTAGCTGTTAAAGGTCCTTCAACTTAGTCATGGAGGAAGCCCATAGAAATAAATGAAAACTCTTTTCTCCCTAAGAGCAAGTTTGGGGAGAGCGCAGCTGCATCTTGCTTGTGATTCTCTTCCTAGAATGTTCACATGTCTCCAGGTTCAGGTTAGACAGTGATGAATTTGCCTTCCAGGGAAAGCATTCACACCCATGGCTGGTGTTGAGCAATTGAAGCGAGAGTAAAGAGCCCGAGGCATCTGAGTAAGAGCTGGATGAAAACCTCTGCATGTGATGGATGTATTTCCTTTTAGCAGGTTTGGAAGTGTTAGGTCCTCAGAGAGGGTGTAGAATCCTTGCTTGGCATCATTCAGTCAGCAGAGATATTTTTTTCACCTTTCACTTCGTCCCCTGAATAAATGAAGGAACTGAAAGGATTGCACAGGTGCATTTCTTCTCCCTCCCTTGTCATTTCGGTTCCTGGTCTGCAGATGGTGTGGCCAGCATTTAATTCTGGGAGAGGCCCCCTGCAGATCATATTTAGGTGACAAGACTTGCCATTGGCCATGCCGGCTGAAAGCGATGACAATTTCAGTCCAAAACATCTGGAAGATACTAGGTTGCTTGCTGCTACAGAGTGCTAGTACAGGGAGTCCCCATTTAGTGACCGCTTGGGACAATGACCATTGGTGCTGTTGCTTGAAACTGACAAGACAAAATCAGTTTCACACTAAAGGCTTTCTTTTGCCTCCTGAGCAGCACTAGAGCATTGCTTTCAATGTGCAGTCCCCATTGTGTGCCTATTTACTCTCTTGTACAGTGGTACCTCGGTTCACGAACTTAATTCGTTCCGTGACTCTGGTCGCGAACCGAATTGGTCATGAACCGAATCAAATTTTCCCATAAGGTTCAATGTAAATACGGTTAATCCGTTCTGACCCCTACGAATTTGGTCGCCAACCGATTTTTGATCGCGTCCCGAATCAAATTTCCCTATAAGGTTCAATGTAATTACGGTTAATCCGTTCTGAACCATATGTTTTTTTTTTTTGAACTGCAAAAATATGACACAAAGTACAGTACGAAGAGAGAGAAAGCTAACCTTGCTCGACGCGACTTCTGCCGTGGAGGACAGGAAGGCGGGTGGGGAGGCGGTTACTGCTTGGAGGGAGAGTCCCCCTCCCTACAGGAAGCCGCGACCATGTGTCACAGCATGGAAAATGGCCGTGGATCCTGTTCGTAACCCGATGCGGAGTTCGCGAACGGAGGCAAAATTTTGCAACCGGAGCTGTTCGTGAACCGAATTGTTCGTGAACAGAACCATTCGTGAACCAAGGTACCACTGTATTTCCTTCCTCTCCAAAGAATGTAAATTAAAACATCAATTCTCTTCTTGTTAATTATCCCAGCACTTGGATAAGCATTCCAAAAGGCGTGGATGTGGGGAAAAAGGGCTATAAGATTTGCCCTTTTACCTGGTTTCCTTGTGAGTTGAGTTCCAGAAATCTTCCCCACCATTTGGGCTCGTCTAGCTGTTTGCGGTTATATCCTTCTGACACTGTAAAGCAAAGGAAAGCTGAAGTAAAATCATAAGCACCATCACAGTCATGTGATTTTTCACTTAGCTTCACTTAACAACCAAGTTGCTGGTCCCAATTGCGGTCGCTAAATGAGGACTACTTGTATTGTTTTGCGTTTCACTTTGCTTCTTTGCAATCCACCAGATACATTGTTGTTCCAGAATGTTAAATGAAGGTCAGTTGAAAGGGATCCTATGTGTTAGTGAGTTAGGGCAGTAGATGTGTAACTGGTACGCTTATGAATCCAACAACAGACAGGTAACTCTGTTCTGATTGGTATCCCTTCCACGTACCTTCTCATGAAAATCAGTTCTATGCTACTTCTATAATCATATGCCCTTAAAAGACATACACACACTCACAATTTGCATATGAAGATTCACAATTTTCTTGGGGCTGCCTTCTGAACATGACCAATTCAATGGCTGTGTTCACACAACACATTTAACAAGGGCGGGTTAATGCTAGCATATGTATTTACGCAGCATGCTGAATTTTACTTTATGGCTTAGTATGTTGTGGAACTCAGCGCGCCATTTAATTTATAGTCCAAAGTAGGGTGTAAGTCCATGAACTCAAACAGCGATAAACTTGGTTAATTCAGTAACCAGGTTAAGTGCATTGGTGGGTATCTGGACAATGTTTGTGTGCATAACCCTCACCTGGGTCAAAGAAGGCGAGGTTAGAGTGTTTAAAAATCCCCATATCCATCAGAAAGGTGAACAGAAGGGCTTTGTATTTTCACCCAAAGTATTTCTAGCATTTAGGGTAGTGTTTTTCAAACTTGGCACCTTTAAGATGCGTGGACCTCAACTCCCAGAATTCCCTAGCCAACTGGGGAATTCTGGGAGTTGAAGTCCACGCATCTTAAAGGTGCCAAGTTTGAAAAACACTGCTTTAGGGAAATAAACTAACCTTCCCCAGGTACTCACCTACCCATCAGCTGTGCCATGCAAACGGGATAGAAGGATATAGAGGATGGTTAAACATCTCTGTTTCTGCTGCTGGCACAGAAACAGGATCCTACTTTGGCCCTGCAACAATTTGCTGCTCTTGGAACTCTGTGTCTATCTCTGCTTTCGTCCCCCCTCTGCCCCCCACGGCCCCATGAGTATGAAACATGGGAATACAGTGAGTGGGGATACTTGAAGAAGGAAACATGCACACACAAAGGAATAATTGTAATGTGTTAAAAACCCCATTGTGTTTGTTGAGACCTTTTGAGGGAGTCTGAAACCTTTTGATGTATGTGAATTCAGCAGTCTCTCATTCAAGGGTGCGGTTGAAGTCTTTCCAAAACGACCACCCTGAGATCTGCAGTAGTGTCCTGGGAGGTTGAAAGGCTCGGAGGTTAACTTCTCCTCGTTTTGAGTCCTGATGTCAAACTGGCAGCCATGAATTCTTTGACACAAAGCTTGTCCTCTGTAGAATCCAGCAGACCTTTGCTGGATGATGATGGCATATATCACATTAGAGGAAAAGCATGTGAAGGACCTTCTAGTCTTGTTTGTGTTGGGGACTGTGATGGTGCTGTTGGTGTAGATGCGGTGGCAGAGCAGACATCTGAGTTTGGTGCAGGATCTGGTTCCCACGCTAGCATCGTTGCCCTATTTCTCGCTGCTTGTGAGAATCTGCTTCAGACTGGCTGGTTGTCTGTATGCAAGTATGGGCCTGCTATAGAGCGCCTGAGTTTTCCAACAATGGAGTCCTTGGGGCTCTCTGAGCTTGGTTGTTTGCTTGCAGACGTTTCATTACCCAACTAGGTAACATCATCAGTGCGAGGGAGTGTGGGTTTTTCCAGCAACTGGAAGGCTGCTTAAGACATATCCATAATTGACCAAGGCGTACCTGGTTGTGTACTGGAATAGCAGCTGACTACGTTAGCTCTATCATCCAAACATAGCCAATTAAAGAGACTGGTTCTTTTCAGAAATATTTTACTGATTGGGATGAACAAGTTTCTTCAGTGCCTATAATCAAGTCCTTGATGCAACCAAGTCTCTGTTATAGCTTTTCCTACTGCAGTTTGTTCTGATTTGTTTTCTTCATGCTAATCCTTTAATTTCACAACTGTGCTATTTTGAAGCGCATCCCACATAAGAGAGACTTGTGTTATTCATCTCGAAATGTGCTAAAGCTCTCTAAAATAAAAATATTTTCAAAGAAAAGAAACACATGTTTCTCAACCAATTTTAACTCGAGTTTCTAAACATATTTCCCTCAAAATGTGTCCTTCTTAAGACATCTTTATGCATACTCCAAGTTGAGAACTGTGTTGGGATATTTCAGAAATGGACATGTCAGAAGATCACCAAGTTCTGATTGGGACACTTAACACAAGATACACAGATCAAAGCAGACGAATACTGAACCCTTCAATTAATTAACATAGGAAAATATGGATCCTTTTGTCTTCGACAGAATTTTTATTGTACTAGCTGTTATTATAACAGTAATCCAAAAATAATAATTGTTGAAACCGCCAAACAAATTAATAATCAAGGCATACTGAGGATGTATCTTAATTACATGCCTCTAAAAACGGAGTTGTTCAAGTTTTTCTCAAGGTGCATCTGGGATGCACGGGCTGTGATCACAGCATGTGATTTAGGTAAAGAGTTTAATTTGTACTCAAGGCTTGCCTGGAACTGTCCAAACCCCAAATCATGGCTAATGCACAGTTAAACAGCCGTTAGTCCTATGAAACAGGGCTACCATATCAGGACTGTGCATATGACTACTGGATGATGGCAGACAGCTGGGTTTTTCTATCAGGGCGATGTTTCTCAGCCTTAACAACCCTAAGATGCTGGCTGGGGAATTCTAGGAGTTGAAGTCCACACATCTTAGAGTTGCCAAGGTTGAGAAACACTGAGATAGGTTACTCTACACCAGGAAAACAAAGCAGGATAGTGCTGGGGCAGCTGCAAAATTAGCCCATCCTACGCCAGTATCTATTCCAAGCAGTGTACCTGACCCTGATGAGGTCATGGCTGGTCTGTTTTCTTTTGTTAAAAGAAAAAGCATGTGTCAGCAGGCCAATCACCATAAGGGACCTCCTGTTGTCAGTTGACCCCATGATCTTCATCTTACTCATATTCCAAGGCCAGGTTCACAAGACCTACTTTTTTTTTTTTAATTTTATTTTACATTCTGAACATATGCAATTAACAAAACAATCTTTAAACTTAAAGAGAAAAAATTAATAGAAACTAAAAGAAAGGTGGAAAACAAGGAAAAAAACATGAAAAGAAGGGAAAAAACTACCTTATATATTATACTTATCAATACTTCCTAGTTTACTAATAAATACACTACCATAATAAGTAATCACAAAATCTCTGCCATAGTAACACATATTACTGCATCCTTTGATTAGTAGAAAATATTGCTTTTTCCAAAAGAGATAGATCACATATTTCCAACCTTTCTGTTCCATGCCATTCCTTTATATCTGGAATAAAATCACATGACCTACTTAACTAAATCAGTTTAAAGAGTTAAAGGCTTCATTTGTAAAGCATACTAAATGTGGTTATTTTTTTATTTGCTTGTTAGACTTACATCCCTCCTTTTCATTCCCAGCTGTAAAAATCTGGAAGATCACAAGAGCATGGGAAAGGGTGAGAGTTTTCTGGATGTCGTTGCTGCCATCTAGTGTGGGATGTGGGAATGGCCTTGGGAGACAGGGCCCAGAGACGCAGCCTAGGGAAGATAAGAGGCAGCATAGCCCGCAGCTGGATAGTGGGTGGGGCAAGAGGCTCAGAAGAGACTCTCCCTAATTTCTTGGGGGTAAAGGAGATGGGAGGAGAATTGTACTTTCAGACTTGCAAGATTCTGTTAACGTAACCTTACAATAAAGTAGAATTAGCTGACCTGGTCGTATTTCCTGTCTAGTCTACCTGATTAGGCTGGCTAGTAGTCATCCAGAGCTTTCCGACCCAGATCTGTTAGCCCCATTTCTGGTTGTGCTCCTTGGCAAATGCACAAGATGTTGAGAGCCTTTGTTGGTAGTTTGGACCTCAAAGATACCAGACCACATCAACCAGCTTACCTAAATTAGAGTTACAAGCTGGTGGAACCAGCTTCTACTGTTCAGTGGAGAGACAGCTGTCTCTTTTGGGCAAAGAAAGTTTTCATTGCTGCTTGTGCACACTGAAACTCCCTCTCCTTTTTCCCGCAGCAGGCCTTCTCAACGGACTCACATCTCCATTCCAACAAGTTCTTCATTCAAGACACTTTTCTTGGCTCTATAGACCAGTGTTTCCCAACCTTGCCAACTTTAAAATGTGTGGACTTCAACTCCCAGAATTCCCCAGCCAGCAAACAAAGAGCAGGGACAATAGCAAGGCTATTGGGAGTCACTTGACTCTCAGGAAATTGATTCCCCACGGATGCATTTCCACCACTTGGCTGCTGAGAGACTGTGGAGCACTATAAAGGATGCAATAGCGCTCATAACAAGGAGAAATCTGGCTTGGCTTCTGAGTTTGGTTACAGAACTCATAAAATGTCTTTGCTTGCTCTTATGCTGACCTCCCTTTCCAACTGGGCTTCCAGTTATTATGGCCTTCCAACTGGATAGTGAGATCTCTTCTTTCAAAGCCATTCTTCCTAGATCTTGCATAACTTCACTGCAACTATTTTGGAGGGCATAACCAATAAATACATTAATAAGTACCAACCCTCTAATATAACAAAATGATTCAGACCTTATTCATATGTATCTGGGTCACATGCTTTGTGTAATTTAAATTTTTTAATGTAATTTTTTTGCAAGTGTCTTCTGGACTCCTGCCTTGTACAAAAGCTATAAATAAAGCACCCATCCCTAAAGCATCCAGATTGCTCAGATCCAGCAGCAGAGAGGAATCACACTGAAGTATCCTCACTAAGGACATTTGGGAGATGGAAATTCTCATAAGATATGCTAATAGGGGATTTATTAGGAAAATCAAAAGTTGTTTGGATGGTAGATGTTCCAGGGCAAGTGGAAAACATGTCCTCTTCTGCGTGTGTCACCACGTTTGCGTAACATGTTGTCCCAAGAATAATTTATCCATAGTTTATTGAATTAACCCAATTTTCTGGGTCTGCATGACACAATGAATCATAGAATAATCAGACAATGCAGCTCAATTGGCTGAAAGGTGGCTGAACTAGTCTGCAGATCAATGACTGTGTTCACATAAAATATTTATATTGAAACCCTCTGTGTTTGGTTACCTTTTCCTGTGGATTAACAGATCTTCACACAAAGAAGGTTCCCTCTTTCAGATCTAGGACAGTGATCTCCAAATTTTTTTGATCCTGCACCATTATCAGTTGTGGTGGTAAAACTGTTTTTAAGCATGCACCCTCAGTAAATGTATGTTTATTTATTTACTACTGTATGTTATGGATTTATAAAACATATCCTAAGGCATGTATTGGGCTTCCCCACTTTATGCTAGGGTTATGTTCCTGAAAACCTCAGACCTAAAGTGAATTCGCATAAAGTGAGACACTGAATCAGTGGGAAAAAAGAGGATTGCGGGGTTTGGTGTTAAAGAGCGCAACCCAAATGTATTGGCAAATGGTCTCATAAATGTTTAGAGCCTTTTTCTTAAGGACTATGTTACTCAAACATGTTCTCTTCCCCATCTTGTGTTCTAGATACAGTGAAGACATTTTCTCCATCTCTTCTATCACTGGATTTCTGGTGTGCAGGTTTATCATACCTGATCCATCTTGCCGTTGACCCCTTGGCTTTGACTCCAAGTACGTTCTTGCCTTTGCTTCTAAAATCAGCCCCTGAAATTCTCCAAATGAACATGGGATAACTTCATGGCTGAGTGCAGTCATAATTACAAGCTTATGTAGTTTGTTTACAGCTTGCTAGGCTCCCAGGGAAACCATGGCTCTGTTAACCAAGGCTAAGCATATCATGTGAACAAGTCTGTTTATCACACTCAATCTTCCTGTGGCCTGTTTGGCTTTGGTTTCTTGTGTGATATAATTTCAACCATCATGATTTATAAATCATGACTTGGTACGATGTGTGAACTTAACAAATATTCAACAAAATACAATTAAGTAAATTATATTTCAGAGCAATGTATGAACTCAGCCATAATTGCTGGGAACCAAGTATTTATTTTCCAGTTTGTTAGTGAATGCCTAGAAAATAAAGCTTGCTGCACCTTCATCCCCCCACAATAAACTCCAATTCCTGGCTTTCCTGTTGCAAACATGAACTAACATACTATTCTCCCCGTTACAGTTGCATTCATCTCCTGCAAAGTGTTGTTAGTAGCATTTACAAAGTCCTGCCAAATTAGAGAGAGAGAGATGTGGATGGAAAAAGCAGCTGCAGACCTCAGATTGATGGAGAGCAGAGAGTTGTACATTTGAACATCGACATTTACATCCCACATCAGTAAAATATTTGAGTGATGAAGAGAAAAGCAATCAGTTTCTCATTCTTTGACACTTGGTTCTATTCGCTCTCTTTTTATTCCCTCCAGCTTCTTGGAACATGGGAAAAAATTATGCAAAAGGAGTTGGGTTTCTGTGTATCTGACAATCAGCAAGATATCTCCCCCAAACTGAACACAACAGGACCAGATTTGGTGAGTGAGGAGAAGCAGCAAAAATTCAAAAAATGAGCTTGATCCAGCCAGAGAAAAAGTTTCAGAAGAAATTTTTCCCAGTGTGTTTCTGTAGGAGAGGCCAATGGCTCATGAAGTTGCCAGCTG
Organism: Liasis olivaceus; assembly: GCA_030867105.1. Classification (NCBI taxonomy): domain Eukaryota; kingdom Metazoa; phylum Chordata; class Lepidosauria; order Squamata; family Pythonidae; genus Liasis; species Liasis olivaceus. Next base: position 324,529,808 of record CM061349.1, on the reverse strand, counting down.
CTCTATTCTAAGCCCCCTCCCTCATCCATCCCCATCATGTGACCCAGAGCAGAGTGTAGGCAGACCACCGTGCTTCCCATGGTACCCCTGCTACAAACACACACAGATGCTTTTTATTTCATTATGAGGAATAAAAAAATGCAAGCATCCTCTTTAGCAACTGCTGATAAAGGGGCTACAAACAGTTCCAGGGATGACCAGCAGCAAGGTGGGTGGACTCAGTTACAGTGGCAATGGGTGCAATGTTGGAAGACCTAAAAGACCAGGTTAGGGACAGATCATCATGGAGAAAATATATCTGTGTGGTTGCTAGGGGTCAAAAATGACTTGATGGCACATAATCAATCAATCAATGCAAAGACCTACCTCTCTGGAGAAGACATTGATGCTGGGAAAGGTAGAAGGAAAGAGAGGAAGAGGATAACCAGCAGCAAGGTGGATGGGGACAGATCCTCCTGGAGAAAATAGATTCAAGATTCAGAAAGATCTTGACAGACTTGAGCATTGGGCCCTATCCAACAAGAAGCAGTTCAGTGGAGAGAAAAGTAAAGTCCTGCACTTAGGGAGGAGAACCAGATGCACAGGTACAGGATAGGCAGTATCTGATTCAGCAGTAGTGCCTACAAGAGGGATCTAGGTGTCCTGGTGGACCACTGCTTAAGTTTGAGTCAGCAGTGTGCTGCAGCTGCCAAAAAAGCAAATGCAGTCCTGGGCTGCATCAACAGAGGAATAGTATCAAGATCAAGGGAAGTGATAGTACCGCCCTACACTGCACTGGTGAGGCCATATTTTTAATACTGCATCCAGTTCTGGTCCCCACAATACAAAAAAGATGCTGAAGCCCTAGAAAGAATACAGAGAAGAGCAACAAAGATGATAAGGGGTCTGGAGGCTAAATCCTATGAAGAATGGCCAAAGGAGCTAGGTATGTTTAGCTTAATGAAGAGAAGACTGAGGAGAGACATAGCAATCTTCCAATACTTGAAGGGCTGCCCCAGGGAAGAGGGCGTCAATTTATTCTCCATAGCACCTGAGGGTAGGACAAGAAGCAATGTGTGGAAGCTCCTCAGAGGGAGATCGAACCTGGAAATAAGGAGGAATTTCCTGACAGTGAGAACTATTAAGTAGTGGAACAGCTTGCCTCCCAGAGTGGTGGGTGCTCCATTGCTGGAGGTCTTCAAGAAAAGATTGGATAACCAATTTATCCAAGATGGTATGAGGGCTCCTGCCTTGGGCAGGCGGTTGGAGTAGAAGACCTCCAAGGTACCTTCCAACCCTATGATTTTATGATTCTATGAACATCTATCTATGTGGTTGTTAAGAATCAACACTTACTTGATGGCACATAGTCAATCAATCAATGCAAAGACCTACCTTTCTGGAGAAGGCTCTAATGCTGGGAAAGATGGAAGGAAATTGTGGTATGCTGCCCAGAGTCACTTCTTTTGAGATGGGCAGCTATATAAATTGAGGAAGGAAGGAAGGAAGGAAGGAAGGAAGGAAGGAAGGAAGGAAGGAAGGAAGGAAGGAAGGAAGGAAGGAAGGAAGGAAGGAAGGAAGGAAGGAAGGGGAGGACAATCAGTGGAAAGGTGGATGGAGTCAGATACAGTGGTGACAGGTGCACCATTGGAAGACCTGAAGGACCAGGTTAGGGGCCCCTCATAGAGAAAATCTATCTGTGTGATCTCTAGGAGTCAAAAATAATTTATGGCACATAGTCATCAATCACCTCTGCATGCTTTTCCTGTCTTCTTTTCCTTTAGAAATGAAAGATTCTCAGAAGTTGAGAATCGTTCCAATCACTCTGAATTCTTATTTTTCTCTCCCTGTAGACCCACAACTGACCTTGTTTCCTTCGTTCTCTCTAAGCTTTGCACACCACAAGGGAATCTTTTTTTCAGTTTTGGTTCGGCAGGATTCCTATCCCCTTCTGGACCCAGGGCATATCTGGAAGTATAAAGAACAACATTTCTGGCTGCTGTAGGTGTGGCTGTTCACAGACAAGAAGAACCAAAGAATAAAACCAGTTCTTCCTGTCTAGGAAGGTGTAATATTGAAATTATTATTATTATTACTCAAATGGAATTCTGGGTTTTATCCCATTCACTTGGGGCAACTGCACGTACATCTTCTTGTGAGCTGCAGGGACATCCTTGGGAAGGTCAAAAGTATCAAGATGGTGGCTATAGCTGTTTTTTCTACATGTGTTGCATTGGTGATGCAGTGATGTTTCCATTGTATGGCTGTGGCCACCATCTTGACATTTTTAACCCCTCCTCCCCCATGGGTGCCCATGGTTGCCTGGCCACAACTGCCAAGAATCAGCAGCATATTTTCCTGCCACTTTGAGGTGGGAAAAGCTGAAGTGTAAGTTCTGAAATTGGCTTAAGATCATTGATAAAACCTTCCAGAAAATCTTAATGCAGGCTCTGGCCACAAAAAGACAGAGAGAGATGGTTGGTGTAATGACTGAAGGATGGACCCCCAGTCACTGAAGCTAGCTGGGAGATTCAACCCAACCTACCCCACATGTTTGTTGTTGTGGGAAAAATGGGAGGGGGAAGTGATATGAATACTGCCTTGAGCTCTTGAAGGAAAGATGGGATATCCATCTGACGACTTGGCCCTTCCCCCAGCTCTTTTGAACATGGTCAGGACAGAGGCCAGAAGGTCTCAGGGCAGGGGTTGGGACCAAGAGGTCATTCTTCCTAGGACTTATGTATAATGAAGGTATGAACATCCTTTTTTGTTTTATGCATTTCTTTTGTCTGTTGTACAGTATATCTCAAACTGAGTGAGCAGTGGGAGAACATTAGCTGTTCATCAGTGCTTTGCATCTAGAAGGTCCCAAGTGGAATTTACAATCTCCAGTTCCTGCTTGAAGCCTTGGAGAACAACCAAGAGTAGATGATAGAGGGATAGCTGAGGTCACCCACTGGTTTGGGGCTTGGTATCATCAATACTCTGTTGAGGTTCTATCTCAGTGCCTGGAGGCTGTGTGGGTTTGATGGGGAGGAACCGTCTCTGACTCAATCCTACCAAGACTGAGTGGGTTTTGGGACCATCCAGATTTGGGGATTTTTCAACTTTGACCTTGGATGGGGTTGCAGTTCCCCATTCAAGGGTGGTGCAGAATTTGGAGGTCTTCCTGGACTCACAGCTCCTGCTTGATGAGCAGGTGGCAGCTGTAGCCAGCTTCATCTGGTGCATCAGTTGCACCCTTTCCTAGATCAGGAGGCCCTTCAAACAGTCACTCATGCCCTAGACACCTCACGCCTTGACTACTGCAATGCACCCTATATGGGCCTGCCCTTGAAGACTACTCGGAAGCTTCAGATGGTCCAGAATGTGGCAGCGCAGGCAGTGATGGGCATGCCTCAGTATGCCCATGTAACACCTCTGCTTTGCGAACTGCACTTGGTTGCCAGTTTGCTTCCAGGTGTGATTCAAGGAGCTGTTTGTTACCTATAAAGCCCTCCAAGGCTTGGGGCCTGGTTACTTGAGAGACCACCTGTATCCCATAGCATCTGCCTGTCCGGTTCGATCTGGCAGGTTGTCGTGCTCCGGGTTCCATCAATTAATGCCATCTGTCTGGACCCCGGAAACACGCCTTCTCTGTAGCAGCGCCTGCCCTCTGGAATGAGGTTCCCCCCAAGGTTTGAATGGCTTCCACCCTACTGGTATTTCAAAAGGCCCCAAAGACTCGGTTCCCAATGATTATGGCTGAGTTCATACATTGCTCTGAAATATAGTTTACTTAATTGAGTTTTGCTGAATATTTGATCCTGGAGAAAAACTGCCATTGGGGAGCCCACGGTGAGTTAATATTCCCACATGGCACTAAGTCATTGTTCAACCATGGTTTCCCAAACAATCTCAGATGGCCTATTGCTCAATGACTTGATTCAGGTTGAACAAAACCACAGTTCATTCAACCATGGTTTACTGAATGCACCATACTTACCTGAGTGTGCATATTATATTAATCACTGTTTACTTCACACACGGCATGCAACGAGAAAACCAAAAATCACAGTTTATAGCATAGTTAGCAGATGGCAAAAACAGGTTTGCAACTCATGAGAGACCCCCAATCCATAAAAGCCTTTCCCAAGCTGGTGCCCTCCAGCTGAATTGGGAATCCAGAATTTGCAGTTTGGAGGGCACCAGGAAGAATTTTGGATAGCTTTAGTGGTGGATCATTTTGCACAGACTGTATTCAGTGCAAACATGCACATACATGTACACATGGGCAAGGTTTCATTCAGGTAGTTAGTGGGACAAAAAAAAAAAACCTTATAAAAAAGGCAGTGAACAAGAAAGGAGTCTTGCAAAACGTTGTTTCTTTCAGCTGGTGCCAAAATTCCACAATTCCCATCTGGCTCATGGCAAAATGCTGAATCAGCTTGACTGACACCCTCCATCTGGAAGCAAATGTGTACAGAGACTGAGGATTTAGGGAACAGTTGGGGAATGGAAAAGTGTACCAAAAAAAAGAAGAAGAAGAAAAATGGAGCCTCTTTCAAATTGAATGGCAACCTGCCAAGGTAATATTGCTCATGCACATATATTTCCAGCAGAATGATTATTAGAAAAGTTGAGGGGACTCTGCAGATCTAGGCACACAGTCAAGATAGATTTACATTTGGGGTTTATGCCCTTCCTGAATCAGAACTGCACCCCTGTGATCTTTGTCATGGTCTTTCTTTGGGAGCTGAGCTGATTTCCATCAGCCTTACCTACAATTTGGGAGGAAAGTGATGATCAGAGCTCTGTGGAACTTAGGAACATGCTTTCCCTTTGGAGGGAACTCTAGCCTCATCCTTCTTGGCTCCTTAGCTTCTACAGCCGTAGCTGGTCCTGTAAAGGGAATGCTGTCTCAACAGCTTTGCATCTCGCACTCAGGAGCTGAAACCGCCTGAATGGGCCTTAAATTGACTAACAATTTCTACTGTCATTTTCTACTTCTCTTCAGATCTCAGAAAGGTAGCCTGCTAGTCTTTTCTTTTTTATATTGGGGTGGGGGAAATGTTGCTTTAGAAGCTGTGGCAGTTCAGGGAAGGATAGTACTTTTTCGCTTCTTTCTCCCAGTGCAGTGAAATTATGATCACAAATAATTTTCAAACTGTTTTTGAAAGACAGGGGACCAGAAAAAATGGTGGTGTGGAAGCATCCACAGTTTGAACACAAACATTTAAGGGATGACAAGGCGATGTAGCAGGGCATTAACAAACACCCCAGGCTCTCAGGAGGAAAGAGAATACTTTCTAAAATTCTCAATTCTTACTCAGAACTTGGTTAAACAGCTGCTATGTTGGCTGTAGGGTCAGAACAAAGTTCCATGCAATGCATGATTAGGTGAGGGAACTTGATAACCATAAGAGGTGGCACTGGCCGTGAAGGCTTAGATGGCTTTAAAAAAGAAATCAAGCTAGATCTGCCACCAGATCTGTAGCTGTGGGCCTGGAACATCTATGGTACACCCCTCCTTCCTACTTCTACATCTCAGCTTTAACTTCATTAATGATGGTGCTTATTTCCTAACACCAATGGATGAACTACTCTCAAGATTTACTCCTCTGTGTATAAAATGGTAAATTTGTATGAGGGATTTGGTCATAGTCATTCATTTGTTCCAAAACAGGGAATGGTGTGGCAGACTTCCCATCTGAGTGTCTCCAGATTTATTGTCCCCCAGATGTCCTCCAGATGTGTTGGACTCGGGGCTCTTCCTCACAGGCACGTTAAAGTGCGTTCCCCTATCCTTGAGATAGTAAAAAAATATGCCAGCAGTGAAGGATAAAAGTCAAGGAAGGTGTTTGGTGGATTTCTCCTGGTTTCCTGTGCCCTCCCACCAGGCATCACACAGCCAGTGTGAAAAGCATCCATCAATTGCTATCCATCAATTGCTGGGGAGGAGGCAAATTTTAACAGATCTTGTTCTGCTTTGAGATGGTGTGTCAAAAAGGAGCCTGATTAAAATCTAGTGCTAATTTGGAACAGCCCAGAATCTGTGTTTAAAACTTAAAACTCTCTTTGAATTTACCCGCAGAAAGCATGCTAATCTTACCTTTGAGGGTTGGGTTCTGGCAGGTGAAGAGTCCGTTCCTCCCAATTCCTGGACTTTCTGGCCAGGGTGAGCGGCGATGGTGGAATGGCAGAATCCACGGAGCTGTTGACACCCTATCCCACCCACAACATTTCACCAGAAAAACTCCCCCCCACACACACTTTTCCCTCACTTCTCTGTGCTGGCTAATGTGAAACAATGGAAATTCACCTGTAGCCTGTTCAATTTCAAATGGCTGCAACCTTCCTTCATCTGAAAAGGAGATTCCCTTCAAATCTGTGGTGTGAAAAAGAGGGGAGGATAGCCGTGAGGAGAGGAAAACACCCTTAAAACTCTGCTAGTGCATTTCCTTCTACAGTTCCACGTATGTTATCATTTGTTTTTTACTGGAACAAAAGAGGTATAAACCTCTTCTCCCCATCCCACACTAAGAAATATTGTCTGTTTCCAAGGAGACACACACAACAGCTATTTATTCATTTTAAATCAAGTGTCACTTACTCCTGGCTGCTGTTCCTTCCTCATATTTATCTTTCTGGGCAGCCCAAGTCAAAATGCCCACAGAGAGCAGTGTCCAGTGACCAGAAGGGAGGCTCCAGCATCTCCCACCTAAAGTGGCCAACAGGAGCTGGACAGATCTCATCTCTGACTGCACATCCATCACATCCTTGATGAACCACGCTAGACTGTGCCCACCGCAAACACTGGTTCAGGAGAAGAGAGGAAACCCTACATTACATCTAAAGGAGCTAAAGATGGCTATAATCTGCCTTAACGGTGGGCTGGAGAAGAGGAGAAGGCAATGCTGTGAAGTCATGGCACAAAGAAGAGGCTAAGAGGCATGTTCATGCCATAGTCAGAGGGCCATAAAGAGGAACGGTGTAACTCCCATCATCCCCAGCCAACATAGCATTGACAATATCCAGTACATGTGGAAGATGGGGAAGGCCAGCAAGCTGTTTCAGTAAATATGCATCTTTTAGGCTGGGCTTGATCTCCCGCTGGAGACATCATGATTGATCAGCCATATCTTTATTTGGTAAGGTAGCCTATGAAGTTCACCTAAGCCAAACCAGTGCATTTATGAAAAGTTGGCTGGAATTCTTCTGCCTCTTCCCACAGAAACACAGAGGCGCTATTCAGTTGATGCTCGAACCGAATGCCAGATGCCGCTGGTATTGTCATGTGCTGACTGTTTATGTTTCTGCACAGTTTTAACAGAAAATAATGCTGTGGTAGTCAGGAAAAGGGGCTGGGCTGGATTTAACACAAAGCAACAAGAATCCAGAAATGATTGCCACCTCTGTATGGGAGAAAAGATGGGGGCAGAAGGTTTTAAATTAAGCTGTGTAATGGAGATGCAAAAAAGCATACTTTCTCTTCTGGTTTCGGGTAAATTCTGACATGACGTGAACTTTTAGCATTGACCTTCCTTCCTTCCTTCCTTCCTTCCTTCCTTCCTTCCTTCCTTCCTTCCTTCCTTCCTTCCTTCCTTCCTTCCCCTCCCTCTCTTTTCCTTCCTTCCTTCCTTCCTTCCTTCCTTCCTTCCTTCCTTCCTTCCTTCCTTCCTTCCTTCCTTCCTTCCCCTCCCTCTCTTTTCCTTCCTCCCTCCCTCCCTCCCTCCTTCCTTCCTGTGCTGGCCTTATCAATATGCTGAGTTTAGTAGTGACTTCCAGCAGAAGATGTTGCAAGGTGGTACCAAGGGTTGAAGGAGAGCACTGTTTACACCCCATAAGCCAGGAGCGGGCAATTCTTTGGTGGCTGGGGGCTCCACTCCTTATTTTGGGAGAGGGGGGAACGGCTGCAGTAGGGTGGTGTTTTGAGGTTAGTTCTAGTGAAGTTCATGAGCTCTGGTATTTTTTATTTTTATTTTTATCTTTACCTTTATTTTTATTATTCGTTCATCTGCTTTTACTTGGGTTTTTATATTATTAGTTGTCTGAATTGCTATTTTAGACTTACCGTGGATGTTTTAATGTTTTTGTATTCTATCAGTTGCCGAGAGTTGTTAGATTGTGGTGGGATAAACAGGAGCGCCACTGATCCGTAAGGCGCATTCGTGCAGCTGCGGTTTTCTGATGCTTCGTTCTCCCATTTCTCTTATAGTACACGTGCAGATGCGCAGAGAAGTAACTGGACAGGCTTCTTCCCCTACCGTTCCCATCATTTGGCACCCCCTGTGCACAATTCAACACCTGCTTGCGGCAGCCCTGGGGATAGAAATGTGCTAAACAAATAAATAATAATATTGATAATAATAAAAAGATGGGGCTGGCTGTTATGCAGGAAGGAAACAATGACATTTTCTATTATGCGGGGGGGGGGGGGCTTTCTATGGTGGTTTCACATCAAGCAACATCAAATACATAGATACCAGACTGGGAAGATCTGGCTTGGCAGCAAGGAATATAAGAAAGATCTAGAGGTCTTATCAAGAAATACGCTGCAGACTAGCACTTGGTAGAGCAGCCATGAAGGCCTTGGAAAAGATATTCAGATGCCGTGATGTGTCCATACCTACAAAGATCAGAATCATGCAAACTGTGACACTCCGTGAAAGGGAAAGTTGGACTTTGAAGAAGCAGGATAGGAAGAACATTGGTGCTTTTGAACTTTGGTGTTGGAGAAGACTCCTGAGAATACCGTGGACAGCCAGGAAAACAAACCAATTGATCATTGAAGAAATCAACCCAGAGTTCTCACTCGAGGCACAAATGACTTCGAGGCTTAAATTATCCTACTTTAGGCACATTACACAAAGACCCAACTCTCTGGAGAAAGCTCTAATGCTGAGAAAGGTGGAAGGAAAGAGAAGAAGAGGACGACCAGCAGCAAGGTAGATAGACTCCATCCTAGCAGCAATGAGTACACCACTGGAAGGTCTGAAAGACCAGGTTGCGGACAGATCATTATGGGGAAAATCTATCTTTGTGGTTGCTAAGAGTTGACACTGACCGACTGACAATCAGTCAGTCTAGATGTTTTAATGGGCCACCAGCTGAATATGAGCAAGCCATGTGATGTAGCAGTTAAAAAGACCAATGCAGTCTTGGGTTGCAGTGACAGAAGCATTGCATCTCAATCATGGGAGGTGCTAATTCAGCTGCATTCTGTGCTGGTGGATTCCTGGGCTGAGCAGGCAGTTGGATCTGATGATCTCTAAGGCCGCTCCCAACTCATCTATTGGATGATTCCATATATACCGCAAGAATGTTCTCTTTTTCTTTTTAAGTGCTGCAAAAAGCTTTAGAATAAAGAATATAAGACATGAGGGCAGTATTTCTCAACCTTTAAGATGTGTGGACGTCAACTCCCAGAATTCCCCAGCCAGCATGCTTTAAGATGTGTGGACCAAGTCCCAGAATTCTGGCTGGGGAATTCTGGGAGTTGAAGCCCACACATCTTAAAGTTGCTGAGGTTGAGAAACACTGCGCTAAGGACTGATCCAAACATCATGGGATTACTGAAACCTCTGTTTTGTGGGAATACATTCACCAGCAAAAAACTGGGCCCAGGCTAGCTCATGGTGAGCCTTCACTGTGTGCAATTTTAAGCAGCTGCCCCCCCACCCCCCACCCCCCCGGTGTGCAGCAACTCAAAGAGAAGACAGGAAAGGAGAAGGCCAGGTGAAATTCAAAGAACAGTGAGCAAGTTTTTATGAACTGAAAAAGGAAAGATGGAACATGCTGCATAAGAAATGCCGTGTGTCCAAAATATACGGAGCCGGAAATGTTGGGACACTATGAACTAATCTCAGTCGTGGTGGTTAGTGAGAGAATTTCAAAGAGGGCATAAAATAGCTCCTGCACCGAGGCTGGATTATTCTAGAGAATAAAACCTCGTCACACGGTTCTCTTATAAAACGTTATTAATGGTTACCTTAAGGAATGGGTGAGCAATACTGTAGGGTGTCAGCAGGCATGACTGTATTCATATATGCCTCTCTTGGTACCCAGCAGATTCCCCAGCTCATCAGATTTTATTTTTGAAAGTATTATTTTGTGTGATAAAATGGGAAGCTGGAACATGGCCAAGATGTGTCAGCCTCTGCTGTCCCCTTTGTTTCAAGAGCGTCTCTGGGCCATGGAAAATTTCTTAGAAAGTAAGGTTGGTGGGCTGTTACATCCAGTGCTTTGGAAAGGTGCCCAGATGCCCTGTGGGGGGGGAGGGAAGACCAACCTAGGCTGCAGCAGCGGCAGAGGCATCTGCAGGATCAAAGGATCATTAAAATGACTTAAGCAGCCTTGAGCTGTTCATCACAACACAATGTCCGCCCCTTGTGTACTTGTGTGTAATGCCACAGTGCACATGCTGAAGGGGCAGAATTTGCATTGCACCAATGCAAGGGTGTTTTCGTCATTCTCCCAGCTCCTCCTACAGATGCTTCTGGGCAGCAGACAGTCACAAAAGACTTCTTTACTAAAAGGCACCCTGATTGCTCATTTTATAAGACAGACCATCCTTTGTGCTCCAAATCCCAAAGATGTTCACCATCCACCCCAAAGTTCCTTCTCCATAGTTTAAGGCAGTATTTTCCGACTTCGGCAACTTTAAGATGCGTGGACTTCACCTCCCAGAATTCCCCAGCCAGCATGCCATAGCAACTTTAAGATGGGTGGACTTCAACTCCCAGAATTCCCCAGCCAGCCTCTTAAAGTTGCTGAGGTTAGAAAGCGCCGCTTTGAAAGGCTTCTCTCCACCAGTAGAAGCCTGTCCATTATAACCCACCTTTGGAATGCCTGCGCTCATAGCAAAGATGAGCACAAGAGGCAGAGTTTTTTCTGGGACAGTACTATTATCCTAGGATAACCCAAGAGCATTTTGAGTCTTTACTTCCTTTTTATTTTATTGCTCTTTTCGAAAAAGACAAGGGCCAGCCCTAAGGTTAGAGCAGTGTTTCTCAACCTTGGGAACTTTAAGATGGGTGGACTTCAACTCCCAGAATTCCCCAGCCAGCCATGCTGGCTGGGGAATTCTGGGAGTTGAAGTCCACCCATCTGAAAGTTCCCAAGGTTGAGAAACGCTGGGTTAGATGGAGGGAGGTAAAGGGTTGTTCCTTCTTGGTTGGTCTGCCCTCTGGTGGAGGATGAGAGTTGTGTTCCTCATGGCCTGTCCTGATCCTGCAAACTGGATTGCCTGTTTCCTTGGTGGACAATATTGGAGTAAGAGTTGGTATCAACCTGTATATGTGGAACAAGGGGGTCATCTTGCCCAGTCCTCAGGCAACAGAATGGCTGATATGGCTCGATGATTTCAGAGGGCATTCAGAGTGTAATTTTATTGTGACTCCTACTTTATTGATGGGTTTTATATTAGGCTACGCTGCAGGGAGGAGATGAGTTAAATTTTTATTTGTGATGTTCTTTTTTGGCCAACATGATAAACTTCTTTGTTTTATTCAGTAGAAAAGTGGGATAAACGTGGTGGTGGTGGTGGTGGAAGAGGAGGAGGAGGAGGAGGAGTTTAATTATCATTTTTACACACAGCCAAGTTTGTTTGAGATAACCAGCTTGTGTCAGGCCTAAAAGTTAACTTTAAAGATATGTTTGTAGAATAGCTTTTTTAGGAAGATGGTATTAGACTCGGACTGTGCTATGCTGGAACAGAGAAGATTGGGTGGAAGGAAGGCAGGCAGCTTGGTGACAACTGTAGTCAGAGAATATGGAAGATTTGGAGTGTGGAAGAAAGAAAGTGTAAAGACTGAGGAAGACTGGGAAGAAGTGGTTGGAACTGGGTAGGATTATTTGTATGGAAGGATATGAAGCCTTGGTTGCAACTGGAACTAGATGAACTCTGGAGCAAAGAAATGGAGGAGAGTTGGAGAAGCAGGAAGGTCTCAGAAAGCAGGTCTTGGAAAGCAGGAAAACCCATGGTGGTGATGGCAGTGGTATCGATTGATTTCTCACAAGTGGGAAAGAGTTTAGCATTCTAACCTAAGTAGATCAGCCATTGGTGTGGGTCTACTTTGTATGCACCCTATCCCACCATGGAAAGAGGAGACTTTCAGGTTCACCTGTCGAGGATGCAAACCAGTCTTGGGCCTCCATTCTGACTACCGCTAGGCCATGGGCAAGGCAACTGCCAAGTGCTGGTGAGTGTGAGAGAGGGCACAGAGGCTGGGAAAGTAACAGGAGGATTGTTAGACATAAATAACCAAGAGATAAGAGAGGAGTTTCTTAGCAGCTTATTTCATTCATGGCAGTTTAGTCCAGGCTACAAAAAGCCCAGGAAGAAGAATTCAGAACATTCAAAGATACTCTGACCACTGAGGGCTGGAAGTTTCTCTCACACTTTCCAAGATTCTGTACTTCATCCCTAATCCTAGCATAGAAAACACCCTACTGAGGTATGCAATTCTTGCTTCCTTGTGTGTGCCCTGCTGTAAGGCTGCTTCTCCTACTTCCCATATTTTGGGGGGAACATGTCCCTGTGGCACTCACTTTTCACTGCATGAAAACCAACGATTACCTTAGAACATGGTTTCATTTCGAGCATCCTGCCGTACTTGCCTTATGGGCAAAACGCATCTTCTCTCTCCTGTATTGGTACACATTAAAGCTCTCATCCATCAGGTATCTGATTGAAGGCAGAGATATATGAATTCATAAAAACATGCTGGGTGGGGAATTCTGGGAGTTGAAGTCCATGCATCTTAAAGTTGCCAAGTTTGAAAAACACTGATTTAGAACATATAGGGGTGGGGATGTATCACCTACTGGGGATAACTTAAAACAGCTGTCCTCCACAACTGACATTAGGTTTAAGAAGTCCGCAGTAAGTGTTACATGTATGCTCACGTGGGTTCTGAATCACATTTTGCCTTTGAATCTGGATCTCTACGTTGTCCTATTCAATACCACTGTCTGGGACAATGTTTCTCAACCTTAGCAACTTTAAGATATGTGGGCTTCAACTCTCAGAATTCCCAGGCCAGCAGCATGGCTGGCTGGGGAATTCTGGGAGCTGAAGTCCACATATCTTAAAGTTGCTAAGATTGAGATATACTGGTCTGGGGAGAACAGGAGAAAGGACAATTGCTGTCCTGTTCATCCTTGGGAAGTTTCTGAATGCATTCGATTTGCAGGAATCCAAATTAAAACACCCCTCCAGATGGCTGTCTAGTCTCCATTGGAACACATCCATTGGAACGCATCCAATATTAGCATTTTTCCCCCTTAATATTAAATCAAAATCTCCTTTCCTGTAACTTAAGTCCATTATTCCATGTCCTGCATTCTGGAACAAAGAAAGGAGAGGTTTTGACCTTCTTCCGTGTGACACATTTCATGTATTTGAGGGGCGTATAATATTCTCTCCCTCCTCTTCCCATCTTCTCAAGACTAAATATATTTAGCTGCTTCAATCTCTCTTCAGAGAACTTAGTTTCTAGTCCACTGATCATTATTGCCCTTTTTTGAACGTGTTCCAATTTCTCTGAATCGTTTTCTGATTCAACATAGATTCAATTCCCTGGCAATTTTCTTCCTGTTATATGTTGCTCTGTTGTTAAAAATTCACTGGATCTGGGAATGTAATAGCAGTTAGTTTTCAGTCACTCTGAGTACCACAAATGCAAGATTATTCCTTCCCAGCCTCGCTCCATGATAATTTCTTACATATTTATTTTCTCGCTTCCTAAGGTTTGTCAGGTTTCCTCCTTATTTTGTTCTAACTGGGCATAAGCTTAATGTCTGGTCTGGGCAAAGTGGCAGAAAATATAATCAATGATAAACTGGCAGAAAATATAATCAGAGATAAACTTGTGAGGCACGTAGAACAGCATGCTTTGCTGAGGGAAAGTCAACATGGTGTCTGCAAAAGTAGGCATCATCTCATCTGCTGAAGTTGCAGGACCATCTCGCCCTGAGGGTATCTGTTCGCTCACCCAGGTCTGATAGGGTGGGTATGCTCCAGGTCCCTTCCTTTAAAGGTTGCTATCTAGTGGGACCTAGACAGTGGGCCTTCTTGGTAGGCCCTTTGGAACACCCTTCCCCCTGAGATCCAGCACCTTCACCACCCTCGTAGTCTTCTGAAAAGCCTTGAAGACCTGGCTTTTCCCACAAGCGTTGGGGTAGGGTGAGGCTGGAGCCCAGAAAAGTTGTTCGTTGGATGTGAGGGGTGTATTGCTTTAGGGGGACTCAGGAGTTTTTATACTGTTTTTTTATGCTTTTTATTGTTTCATTATTGTTTGTAAACCACCCAGGGTTATGATATATAAGATGGGCAGCTATATAATTTTTTTAAAATAAGTAAATAATTGGAAAGTGTCAACAAGCATGTGGATGAAGGTGACCCTGCTGACCCTGACATTTGAACTTCCAAAAAAAGCTTCTGATAAAGTTTGGAATAAAACACTCTTGAGTAAGATGATCAGTTATGGGATTGCAGGAGAGGTTCTCTGATGGACTGGTGAACAACAGAAAATTGAAAGTGGGAAGAAGTGGCCAGTTTTCACGATGGAGGATGATAGCAAGGGAGCCCCACTCCGCCTATTCAAAAATGATTTAGAGTCAGGCATATCCACTGAGGTAAAATTTGGCAAAATTTGCAGATGACACAAAAATATTTCAGGTAGCGAAGACAGAACTGGACTGTGAAAACTTGTAAAAGGATCTCTCTAAATTTGGTGACTGGGCCATTAAATGACAAACACAATTCAGTGTGGAGATAACATTGACGATAAATGTTTCATGCTTCATGTATAAAATGATGGGGATTGAACTGTCAGTTGCTAACTAAGAGATCTTGGGTCATTGTAGATAGTTCAATAAAATTATCTATGCAATGTGCAGCAGCTGTAAAGAAAGCAAATTCCATGCCAGGGGTCATTTGAAAAGAGATAGGCAATAAATAGGTTGATATTATAATGTCCCTATACAAATCCATGGTGTGGCTGCATCTAAATTACTGTGCATAGTTCTGGTCACCACAACTCCAGAAGAATGCTGTGAAGCTGGAGAAGGTACAAAAGAGGGCAACCAAGATGCTTGGGAACTTCCATATGAGGACAGGATGCAAAACCTGGGGCTATTAATCTTAGAAAATACACTTATGAGGATACATGATTGAAGTTTATAATATCATGCATGGTAAAGAAAGGATAAACAGGAGTTTTTCCTTCATCTTCCATAATACTATTAGAACTGAAGCTGACTAATAGAAGAAATCTTTCATCATGCAGTGTGTAATCATCCCCAAGATATGAAGTTGGCCACTAGTTCAAAAGGGGGCAAGACAAATTCTTAGAGGATGTGTTTCTCTGTGGCTACTAGCCTGAATGAATGGGTGCTGCTTCCAGGCATAGGGCACTCCATCCTATGTATTAAATCCACAGGAGCAACAGTGAGACAGGAGGTCTACTTTGGCCTCCTATTTGTGGGCTTCCTAGATACATCCAGTGGGCCACCATGTGAGATAGAAAGCTGGCTAGATGGGCTTTGTGTGATCCAGCAGAATCGTTTTCATGTTCACATTCACTTTGCTTTCGAGTATGTTTTTGGGCTTTGCTTTATGCAGATTATGTGACATGGTCTTTTTTACATGGTTTTATATACTTTTTATATGCTTTTATATTGCATTTTATTTTCTGCATTGCTTTTAATTGTTGTAAGCCACCCGGAGTCATGCATTTGCGATGGACGGCTGTATAAATAGAAATAAATAAATAAAAGCAAGCTTCTGATACAGAATGACAAATACTATAAATTTTAAAAGCTTAAAGTGGCAAGGATGCAAATAATTCTTTTGTCTTGGAAGCGGTGCACTGCTTTTGAAAAGCAGGATGCAGATGTTGTAAGGCACAAATTGATCCGGCATCCTCATTGCAGACAGTTGCTCCAGCCCTGTTTCTCATTCCAGCTTCCCAAGTCTGACAGAAGCCACGGTATTCCCTGTAATGCTCTATGGAAGCAAAAGTTGGATTTTGAAGAGGCAGAATAGGGAGAGCCTTGATGCCTTTGAACTTTGGGTGTTGGAGAGGACTCCTGAGAAGACCGTGGACAGCCAAGAAAACAAACTGATGGATCATCCAACAAATCAACCCAGAGTTCTCACTGGAGGCACAAATGGCCAGGCTCAAATTATCCTACTTCAGATACATTATGCAAAGACTCAGCTCTCTGGAAAAGGCTCTGATGCTGGGAAAGGTGGAAGGAAAGAGAAGAAGAGGATGATAAGCAGCAAGGTGGATGGGGACAGATCCTCCTGGAGAAAATCTATCTGCGTAGTTGTTAAGAATCAACACTGATGGCATATAATCAATCGATCAATCAATCAATGTGAAGACTCAGCTCTCTGGAGAAGGCTCTCATGCTGGGAAAGGTGGAAGAAGAGAATGACCAGCATCAAGGTGGAGGGACTCAGTTGCAGTGGGGCACTTTTGGAAGACCTGAAGGACCAAGTAAGGGGCAGATCATCCTGGAGAAAATCTGTCTGTGATTGCTAGGAGTTGACAATGACTTGATGGCACATAATCAATCCATCTGACAAAGCCAACCTGGATGCTCATTATCCTCAGCTAGCACAGCCAACCACCAGCCATCCAGGGGTTATGTCCAAACAGCCAGAGGGAAGTCGGTGCTGGATCATGAGATGACAAGGCTTGAGATTATTTATTTGAATCAATTTCAGCACTGCCCAACTTGGGACAGCCCCCAATGTAAGGAAAGCAAATTAAAATACATTAAAGAAAAATGCAGTGGAATAAATCAACAAGATGGCAAATCCAGACAGCCCACACTGAAGCATGCACAATAAATGCCAGCCAAGCAACATTCTAGGCCAGTGTCTCTCAGCCTTTGCAGCTTGAAGACGGGTGGACTTCAACTCCCAGAATTCCCCAGCCAGCAAGTCCACCCGTCTTCAAGTTGCCAAAGTTGAGAAACGCTGTTCTAGGGATTTGGGGCATTCCTACAACATCCGGGAATTGCAGCCTCTCCTTCCGCAACGGGGCGCTCTCGGTGGCCACGGTGAATATAAACACGTGTTTCCCCCGTGCACACGTTATCGAATTGCACAAGTCCTCCCAACATTGAGGGCATTTATTTAAAAAAATCCCGGTAGTGCGTGCACCGAGCCTCATTTTTAATTTTTGTTTCCAGTTGCCGCCTGACCTCAAGCCCATTGGCTGCCCTCTTTCCTCGCTATGCATTGTGGGAGCATTCCTCTCTTTGGCGCCAAGGCAAGCCCTTCGCGTGATGCATTGTGGGATAACTCTCCCTCCCTCCTTTGTGCAACTCCTCCTTATTAGCCGGATCTTCTTCGCGCGGACTTTTAACGGTTCGCGGCGTTAGAGACTAACGGAAGTCTTCCTCAGCCGTGAGGCCTATTTGAAGCTGTGCTGTTTTCTTTAAGATAAAGGTGAAAAAAGTAAATTAAAATCGCCGCATCTAATGTTGACAAACGTCGAACGGCGCCCCATAAGCTGTTTGATAATAACAACTTTGGAAAAGGCCCTTTTTTGGGAAACAAGCAGGTGAACCGCGCATGCGCCTGGCGAAGGGCGGGAAGGCAGCGCTCGCTCCCGCTTCCCCACTCGGAAGTGTGACGTCACGGCGCGGAAGGATCCTTGCGCAGGGCAAGTAGAGCGCGTGAGAGGTCCGCCATTTTGTGGCAGCTGAGAGAGTCAAAGCGGGAGGAGTTGGCGCTGCTCCTGTCGCTGTCCGTTGGCCTCGCCCGCTTTCTTCCTCTCTCTCCCACTCTTTCTTTGGTTGGATTAAATCGTTGCAGATTTATTTTCTTCTTAATTCCTCTTTTTCCCCCCCGCTGCTCCTCGGGTTTCTTCCCGCTCGCCTCCTCCGCCTCTTCTCACACACACCGACCAACCAACCGCAGCCATTGCTGACCTCGCCATGTCTGGTGGCGGCGTGATCCGCGGCCCGGCCGGGAACAACGACTGCCGCATCTACGTGGGCAACCTGCCGCCGGACATCCGCACCAAGGACATCGAGGACGTGTTTTACAAATACGGAGCCATTCGGGACATCGATCTGAAGAACCGCCGTGGGGGGCCGCCGTTCGCCTTCGTCGAGTTTGAGGACCCCAGGTCAGTGGCGGGGCGGGCGGGCGCGTGGAAAACGCCCGGGGTGGCGGAGAACGGCGCCCTGATGGAGCGGCAGCTTCTCTAGGCCCGGCCGGCCGGCCCGCCCAAACCCTGCGTCTGCTACTCCAGCTCCCATCATCCTCGCCTTGCACGTGTCGGACGGTCGAGGTGACGGAAAGGGCAGGACGAGGCAGACGGTCGCGGTAGAGCCGTTCTGTGGGTTGCGCGCCGTGTTGTAATAACATGGAATAAAACGACATTTGGAGATAACGCGCTGCAGTTCGTCGTCATAGGGAATCAGGCTTTCAACGGTTCCGGGCCTATGATGAACCCTGTACGTTCATAATGACGGGCTGGGAAGAGGCTGCTAGACTCCCGGGGTGGTGTCAGCGGCTGGAGCAGCTGGTTGCCCTCCGGAGACCTCGCTTTTGGCCGGGAGGGTTGCAGTCCGAAGCGTTGAAGTCTCCGTCCCCGCGCACGTGCAGCCTGCTGCCGTTTTCTGGGTGCCTTTGGACCGCAGTCGTGCCTGGCCGTTGTCCCGAGGAGGGCTGGACTGGTGGGTGGTATGGTCAGGACAGGACATGGGGAGGTGGGAGGTTGGTTGCAGCGTTAATGGGAAAAAAAATATATCAAACATCTTACTTGCGGCCATGAAGCCCTGCAGGTAGTGGGTGCCATTCAGGAGCTCTGCCTTGCAGGGCTCTTGTGCAGATTGTTTCCCCTCCGCAGCCGTTGTGGCATAACGGGTCATACCTTGCAGGATGTTCTTGCAAAAAATTGAGACAGAGGGACCAAATCCAGGAATCTTGACCTCTGGCCTATGCAGGGTGAGGTGGAATCCACCACGTTTTGGGAATGTTAATTTCATTCATTTTAGGCCACTTTAAAGTACTTCATTTTGTAGTCGAGAGTGAAAGCTACACTGCTAGGTTTGGAATAGGTATAAAATAAATACGTTGAATGTTGGACCTACTTTTTTAAGGGGTACTGCCTTGCTGTTTGTTCTCAGGAGGGCAGAGCTCCGTTTCTATAACTAGTTGAATAGAAAAAGGGGAATTTGCCTAAGGAAAGCTGTGGTTACAGAAATTTCCACAGAAGTTGACAGATTTGTTCTCCTTTGCTACTGTTCTGCCTTTTGTAATTTTTTTAAAAGCAACTATTAAATTTCACTGCTGTTGCTGTGTTCTTAAGGTTAAGTGTCAGTGTTTATGCTTTATGCAAATTTATTATTTGGCATTGAATTTCCCCATGTAAGTGTGTGTAGATTTGTGGTTGCTATTAAAGCCAGATTTTATACTGAAATTTGGATAAATATATAGGCTTTTTTTTTTACAAATTAAAAGGCTATTTTTTTCTTTCAATTAATGAACATTCAGAAGAGAGAAATGAAAAATAGTAAGAGAGAAAATGGAGAATAGTAAGCTTCTATATTCACAGTTTTACCGTGCAGGTAATATTGTAATTCCAGCCTCTGCTTCCCAAGATATATGTGTTCAGATTTTTTTCCCCTCTTGGAATCTAAAAATTCTAATTACCCATAAGGTTGTTCTGTATGTTATTCTTTTTTGCTTCTCTGTTTAAACAAACAGCATTGCTTTTTACACATACACTGAAAAATAATGCATTATCTGGTAGAGTCAGGAGTGGAAAAAGCTTTGTTGCTTAACTTATTTACAGAAAGAATGCATGTACTTGTAATGCTGTTGGGACAAAGTCTTATAGACTGAAGACAAAGGCTAACTTCCTGCTTGTAATACGTTCCTGCAGGGCCTGTGATGCAGCTGTCTTTCAAGAACCTTGGATCTAAGCTGAATGTGGTTTTCTGTTTCTATTCTTGCAGGGATGCAGAAGATGCAGTGTATGGACGGGATGGATATGATTATGATGGGTACCGTCTACGGGTGGAGTTTCCTCGAAGTGGTCGGGGCACTGGCAGAGGAGGAGGAGGCGGTGGAGGTGGTGGGGCCCCAAGGGGCAGATATGGACCCCCATCAAGGCGCTCTGAGTATAGAGTGATAGTATCAGGTAAGTTTCTGCCCCTTGGGATTAAACAAATTTGTTCAGTTTCAGCTTTAAAAATGATTTGACTAGTTAATAATTGAATAAAATTGTTGATGGAGTATACTTAAGCTACCTTTCAACTGTTTTCTGGTTATCTAATTAGCACATGATTTGGCATCTTGAAAATCTTAGTTTTCTAATCTAAAAATCATTAAATTGCATTGTTCCTCATTTTCCCAAAAAATATTAGATCTTCTGGTTTAATAGAAACAAGCCAGCATACTTTAAACAACATAAATATGCTTTGTCAGTATGATTATTGGTTCTGAAGCATACAGCATCATGTTGAGTTGATAACATTTAAAGCTTATATTCCTGTTTCTGTTGCATGCATACCCTTTAAGACTGCTAATAATGAAAAGCAATAATAAAATTAAAATTTATGAAAGAAGAAAGCATAATAATGTGCAGATACTGCAGATAATTCAAGAACATTGTATAATTTTTAATTGGTGAATCAACTGCCTATCTAGACAAGGTAGATTTATTTATTAATCACATTTATATGGCTGCCCATCTCACAAAAAGCGCACAGTTAGAGGGCTATGCTAATTTTCTGGACCAAAGAATTCTACAACTTAAAGGCAACCAGTGAGAAAGGCCTTTGCCTTGTTCCTTCCAGCTTTTGGCTGCACTTTAGTTGGAAGATTAAAATATTTATTTTATTTTATTTATTTATTGAATTTCTCTCCCGCCCATCTCCCCTACAATAGGGGACTCTGGGTGGGTTACAAAAACATTAAAACTATAAATATATATAAAATACCTAGCATATATACAGTTAAAACAATACTAGAAATAAACAATCCAAGCAGATGGAAAATCAGGGCGGGGACAGCCGGCCACTATGGGGCTAGCCATCTCCCTGCTTGAGATGTTTAACCACCAGATTCTGGAGACAGAGAAGTTGGTATTGGAGGAGGTGGGTGGAATATTTTGTGCCAAACTCCTTTAGGTTTTAAGGATATGCACCCATGCTTTAAACTGAGTTGAGAAACAAAGTGGTAACCAGTACATTTGTACAGGATAAGTATAACGTAATCCTATAAGCAAACACACATCTGCATTCTGACCAGTAACAGTTTCTGTAGACTCTTCAAAGCAGTGCTTAAGGAGCATGTATTTCCATAATCCAATTAGTTTTTTTAACTAAATGCAAAAAAAGCGGGAAAAGACTCAAAATACATAACTTTTAGTCAAAATTAATCCAAGAGAGTATGTTACATACGTTATTTTTGAGTCAAGTTACTTAACAGTAGGGAGATATTAAACATATAAACTAAAATATGTCAATTTCTTAATAGTTCTTCAGTTGAACAAGTGACATGAATAATTGAATGCTTGTTCAAATATAGAAAGAGGTGAGTTGTTCAGACTATTTTATAATTAATAAGAAGTAAATATCCTTCCAGCATCATAAAAGCATGTAACATAGGTTCCATTGTCTGGTTGTTATTTTCTAAACAATTCATACATAATTTGAAAGAACATATGCATCTTCTAAAACTATGTTTAATACATGAAGTAAATAATTTCAAGTCTGCACATGACTAAGTTGGGGAAGGCTTCCATTTCACTAGCAATAACTGATAACCTGTCTCTTGTTCAGGACTGCCTCCCAGTGGAAGCTGGCAGGATTTAAAGGATCACATGCGTGAAGCAGGTGATGTATGTTATGCTGATGTTTTCCGAGATGGAACTGGTGTCGTGGAGTTTGTTCGGAAAGAAGATATGACCTACGCAGTGCGAAAACTGGATAACACTAAGTTTAGATCTCATGAGGTAGGTTTTCCACTTAATATTTTGGCAAGAATTGGATACAGAGAGTTGCATTTGGATGCAGTAAAACTGAAGGTAAGGAAGTGCAACTTTTCTGTTTATAGTATTAAAAATGTAGAAAGGGCTAGTTGGGCATCATGCTTAAAAAGTAATATATGGAGAAGTAATGCAACTTTTCTTGTAAAAAAAATCTTCAGTATGCCTGCAAAGACTGCTTAAAAGCGTAGACCTTTCAATCGAAAGTTGTGTCTATTTGATAGGGAGAAACTGCCTACATCCGTGTTAAAGTTGATGGCCCAAGAAGTCCGAGTTACGGAAGATCTCGTTCTCGCAGCCGTAGTCGTAGCAGAAGCCGTAGCCGAAGCAACAGCAGAAGTCGCAGTTATTCCCCGAGACGAAGCAGAGGATCTCCACGCTACTCTCCCCGTCACAGCAGATCACGTTCTCGTACATAAATGATCTTTAATAGTGCTCCTTTTTGTAGAATTTCTCCATGTTGTATGCAGTTTTCTTTTGCCCCATATAGTCCTTTCTTTTAGAAAAAAAAAAAAACAGAATTGAAACTGTTTTACTGAAAATTGGCTAAAATGTTGAATTGCATTTTTGTATAATATCCCTAGTGAGTATTTGTTCTTTAACATCAACATTCCCTTGCGTCTTTCATAAATTGTATTTTAACATGTCCTAGTCAGGGTTCTTTCTAGCTAGTTTGCTGCCCACCCTCTCTTCCAACTGTGATATTGCTGTATAAAATGTCTTTGTTCAGCTATGGTTTATACAAGCTTGGGATGGTGGGGTTTAAATTGTCTCTTTGGGGGAGCTTACATTTTTATCTTGCCTTTTCATGTGTCTTTCTGTAGACATATCTGAAGAGATGGATTAAGAATGCTTTGGATTAAAGGATTGTGGAGCACATGTCAATCATTTTAGGATTGTCAAAAGGAGGATTGAGGAGGATCAGATCAAAAATGGAGGCAATGGTATGACTCCAAGTGCTATTGTCACAGATTAAATTGGCAGTATTGACCTTATACAGAGAGAATAGCTAAATAGGCACGCCTGTTCTCTATTGTTCCACTCATTTTCTAGTCAGCTGAAGTTTTCTGACTACACTGATGACAATTGTGGCTTAGCTGGGCCCACGTGGTTTCCAATCAGGGGAGGGGGGTGGGAATGTACTGTATCAGTTGATTACAGGCGTTGCCTGTTTTTACCCTTGTAACATGCAGGTTTTTCAGACATGGAAGTATAATCTCAATACTGCTAAAATCTGCATGTCCTCTGTGTGACTGATAGAGCGTTGCTGTTTCATCTTAAACGTAACGGAATGGAAGCAGTGGGAGGGACACATTGGGGATTTCTTTAAGTCTGCCCTCTTCCCCTACAAAATAACTCAGAATTGACTGATACTTCAGTTAATCTTGTTACTTCTAGACTGAGTATAATGAGCTTTTAGTTTAGGCATGGATAGTTCTAGCAGCAAGATTTGGCAACTTCATAACATCTTTTTTTTTTT